>QRDG01002248.1:457666-503642 GCA_012064385.1 Puccinellia tenuiflora
GCTAGAGCCTACTTAGCTACTGCATTCACTAACAACTAATTCTCCTCTTCAGCTACTGCATTGTTCATACTCTCTAGAGCCATTGCAGAATACTGAACATGCCTCAGAAGCACCCCGTATATCTTCCTTCGTCCCTCTCACACCGTCATTCTCCTCTTCCCCTCCAAAAATACACCATCCCTGCCGCCTCTGTCAACCGGAAGCATCCTCTCGTGCCGCACTGACATGGTTGAGCCAGTCATCCACTCTCTTCAGCTGCTGCAGAAGCCCCGCCACCTGCGAATCACACAACAACGTATCCGGCCCTCGCTTTCGGTGTCGCCAACAACTTTCAAAACAACAGTCCCGGGGCCAGAAGATGGGCACCTAGGGACCACAAGGAGGTGGCACGACTCCACAATGCTACTAGGGGGTGGCCGCGTCTGGCAGCCACGCCGCCACCTCATCAACCCCCACGCGTCGCCCATTCGCCTCTGTATTGACCCATAAACCTAAAATCAAGGAGGAGATGCTTCGCAAATATACGATGCAGAGCAACCGTCATCCTAGAAATAGATCTGGAGCCCGATTTCGATACTATACCAGTGGGAGAATCATCACCGGAGGAATCTACACACCACTGTCACCTGCATGATGATGCGTGAGTAGTTCATTTCTAGACTGGTCCATAGTAGTATCTTGATGGTTATCTCTCCTCCATGTTTCTCAGTACAAGAATCTCGTAAGCTGAGATGATTGAGATCCCATATGATTTAATTTCTCTACTGTTGTGTTTGATGGGATATGATAAATTGCGAAGTTATGATCAGATTGTGCATGTTATATAATGATGTTTACTTATATCTTGATTTTTTTTATTTTTTATTCCTACGTGCTATCTGATTTATGTGTTTACTCTAGCCAAGTTTACTGTATAAATTTCTTTATGCCCGAGTGACATAAAATTATAAGAAGGGTATTGTGTTGTTGCTACTAAGGATAAAATAATGGTTACTATATCTCCTTCCATTGGTGTTACATTGTGTGACTGTTTACATAAAGTACTAAGTTTAAGGCAATACTTTGTTTGTTTACACTTAATTACTAGAGATGCAAGCATAGAAACAGTCTCGAAGTCTGGTATTAGTTATAGATGCAGTTCAGTAACGATCTGTATTTGTTTTGACGTGGTTCCTACATGAATAATGCCATGAATGTTCTCTTATTATATTTGCTTGTTTCTAATTTTGTATATTGCCCCAGCTGTAATTTGCTTACCCCAACAGTGTTTTATATTTATGGGGAGATACCTCTAGTGAAACTATGTCCCCCGGTCCCAACAAAAACAAGAGCTCCTCATACAACGTTACTCATGGAAAACGTAAGCAAGGTTAATCCTCCACTCAAATCTTATATATCTTTTAACCCATTTTTGAGAAATTGTGTTAAGGAAATAGAGAAGGAGAAGAAATCAAGACGGTGCCACCATTTTCATGAAAGACTTTTGTGGTGAGGCAAATATAAGATTTGGGTCCCTCTTGTGCAAACTTGGTGTCTGCAATGCCACCATTAAGGAGTGAGCGAAGACCATGCCTACGATCATGCCAATAAAATCGTGGATCTAGAGGAATCTCTTGAAGAAAATCATGCTCTAAGAGAATCACGTGAGGAAACTCATGCTTTATATTTATCTAGGTGAAGGAAAAATCGTGATAGCGCTCTTGAAAATGCAAGAACTTTCAATATCATAAAATATGAGCTCATGGTTGGTCACAACAAACTCCTTGAAGATTTTGAGCAACTCGAAAGGTCCACAATGTCATTAAGAGTGAGCTCACCATAATTAATTTAAGTATAATTTTCTGAAAGATCTTTCTATATGTCCTCATCTTTGTTTGAACGATATTGCTTGTGAAACTAACCCTTGTTGTGGCAAAGCATCTCTTATTACCTAGATTGAATGCCCAAATTGAAAGGGGCTAGCCATATCTAAGGGAGGAAAACCTCAAATATGGGTACCTAATTTAACACTTGATTTTCTCTAGGAGTATGCTTCCGGTGGCGGTTCATGGGTTCTCGATAGTGGAGAACCTAATCATATGACCGGGGGGCAAAGGGATGATTGCAAATTTAATTTATGAATTACCAACAACTCATTGTCTCATTTCAGGGTAATTCGAGATCAAAGGTATTGGTTTATTTGGAAATGTGTTAAAAATTACAATGCCATGCAGTTGTTTCGTATAGAATAGATATACGAAAAAATAGATGAAGTTAGCCAAAATAATGGATGGAACGGTTCGTTTCGTTGGAGGCATCCATCCCATTGATTCGGAGTTCCGGACATTGTGTCCAGACACCCTCAAACATAGGACGTCTAGACGGATTTTTTTTTCTTCTGAAAGGAGGTTGAAACCCCTGACCTCTGCATCAAAATGATTCATATAGCCTTTTTTATTATTGGAGTATTATAATAAAAAAAAGCCTTACACAGAAATAAATCGATCAAACCAAAGCCACCTTCCATGCGACAACTATAGCTACACCTATGAGCTTGATGAAACACTATCTGGAACAACCTTACATACAGAACAATGGGGTGTGGTTGGATGTGCATACTGTTTTTTTTCCTTTGTTGAAAGATATACATAATAGTATGTACATCTACGTACCGCTATATATAAGCAGAGAATAATGCAGATAAATTAAACAAGGAAATCATATCGTGCGCTAAAAACTAACGAGAATTGCTACCAACAGCTAGATAGAACGAATGATCAAGCCCCCTTCACAAAACAAAACAATATGAATGGCTCGGAAGATCAGATATATCTGCACCCAATTTTTTCCATTAATTACAAGGATCTCACCTACTTCAACTTGCACAGCATAAGACAAGCAGTAGTGGCACTTGATGATCTTGAAAATCTAGTTCCCCATGGAAGATTATTAAAGAGTTTTGTCCGCGAAAGTTGGCGAGCCATGTAATACTTTGTTCAAATACTACTTGGGAAATATCCTGAGGATACATACTTTTTTAAGGTAATATGTATAGGATTCATGTGGTGCAAACCATCGCCAGGCAGCCAGTATCAGTTGATTAACAAGAACGAAAATTCATTCTGCCGGTGAGATCTACCTCTCCGCCAGTTGGAACATTTGTACGTGGAGAAAGCGAGATGGTACTAGTAGGCACGCGTAAGGTACGACCATCGGTTGTGTCTAGCGGTTTGCCGTCCATGCCGACTTCCGCCTACGGAGCCTAAGCTGTCCAGCTTAAATTATATGCGACTTTTCTTAGCAAATAATCGAGATGGATTTGTCTAATAAAGACGATCTGAATCGTACTATGTATATCCTCAGACCGATAATACATTGTTCGAGTCGAACACGCCTCTAATACAGTGTTCGAGTCCAATACTATGTATATTAGAGACGTGTTCGAGACAAACACATCTCTAATACAGTGCGTCAACTTTTGTTGAGAGATCTAAACTTAAATGACGGTCAAATATGATTGTATAAATGGTTAAAATCATTTGTATCCAAACGAGTGGCAAATTCAGTATGTTCTAAATGTGCATGGAGAGTTTGTGAAGCCTTTAAATAATCAAATAAATACCAGTTAGCACTGATCATTCGTGCACACCAAGAATGTAAACAGTAATGTTTTTTTCCGCTTAGATACAACAATGTGAACCAGACTCGCTCCACGGGGCGACACTGAGTTGTCCCAAACCCTAGCGTTGTCGGCCCCTCCCCATCTTCCTCTCTCGCTACCGCAACCGTTAGCCTCTCCCACGGTGGCGGCGAGCCTTGCCCTCGAAGGGGCTGGGATCAATCATTTTTCGCTCCACACGAGGGAGCTTGGAATCAGGATGACGGTACATGCGCTTTTGTGGCCTCGTCCTCTAGTGGCATGGTGGTGGATTGTTTTGGCTATGAGACGGAGGATCTAGGTACTCGATGAAGCTCTCTCAGTTTTGCTTGTGTGTACCTTGGCCTGCGGAGGGTCTTGCAGAAGGCTGCTGGCTTGACCCGGCGATTGTGCATGTTGCTATGACGACCTGTTGTGGTGGTGGTGGCAGTGATCAACGTCAAGCTGTTGGCGGTTGTGTGCCAGGCGTGTCGTATGGGGCATGTCGTCGTGCTATTAGATGCCATAAACCTATGGAGGTCCAGGAGATTGAGAATTGGGCGGCGACCATATTTGTTTGATGGCGGCAGCTACCGCAGTCGTGTGGGCGATGCAACTACTGGATCTTTAGTTGGTGATGGCCTTGAACTCTGTGTTGCTTTCGATGTCGATGGCGGTATGAGACATCATCTCCTTGGAATGCGGACCTTTCAAGACCAGCGATGATATGGGACGTCCCCCCACCTCCAGATGGGGTTCGTTCCGGATTAGAATGTGTTACTCATGGCGTATCATGCGAAGGGGTCATGTCATGCATCATGTTGGATGGATCGAATAGGTGTAACAATGACTGGAAGCAGGGCGGTATGAGATGTCTCCGGCTTCCAATATCTCCTCCAAAGGTTATGGTAAAAAAAAAACTCCTCCAAAGGTATCCGACTAGCTAGCAAGATGTCGTTAGTCGGTAGAGGGATGATGGAAATTTCGGTTTCGACAACGAGTGTGTGCACCCTAATCAGACAATGTTGTCCTGCGTTTGCGCCGTGCTCTTGTTGACGTGGTGGCTCGAAACTGAGTTTTGGTGATGAAAATCTCGGGATCAACCTATGGTTGGACTCATAATTGTCAAGTATGTGTGACATCCTGTTTAATGCTTATCATAGGAGTTGTGTGTACTTTCCATCTTTTTCAGTCTTTTGCCATATGGGTAGTGGTAGGTCTGTAGAGTTACCGTCGCAATTCATACAACCTCGTTTTTTTTACGACTTGGTCGGCTTTGATGTCTAGTTTTACCTAACTTTTGAATAATTAATAATACATGGTTGTGTGCATAAACCGATGAAGAGGTGGGGTATTTCTGCTTTTCGCACAGAAAAAATACAACAATGCCACCTAATATGAGATATCCACTACTATAGTAACAATTAGTATCCCCGGCAGTCTTTGTGCAAGAGTGTTAAAAGTAAACAAAACTAATAATTAGGGAAAGATTATGACACATGTGCACCTTAAAACTATAATGAAGTAAGGGGTACAATTTTAGTTTAGTGTATGCTTTGCACGTAATATTTTAAATCAAAAAAAAATTTTGGTGTTAGTCGGCTGGCAGCACAATTAATGATGTCTTGTTACAATATCGATGTTCTCTACCGCATTAAATTGCATAAGCATATCATGGAGATAAGCTTAGGGGTTTATTACTTGGAAGGAATATATGTGCCTATTATACTTAGGGTCTACCAACCATCATCCCATACACATTGGAAAACATAGTCATAGAGCTTTACGATTGAGACAATCATTGCAGGTGACTCGCTATCGACGGTAACAGTCTCCCACTGAAAAGATAATACACGTAGCGTCAAATTTGGGGTTTTACCCCTGATAGGCTAAGGGTATAACGAACTTCCTAACCATCTAACCACATGTCGGTTCTTGACTTATTGCTAAGTTGCAACAACAAAAATGTTTACTTGGTGGATGATGGTGGAGACAAGCAAGTGAATCGGATATCCTGTTTGCTAATGATGATTACACAGAAGATCAAGCCATAAACAATATACCTAATTGTTAAATTAGCATGCTTTAGTGCATACCGAGACTTAATTACACTTGATTGTCAACGATATGATTTTTTTGTTAATGATGCCATGTCTTAATTAAATATGTCATAAACGGTACTTTTTGTATAAGAAGAACACTGGACACTTTGCATCATTATTCCAAGAACCCCTCAAGAGGATCGACTAAGAAAGAGTATCCATTAACTACTATTTCTTTGGTGATTGCGTGTTACGCTAAGATTTGCATGTTGGGATGGTGTTCTTGATAAACCAAATAACTATGTGCTGCTTCTGTTTTGGTCCATGCAATTGTACTGGCTTCCTTAATTTATCTGATCGTGTTAGTTTCATCAGACAAGGAGTTAATCGGATGCTAGGTGGTTAGGGTTTGGTGGTTAGGCAGTTTAATCATGTCAAAACATGACAGTGATCGAACAATCATTAAACGACTAGTCCTCAATTTTCACAGCCCTTCTCTTCTGGGAGTACGTGCAACTTCACGATATGCTACTATACTTTGCATGCCAATGATGTCATTGATTCTTAATCGTCGCGATGAACTGCTTCTTAGTGATAAAACTAGTACTAATTAAGCTTATCCATATGATAATGCCATGGAGCAGGGGCACGTTTGCACATAATTAAAGAGGTCAGTTTAGTAGCTAGTGAAATGATGTACAGTACTAGTAATTGTAGCCAAATGCAATGGACCAGGAGTGCTGGCAAAAGCTGACTGATTCCGAGTGTGTGGTTTTATTCCAACACCAGATTTGCTTCCTCGATTGGTGACAACACTGACAGCCAAGGCCAAGCCTTTTTATTCTTGCATTAGCTCAACTATGAACCCTCGTGTACAAAACTAAGGGCGTTCAATGTATTTAGCATGCCTTTTCCAAGTAGACTTATTCAGTTTCAGCAATTAATTAACTGGGAGAAACTGAGCATAATTTGAAGTGGGTTCGGTGCACTAGCAATGACAGGAGAAACACATGTGGAGGGGATCTAATTAAATCCAAATGCACACTATATTAAGAAGTTTGAGATATGACGGCATATACGAAACTTCCTTCTGTGTTTATAAACCAAGAGTCAATCAATACTAGGTGGAGAAAATCAGTGTGTTGTCGTTCATTACTCAGCTGTGAATATGCCATATTATAGCAATGTCAACTGCCTTAGCTGACAATGAGTTAGCAGTAAGTTGCGGGTCTGGAGAAGGACAAACGATCAAGTGACACATTTTACTACATTTTCTTTTGCTGGTGTTTTTTTCCTTCTGTGTTAACATTAAATATTTAAATAGAGAAATATCTTCTACCTTTGACCTCCAGCCCACGAAACACGTTAAGCGAACTCATTTTCTTTCTCTTTCCTGTTTTTTTAATACAAATGAGGTACAATCTTTTCCAGTTAAGAATGGGTGCACAATGCTTGTACAAGAACCAATGTTGAGAAATAGTAATATAGCTTATGGTCCCTATTGGTCCAGCAATGACTTGGAGACAAGAATGGTACAAACCATCTGTCCATTGACTTGTTGGAGCTATCATTTTTTTTAAACACTACTGTGCAGGTTTTGAGAATAGCTCCTATTCTCTCGAATCATGACAAGAACTGTACTAATTGAAGTTAAACTGAAATTAAAGTACAAGGAAAGTACGAATACTTCCGTTAACAACGTATGATGACAATCATATTAGTGAACAGTCGGCAGTTGGCAAAGTACGAAGATCTTCACTTGGCAGTTGGTATGTGGCCACCTCCCCTGCAGTGAACAGATCTCCTTGAGGCTTGAGGCATGGTCCTTCGGATGGGAATTGTGTTCTTTGTGGCCAACAAGAGTCAGTTGACCATATTTACTTCGATTGTGTTTCTTTCCCAATTCTTGTGGGGTGCATCAGAGAGAAGTTGGGTGTTTGTGGAACCCTCTTCTTTTTGAGTTTTTTTCCCATTGTGGATGAGTTTTTCAGCAAGTCTAGGCGTCTTATCTGGATTCTCTTTGCGGCCAATACTAGGCGCTTTGCTTAATTCAAAATAAAAAAATTATTGAGCCAAAATGTTTCTGTGCCATTTTCTTTATCGAACTAACCAGGGTGGATGGGCATGATGAAATTTAATTACATTGGTTGAAGCGTCAGCCAAGAATAAAACAAGCGGAGCCAAATTAAATGGTGACACACTTTCATATTATGGTGATGCCAAAAAAAAGTCTGACGGGGGCCATCGAGATATGGTTGAGATGTGAACATCTATTGCACAACAACCTGATGCTTGAGTGCCTAGTCTTCAATCGACACCCCCAATAGGGAATAGACTCACATCATTATTGTCGGATCCAACCAGTAAAGATTAGACAAAGGGTCTTCACTTTTCAACCCTAGAATGACAAAGGAACGCTTTGTTCTTTGTAGGTAGTAGAGAAGAGATAGTAGTAGATAGAGATAATAAAGAGAGAGTGTTTCGTCCGTCAATTCTTGTCTTGTTCGTACGTCTGGGTTTGTCCGTCTCGCGCGCTTTCACTCGACACTTCTAGTCCCCATGGTGATAGCTACGCATAGTCCCTGCTGTTGGATATCATCCGCATGTGCTACCTTGATGAATCCTTCGTGAAACAGCGTCTACGCTTTTGACAGATACCGTTACCAAGCCTCGGGCGTTTTGCTTCCATCCGCGCGCATCTGTGTAACCACGGATGCCACCGCAAAAAAAAAGGATGGCTGGGTTTAGAATAGTTGAACGTCGCCCTGTATCCGTATACGATAGCGTTTTGTCAGAGTGGAAACTTTTATGTCCTACGATGCTCCACAAGACCACAACAACACCTTCAAATGCGGAAGCACAAACATCGCCTTGCCAGATCAATCAGCAAAGACTAACCATGACTTGGAGAGATGTAGCCATTTTATTTTTCAAATTTAGTTTAGGATCAGAGTATGTTTTTATTGAAAAAAACTATTATAGAGTTTCCATTACGATGTTTGCATGGCTTTTCTTGAACAGGTAAGTAACTTATTACATCAATATTTGATTGCTCCTGTTTTGTTCATAGTGCAAGATTAGTCACCACTTACAAGGTCTGTAAACAACCTCACACTCTTCACATAAACAATTCTCCACAATTTATGGCGGCATTTTAAAGCTATAGTTGAACCCACAAGCATTACACCAAACAAATAAAAATGAAAACGAAATTCTGTTCTCCAGACCCCGCATCTCGAGGATCTGACAGCTCTTCAAATTGCATGAAATGGCAGCAGCATAGTGTGTTGCAACCTTCATTGGGAAGCACAAGATCACAGAGGCATCAACTGGTATCTATCAACTGATCTCAATAACAACCACACGCACTTAATTTCCATAATGATCTTGCCCCCTTCCACCTCTCACCTCTCAACCTCATGTCCTCAACTCACCGCTACCACCACTTCCCACGTTCTACTGGGACGAGTGATTATGCAAATGCCAAGCCAATCTCCTCATCACCTCCACGATAAAACATATCTTCCCTGGACGATAAACAATATCATCGCACCATTGCCCGCATAATTTACGCATGCGAGTATTATTTATCGCCTGTCGATATCAGGATCAAGAATCCGGCGGCAACACCTCAGCAGCTAGCGTCCCCACGGACCGAGGCCGGTTTGACTCTGGAGATAACATTTCTTTGCTTCCAAACAGACAACTGGGTGATTGTTTGTGCTACCGTACTTTGTCAACAATAGAGGCCAAGCCACCCTGCACAGCTGCACCCCTACAAAATACCCCGCACAAACCCCACGGCAGAAGCACCTTACCACCATCGTCTCTCTAAGGCAGCCGCAGCTAGTATAGTGCCCCACTTGCCTTGAGCATTTCCTTCCCACATTTCCTACCTAGCTGAAATGGAAGGCACCTACAGTTCAGCCGTGCCGATGGAGGCCGACTTGATGTCACAGTTCCTCGGAGCCGGGGCTCAAGGCCACAACTGCTTCGCCTACAAGCAACAGGACGTGTCCATGGAGGCAATGGAGGCCATGTTCTTGCCTGGCCTCGACACCGACTCCAACTCCTCCTCCAGCTACCTCAACTATGACATGTCGGCACAATGCTGGCCTCAGCCCCAGCCTCAACTAGGCAATTGTTCCAGCGTCACCAGTTTCCTTGATCCAGCTCACAGGCTACGAGAGCTTTGAGTTCCCGGTGATGGACCCGTTCCCCGCATTGCCCACTTCGACTCGCCATTGCACCGCCATCCCCTACCTTGGTGAGGATCTGAGCCATTTACATGGCAACCGTTATTCGCCGGACGGAGGGGAGGAAGCAGCAAATGATCATACGCCGGTGACCAACAAGAGGAAGTCCGGAGCTGCCACCACGGTAAGCTTTCAGAAATGTCAATGAATCGATAACCCAGTTCAGTTGCAATGCTGCTTTGATCCTTATAATAATTATGAACTTGTGTAGGCATCCAAGAAGGCCAAGAAGGCTGCCAAAAAGGATTTCACAAGCAACGACGAAGGCGACGCCTATGTTGTCGACCCGCAAAGCTCCAGCAGCTGCACATCAGAGGATGGGGAATTGGATGGCAATGCCAATTCGATCTCGAAGAAGGTCGGCACCAGAGCCAGCCGTGGGGAGGCTACTGATCCTCAGAGCCTCTATGCAAGGGTAAGTGCATAATTTCACAAGGTGCAAAAAAATAATGTTACATGCTGGATGAAGTGCTTATTTCTGAATTACGGTGGGTGCGATTTTTTTAATTCTGATGGGAGTAAATGAATCTCAACTCTGCAGAAAAGGAGAGAGAGGATCAATGAAAGATTGAAAACCCTGCAGAACTTGGTTCCCAATGGAACAAAGGTAGGTCCCTGTCTAGGATGTATTAGTCCTGCAAGGACTTGGTTTGTACCTAAATATGTTGGTAAGATAAATTCAGGTCTAACATGGAGAAATGTGACCTGACAGGTTGACATCAGTACAATGCTGGAGGAAGCGGTGCAGTATGTCAAATTCATGCAGCTTCAAATTAAGGTGTTGTAACATCTACATATCCTTGTCATCAAACCAAATACCCAGAGAATAGTCGTTATATAACTTACAAATGATGTAATCATGTGCAGTTGTTGAGCTCCGATGAAATGTGGATGTACGCACCCCTCGCTTACAATGGGATGAACGTCAGCAGTCTTGATCTGCACATCTCTGCCCTACAAAAAATAAATACCACTCCTGGAGATGAGGCGCTAACACAGAACTGCTAGTGACCTGATTGATTCTGGTCCTTATATATAGTTCCGAGTATCATACATGTAATGTAACCTATACTTTCGTTTTATTCTTTTATTTCATACTTTTCTTGGCATTTCCTCGGAGTTACACAAAGAAGCAATCGTTATCCTGTATATGATCGAAGATCACAGTGTATATTGACTTCACCAAGTCAGATCATTCTCTTTCATGTCACGTGGTTATGATTTGTGGACTCTACAACTTGTTAAACTTGACATTTGAATGTAAGTTTGGCTTCATAAAACACTAGGGGGGGGAAGGACGCCAGAGGGGGAGAAGCCCCTAGGCAAATTTAAGGAGGCGTAAGGATTCAAACCCAGGTCGGCGAGCCCAATTTTTTGGGTACCTGGTTAGGAAAATAGATCAGGGGCACCATAAAATCAGTAATAAAAAATGCCTGTTTATTACCTCCGAAGATTATCCAAGCGCAATTTCCCAAATTTGAGTACAAACTCGTTGAATTATACACAATTTGTTTTTTCAACCGGTATTATCAATCGGTATCTTTGCTTACCAGCAGGTTACCATAATCCTGGGTAGCCCAGGTTCTATCCGTCCATGATACCAACTAGCTAGTTGGCCCTCCCAGACTGCTCGCATGGAAACACTAGGAATGTTGCAAAACGTTGTGACTAAAACCTTGTTTACGCACAGACAGGGAGACAATACAACATAAAACGTTTGAAAGTTGGTCCAAAGATGATGTTTCACGATGATCCGATTAGATCATGAACTATCACGTCACCACGCGATGCCTCCTTAAATGTTCATTCTTTCTGTGGCTTGATCTCTTTCAGTTACAGCCAGTTATTCCTGTTGATGTCTGACGATGATCCACACTTAGAGATCAACTCTATCACTACACAATACCTTCTTAAATGTCCATTCTATGATTCTATCTGTTGCTAGAGCCTACTTAGCTACTGCATTCCACTAACAACTAATTCTCCTCTTCAGCTACTGCACTGTTCATACTCTCTAGCGCCATTGCAGAATACTGAACATGCCTCAGAAGTGCCCCGTATATCTTCCTCGTACCCTCTCACACACGTCATTCTCCTCTTCCTCCGAAAATNATACGTTGGTTCCTGACTTATTTACAACAATTGATGAAATCTCCATTTCACTCAAACAAGATGTTGTAAACTCCCACTCAAATATACACCATACACATATTAAATTGTGAAACCACTTTGGCTCCCACTCAGAATATGTTATCCTTATATTTGACCATGATTTAACTAGCTCCCACTCAAACATATGTCACCACATATTTTGATCTTGGAAAATAGTTTCTGCTCTAACTTAATATATGTCACCACATATTTTAATTAGATCACACTCGTGTATTTTCTCGATATTTTGGACACCTCCAAAATTCTTAATTAACTATTAATATCGAGAACTCTTTATACGAACACTAGTACTCTACTAGCTTTAAGTTTTATTTATTCTCTACAAAACACCTTTTGAGGAATAAATATGTGAAACATCACTTTCACAAAATCAAGCAACAATTACTTTGTGATTTAAACTTAACATCGAATGACTCTTAGTCATTTTCGTATTTAAGGTTTCTATTTCTTCTTTGTAGTTTCGTAGGTATGTCTTGTTTCTGAAACATGACAAGTAAATCATGAATATTATTTTGTAACCTGACAAAATTTTATATTCATGAATCCTACTTTTCTTTAGACAAGCTAAACCGAAATTCAATGATCACCATCATCAATTCCTTTATGTGTCAAGTTTTAACCAACATAGCACTTTACATATGTGCCACTTGAAACATAAACAAGCAAGGTTTTAGCTTTTCCATTCCATCAATTCTTTTATCAATGAAACCTTTCACGATAAATCCACTAAAACATTTAACACAATCAACAATTGATTTGTCCCTTTTAGTCTCTCATTGTGGAATCTCTATTCATAGTCACATATGAATATACTACAAACTTTATTTGCAATAGTTTCTAATTATCTCATAATTAATGAAACCACTGTTTCACATAACTCATATGCGAAATGCAAATCATTAAATAGATCCTTATTTCTAAACAGAGTGTTTATCAAATAAATCTAAATGCTATTATCAAACCTCCGAAATAAAACCCTTCTTTGAGACCACACAATATCAAATAGTGTGTGATTACAATATCTTAGGACATATCAAACGCCTTTGAAATATTCTAAATATTGTAATTTGTGATAACACTTCTCACAAGTCCGCATACTAACATATAACTCAAATATTTTGTCTCTTTTGATCAAATCATAAAGACTCAATTTTCTTGTTACCTTAATATCCTAAACTCCAGAAATTTATTTGATCTCATCAAATATCATAACTCGAATAAATACACCTATTTACTCATATCACTTATGATGGAGCGCACAAAATAATGACATCTCACATTTGCTGAAAATACAACCAACACTTGTGTTTATTTTCGGCAACTCATGACACACTTCCAAAGGGTGGCATTTTTAGTCATACTCCTTCAACAAGGCGCATTGATAAAACATCAAAATGTTTATTCAATCTTTAGCACGACTAAAACAATTGTCATTATTAAGTTTTGGATATTTTAGTATGTCACATATTTTATAAATGTTCAACCAATTTATCATCTAGATTATAATAAGAATAACACACTTATAATCGAAAACTTGTGATTTCCAAAAAAGGATCACTCATGAAAATAGAACAACCATTGTCTTTAACATGAATAACCGTCTCACATAAGCAAGACACACTAATTAAAATCACACTTAATTCGATTACAAAACTTATTCAAATTCTCTAATCCAAATGATAAATGTAGAGACAGATCGTTGCCAGCATCAACTCCTTGATTGCCACCATTCCGCAACGTCTTCCCATATCCTTTATGCAAACCTCAAGCAGCAGGTTCTGTTTTCATAAAACAGAATGAGTATCAAATACTTATCGGAACCGCCACAATTGCAATTTGGACTTAAACACTTATAACTTGTATATCAATATATACCTTCTGCATTGTCAACTTCTCTTGCTATGGGTTCCACTTTGACATGACGCAGCCGAGACACAAACTCACAGAAAGTGATCAAATCCCTTCCCATGACCTAGTCTCCGACACAATTCTTGAAGCTGGGGAGAAGCTAGTGTATCACCCCATCTGTCGCGAAACCGTCATTCATCTCGTGGTTCCAAACAAGCACTAGACGATGATGTATCTCATGCATTATCCTCAGGTGTTGTTCCAAGCAAGTGTTCTCTTTCATCTTGAGTGAAAGAAAACCGTTCAGACATTCGAACCTTGCAATTCTAACTTGCGCTGAAAAACTATTTTTCAACTCACCAACAATCTCCATTGCAGTCAAGTTCTTGAATTGTCTACCTAGGTCAGAATTCATGAAGGTGCACATCATCCACTTGACTTTCAAGTAGGTGGTTCAAAACCACTCCATGTACTCTTCATTGCTTGCAGAAATATTTGGGTTTATCTCCTATAGGTTCTTCTAACATGTAGAGCTCATCATTGGTGTGTAGGACTTCTTTCAGGACGCAGGTACTACTCAACAAAATTTGACCCATCGAGACGCAGTTTTTCAGCAACGAACTGACTACCGTAGTCGACCATGATCTACAAGGATTTTTGCAAAGACACCTGGACTTTTGATTATGATAATTTTAGTTCATCTTAATGAACTCCCACTAAACTCAACATCTCTCTGGTTGTTTAGTGACACACGATCCAAATCCACTACACCACAACCGATCATCACGTGAGATGATGTAGCTTCAAAGGTGAACATCACCATGTTGATCATATCATCCATATGACTCGTGTTTAGCCTTTCGGCTCTTGTGTTCCGAGGCCATGTCTGTACATGCTAGGCTCGTCAAGGAAACCGTAGTATTTCCGCATGTGTAAACTGGCTTACACCCGTTGTATGTGAACGTAGAATCTATCACACCCGATCATCACGTGGTGCTTCGAAACGAAGAACTTTGGCAACGGTGCATACTAGGGGAGAACACATCTTGATATTAACGTGAGAGATCACCTTATCATGCTACCGTCGCGATCACATCTAAGCATAACAATAAGGTGCATAAAAGGATTAACATCACATGCAATTCATAATTGTGATATGATATGGCCTTTCTTCTTGTGCTTTTGATCTCCATCTCCAAAGCACCGGCAAGATCTCCATCTCCGGCATGATCTCCATCATCGTGGCGCCATCACCATGGTTGTCCACCAACTATTGCAACTACAACCAATGCTACTCTTAGCAATAAAGTAAAGCAATTACATGGTGATTCAATGACACGCAGGTCACATAAAATAAAAGACAACCATATGGCTCCTGCCGGTTGCCGTACTCGTCGACATGCAAGTCGCGAAAGATTACAAACATGATCATTGCATACATTATCACAAATCACACATTGGCCATACCACATCACAAGACCCCCTCTGCAAAAACAAGTTAGACGCCTCTACTTTGTTTATGCAATTTTTACGTGGCTTGGGTCAACGAGATAGAACCGTTCTAATCTACGCAAAAACCACAACGGTGATATAGTAGTTGCTTATTTACTCATCCTTTTGAAAGGCCTTCCATTGAAAATTGCATCTTCACTAAAGCAAGAGAAACAGACACCCGCCAGCCACTTATGCAAAACAAGTTGCATGTCAGTCGTGGAACCGGTCTCTCGTGCGTGGACGAGTAAGGTTGGTCCGGGCCGCTTCATCTCACAATACCGCAAAGACGCAAAGTGCACGCGAGAAGGTAGCAACATAAAATATCAACGCCCACAACACTTGTGTTCTAATCGCACCAACATCTACGAATAGATCTAGGCTCTGATACCACTGATGGGGTCGCAGCATAGAAAACAAAAATTTTCCTACGCAGCAAGCGGAATAAACCCCAAGGATCTAGACCTACTAGATGGAGGGTAGCGAAGATGAGATCCAATCTCTTACCCTTGAAGATCAACAAACGCGTTTTGTCGGTGCAGGGGTTGGCTAGTCGATCCCCGCAACTAGACTCATCTAGTCGCGAGGAGATGTATTTCCTCGAAGTCCAATCCGACGAGGTGCCACAAGGGGCAGCACCTCCGCGGTATCCACACATACGGCTCGATGTAGATCTCCTCCTTCTTGATCCCGCAAGCAAGGTGGAGATGGCTAGATGGATCTCGGCACCACGACGGTTGTGGTGGCGTTGATGATGTAGTCTCCACGAGCAGGGCTTCGCCAAGCCAAGCAAGAGGAGAGGGAGAGGAGGGCATGGTGCAGCAGCCCTACGGCTAGGGGTGGTGCAGCATCTATGGTGGAGGAGATGGCGGCAGCCCTTCGGGAAGAGGTGGCGCCATGGGGAGGTGAAGGAGGCGGCGGCTAGGGCAAGGGAGAGGGGTGCGGCTAGGCAGCCTTGGATGGGGCGCAGCCCTCCCCTCCCCTCCTTTTATATGGGGCGGCTAGGGTTTGGGGAGGGCTGGCCGGCCCCCCCTTTTCCTTGGCCCCCAAGTTGGGCGCCTCCCCTTGGGCTTCTTTGGCCGGTTTGGCCCATATGGGCCCTTGTGTGGTGCGGCTGGCCCAAGTGGCCAGCAGCACCCCTTTGGTCCATGTGGGCCCCATATCTTATGTGGGTCCCACTTCTAGACTCCTCTAGAACTTTCTAGAACCTTCCGGTACCCTACCGAAATATTCCGGAACTTTTCCGATACCTCCGGAAACCACTTTCCTTATATGAATCTTATTCTCCGGACCACTCCGGAACTCCTCGTGACGTCCGGGATCCTATCCGAGACTCCGAATCACTATTCGATCATACCATCAATTATCTCATCACTAACCCTAGCTATATCGGAGCGTTAAGTGTGTGACCCTACGGGTTCGAGAACATGCAGACATGATCATATCAATAATCAACAGCGGGACCGGGATGCCCATATTGACTCCTACATATTCAACGAAGTTCTTTATCGATTGAACCACGATGCCGGAGATTCTTAATCTCATATATGATTCCCTTTGTCTCACCGATATTTAATTTGCCCGAGATTCGATCGTCGATATCTCCATATCTAGTTTCTATCTCGTTACCTGGCAAATTCTCTTTACTCGTCCATAATATAGGATCACCGTGATTACCACTTAATCACATGGTTGCAACCTTTCCGATGCTATATTACCGAGAGGGCCCAGAGATATCTTTTCCGTCACAAGGAAGGACAAATCCCAGTCTTGATTCATGTCACCCAACAAATACCATCGGAGATACCTGAAAGCCACCTTTATAATCACCCAGTTACGAAGTGACGTTTGATGTCCACAAAGTACTCCTCCAGTAAACGGGAGTGACATAATCTCATGGTCTAAGGAAACTATACTTGGCATACTAAAAGTGTTGGCAATGAAACTGTTGTGACACGATCAATTGCAACTCTTTATTATTTGGGTCTTGTCCATCACATCATTACTCCTAATGATATGACTCCGTTATCAAGTGACTATAACAGGTCCATGGTTAGGAAACTCTAACCATCTCTTGACTAACGAACTAGTCCGGTAGAGGCTTACTAGGGACACCTGTTGTTTATATTCCACACATGTATTATGTTTCCGGTTAATACAATTATAGCATGGAGAATAAACTATTATCATAAACATGAATATGCTAATAAACCATTTTATTATTGCCTCTAGGGCATATTCCCAACATTTCTGCCATATACATGTCCTCTAATCCAGTACAGCATCGCCGCACCAAGCACATCGAGATCGACATCCACTTCGTTCGCGAGAAGGTGTCCCTTGGCGAGGTTCAGGTGTTGCATGTTCCGTCTTCACTTCAGTTCGCCGATGTGATGACTAAAGGGCTGCCAAGTCAGCTCTTCCTTGACTTCCGGTCCAGTCTATGCGTCCGAGAGCCTCCCGCTGCGACTGCGGGGGGGTGTTAGCGTGTATAGTTAGTTGTATCTAACCTGTACTCTAATTGTAATTGTACCCTAACTCTTGGCCTCTGGCCCATTATATAAACACCGGAACCCCACGTATTACACGTGAGAGGCTTCCCCCAAAACCCTTCTACAAGCATTATCAACGTACATGTGAGAGAGCTCCACATCAGGGTATTCGGAAGCTATTGCCGTTACCCGTTTCCTCCAAAGCATAGATGCCTAGAATAATATTAGAGAAATATGTGCAAGATCAAATACTCAGAAATTTAAGTTTATACTTTCAAGAGGATATCTAGTGGCAGCAAAATGATACGTTGTAATCTGTGTATCCAACTAGATGTTCAAGATAGAGTTTTAGTATCATAAATATTATGGTGTCTCAAACATAACCCCATAGCTCACTTCCAATTTAAGTTTATACTTTCAAGAGGATTTCTAGTGGTAGCAAAATGATACGTTGTAATCTGTGTATCCAACTAGATGTTCAAGATAGAGTTTTAGTATCATAAATATTATGGTGTCTCAAACATAACCCCATAGTTCTCACAATCACAATTTCCACTTACGAAATAGAAAGAGAGTTAATAGTATTACTCCATGTTCACTACAGATATGCTTGACTAATTTATTAAGGAGAAGAAACCAACAACATTGGTTTATCAAGTATCTTGATTCATGATCTAGTTATAGATATACCGAAAAAAATAACATCATATGTGGATTTTCATCCTGTAGTATGAACGTGAAAGTTATTTTAAGTCAGGAACAAATAAAATATTCAATCACATACCTTGTATCCATAGAGCCCTTTGAAATCGTTACTTCCAAGGTCAGCTGGATACCAGTCCCCATCTTTCGTGGTTATATATGGCCAAAGAAAACCCCAAGATATAATGGCTCCAAGAAGTGTAGAGCAGTTAATAATGTGTGGGCACATAAGACCACATCCAATATAGGTTGGACTAAAATCAAAATAAAACCTACAAAATCGAACATGTAAAACTTTTGTGGGCATGTATAAGATTGTCCATTTAAAGGATGGGTAATTTCATATGACAATACAATTTTTTTGAAGGATATGGCAATACAAGTTATAGCAGTGAGGCAAGAGACATGGTCAAATAGTTTAGATTCCTGAGGGGAGGAAGGGATGTCATCCCCCAAAGCTAGAAGGTACAAGTTCTCAGTTCTAACTATCGAACATTGAACGAATAACGAAAAAATTGAAGAAAACTTACGTGTTCTTTAATGCTACAAGCCCCAGAGATGGAAAATTATCGAAGCCACACGAATCCCCAACACCGCTGAAAAACCACTTAAACAAGTTCCAAATAAAACTAATGCTTAAATACTTCCCAAGACAGCTAACTTGTTTCCTGCAACCATAAAATATAAATTAGTAGTGTATTGACTTTTCAGAGACTTAGGAAATCGCTATGAAGGGCATTGCAATTTAACAAGTATATGCTGCATGAACATTGTACAAGCATGAAACTGATATTTTCTACATCCAGATCCACACTGCTGCACTAACTAAACATTTGCACACTACTTTCCAGAGAATAATAAGCTTATTCAATAGAGAGCATATTGCATCATTCCTAGTCTCAATCCAATGTTATGAAATTGTCATAAATAGATCAATAAAACTTTATGATCGGCAGTTAGTGTTTGAGCATTATAGGGGGGAAATATGATGAAATCACCTAGCACACATTCATTTGCTTAGTAAATTTCAGTCGAAATAGGCTACCATATCCCCTAAAGACTCGATAGATATTAAAGACACATAATAGACTGAGGGCTCATCCGCAACTTCACCGGAATATTGTGGCAACTATTGATGTTCTATACAAAGAGAATGCAGTGCTGGCCTAACATAAATAAATAATTCATTTTGGATTTTTTTTTTGCAACATACTGCCATATAAATCCAAGAAGAACAATTCGATTGAACTATTTTGAGTACACATTAATTAAGGAAAACTCTGATATGTTTCTTACTCCGCAAGTTCTGCTCCAGTAGTAGTGTGGAAGCTATTTATCAACGTGGTGGTAGCAGTTCCACTCGGATAGGTCAACTTGTAATCAATAACCATCACCTAGCAAACACCAAAACACACGTTAGTTTACTACTAATTAATAAATTCATCTTGGGCATGTCCAATTTACTCCACAATGTAATTAGATAAACATAAAAGATACACGGTTCCAAAATATGAATTGAATACCTTGCGTAGGGCAACAATAGTAAATAGACCGAGGAAGCTAACAATAAACATGAAGCCGATGATCCAACTCAGTGAAGGATTCTTAACATCCACGGCCCTGTTACCAGGATAATTAGTCCCGACAAGCTCATAAGTTTTCTGATTCATTGCAAGGATATACGATCCAAAGCCACCTGCGTCAACAAAAACATTTAGTAGATAATATGAGCTCGATGACTATCATCAACGAGAATAAGATATTTCCGAGGATGCAAACTCGTGTAATATGTGGTGCATCAAGATGTGTACGTATCCCCACAAAATATATAGCAATAACAAATCGTATATAGGTAGTAGTAGCTAAAATAAAATCCTATTGTTTCCGAAATCATCAGGAATGATGGGTCATTAAAGTATATGGGTTAAACTTAGTGTATACTTAGTTTAGTGCCTATTTATAAATACAAGATAAATAGATAAATTTACCAGCAAAAAAAAAAAGATAAACCAAACGTAGTCATGAACTAGCTATATTAATTGGCAGGGCGACGACATGACGTACCGCTGAATGCGATGCCGTAGCAGGCGACCACGCAGGTCTGGATGATTGTGTTCTCCTGCCTGGTGAAGGGCTTGGAGACGATGCCGAACCTGGCGAGGAAGTAGCCTAGCAGCCCGGCGGCAACGTTGAGCGAGGGGATGATCCCCACCGTGAGGTTGAGCTTGTGCGTGATGAGGCAGAAGAGCACCCTGCACCCCTAGAATGGCGCTTACCACTATCCCCCGCACGGTCAGTTGCTCCCGCCACGGTGGCACCTCCTCCGTCGACGGCGCGCCGGCGAGGAGGGGGCCAGCAGTCAGCTCCGCCTCGTAGCCCATCTTCCCGCGGATCGACCTGGCTAGGCTAGTGTTACTCCCGACCTTGTGGTTTCGTGTGGCAGATGAGGACGAGGAGGAGGAGGAGGAGGTTGGGAGTGATCTAGATGGAGGAGGAGGCGGCCGTGTATTTAACCCTCATATTTTGTCCTCAAGCAGCGGGCGGGAAAGTAGCTAAGCGTCGTGAATCGTGCTCGGTTTCACTCCCGTGAGTAGTGCAAGCCGGCCGCTCGCTGTCCGGTGGGGCCTCGTACGTCGAGCTAACGGTGGCCACACAATCTACCGCTTGCTTTAGATTTAGATTATGGTTTTGTGGGTCCGGATGTAAGTGTAAGCCACTAATGTACTGATTTGGTGCGATCATCCATGCCAACGCAGCAGGCCCAAGATACTTCTAAAACGACCTTGTACGTACGTACGTGTTTGACCGTCTGTGATGTGTACGCTGCACACGTCGATTCATTCACGTGTTGCTCGCTACAGCCTTCTGCTTGCCCCCACTCGTTGCTATTTTGTGTCTAGATACATTTAAATTTAGACAAAAAAATGACATATTTTTTGGATGGAGGGAGTAGTGTATGTTTCTAATAGTAATCTTTGCTAGTATAATTTATTTTCAACGTTTGATGTACTTTTTTTTCGAGCAGTGTGTGCTACCCTTTCGTCCAGAACATATCCATCGGGTAGCGTTAAAGGAAAAGAGCAAAGCGTACTGAGAAATTGGTACAAGCAGAGATATTCACAAATTTTTCAGAAGCTTATCAAGAAGAAACTATTGGCCGAAATTGACGTCGACCCTATCATAAATGGATTTGCATCAAGAAATCATAGAGGAAGTTTTTAAGGTAATATGTATAAATTATTTGAAATATGCTTACTGCTTATGGATGCCTCGACGTGTTAGTGACAATATATTTTATGTGTTATCGACACTATAAATTATTATTGTATGATATCTACATTAAGGGCACCAAATTTTAGTTCCGAACATGGCCCCGAAAATCTCAGGACCGGCCCTGATAGTTATCCACTAACCTAATCTACTTTTCTTTCGAAAAAAATCCAATATATTTTTACTATATTATACCAAAACGGGGAAAACTTGTTTTCCAAGTTTATAGTTTATTTTGGACCGCACGGTCGCTACGGTTTATAAGTAGAGCTGACTCTTAACAGGGTTTCTAGACGACCACGACGTGTGCATGAAGTCTCAGATTTTGAGCCCGCGCACATCCTCAGCGGAGCATGAACGTGAAAACACCGGGAAAGGCCGCCCTCGACGGCTCGACGGCCACAACAGTGGCAACGTCCTCGGTGAGAAGCTGGTGAGAAGCTCCGTCTCTTCGCCTACGGTAAACGTTGTGGATGTGCGTTGCTCATCCCGAAGGGTGGCTCGTGCCTAGGCCTGTAAGTGGGCAAGCCCTATTGCGTCTACCAGTTTGCCACTTATACCCACTTAATTAAAAAAGACTATATTTTTTCATGAATAGAGCTAAGCGACGAACGGAAATGTGGTTTGACTGCAAGCTCGAGTCATTGTTTGGCGGATTTGAGCTGGCTAAACGGCTGTCATGAAAGTAAACGGAAGAAATTATATCCCTAATTAATTAAGTGGGTATAAGTGGCAAGCTGGTAGACGCATTAGGGCTTGCCCACTTACAGGCCTACTCGTGCCCCTGGTCGGCACAACCTATGAATTATTCAGTTATGTGACTGTTGACGTGCACGTCGGCGGGCTCCTACGCCATATGTCACGGGGCACGACAACAACTATGAGCTTGATCGCAGGGAGCAAGACAGCCTATAGCAAGTGGTGGTTGTTCGGAACTGCACGTCCAGCGGCCGGAGCGACGAATCTGACCTTTTCGCGAAAGTTTAACGAGAAATGAACTAGTTTTGAAACTTTAGCCGCATCTAACCCTTTTCAGAAACGCCAAACATTCTGGCGTTTAACTGAGCATAGAAACGCCAGCGTCAATGGCGTTTCCAATCTGGTCCACGGTCTCCCGCCTCGTTGACGCAGCTGACGTGGCAGATCTAGAAACGCCGGCGACCCTGGCGTTTCTGCGTGAAGTTAAACGCCAGGGGCCCTGGCGTTTCTAGATCGGTTAAGTTCCAAAGCGTTAACTCCCGCGGGGTTACTCCACTTCATTCTCCTTCTTTTCCGAGCTGGTTTCTCTCCCCTCACAGTTTTCCCCCATTCTACCCTCTCACAAATCCCTCCAAATCGGAGGGATTTCTTCGTGGAATCGGAGTCCTTTGCATCCTTTGAGGTAATCTCTATGATCTCTCACGATTTGGTTGGCTCAAAGTGTGTGGCTTTTTAGCATTGTTCACTCTTATCCAAACCCTAGATTTCGAGAGTATGAGTTTATATGTAGCATTTTGAGATATGTTTAGGGTTGTGGTTGTGGTTTGTTTGTATATGAAATGATCATTTCATTCATTATATTTATTGTCATTGTTTTTAGATGTCAAGAATTGTGAATGTTCATTATGTGAGTAAGGAAGAATTTTTTAGTAACAATGCCGAGTATGTAGACAATGAGGAGAAGGTGATGGTCTTTCGCACTAGTCCTACCTATTTCGAGGTTGTGGCAAGAGTGAAGGAAGTTTTAAAATGGACCGATCCAAGGGACAATGTTGAACTAGAGGGTAGATATTTTGTTGGGTCAGGTCATCATACTCGAAAAAAGAAAATACCTATCATGTGCGAGTTGGATTGGGGGGCATACAAGGAGGTTGTGGCGGCATCCCAAGACAAGTCTCTTGAATTATTTGCTACCAAGGTCGAAGGTGATCGGTCGCATATTGACTTGAACCGGTGTGCCTCCCCACATGATGCAATGACTCCCACTCGGAATGTACCAGCTGATGATGAGATCGAGATGAATGATATTAGTCAACCTCCTTTGAGCCAACAAATTGAATTGGATATGAATGATAGTGACCAAGGCGATGAACAAGAAGAGTATGTCAATGCGGAACATGGTTTTGAGTTCGGCATGGCGGATGAAGATAGGGAGGACGAAGACATCGATGACGATGATTCCGAGCAGGAGGATGAGTATCATAATACTTATATTGGTGACATTGAGGCACATGTCGCACAAGATGATATGGACCGAGACATGTTTTACCGGCGTTGCTATGCCTCCGACTCGGATGACGAGGGTCCGGAAGAATTGGATGAAGATGGTTTCACGGCGAGAGAAGCCCAAGCTTTTGTAAAAGTTGTAGGTCGGGATCACCGAATACCATTTTTCTATGATCTCACGCTCGCAGATAATGCCATAGTTGATGGTGGGAAGACTAAAGAACTTGAAGCGACGCCAAGCACAACCCAAGATGATGATGACAATAAGTCTCGTATACAAAAAGGTTTGAAGTTTCCAGGTTTGCTAGAATTGCAGATGTGGCTGAGGGAGTATGCCGTGAAGCACCATAGGCCATTCATTGTTCAGCACTCAGACGAGAAAACACGTTACACCGTGGTTTGTGATCAACCAAAATGTCCATGGGTTGTTCGTGCAAGACCGATGCGCGACGGGCGATGGCACATAACAAGTTGCCAAGCCCATCACATGTGCAAGAAGCGTGGTCGAAATCCATCCACGAAGCACCGCCAGCTGACCTCCTCTTTCATCGCATACAAATTCATTAACAGCATAAAGAATGAACCAATCATAAAACCAAAGCTTTTGATGGATCTTGTAAAGGATTTCTTCGGGTACACCATCAAGTATGGGAAGGCATGGAAGGCCAAGCAAGCCGCATTTGAGATGTTGTATGGTGGATGGGCAGAAGCATACAACCGCCTCCCGAGGTTATTGGTAGGGATGGCCTACAGAAACCCGGGTATGTATCATTTGGTCGAGCACATTGATGGAGTGTTCCGTCGTGCCTTCTGGACTTTCGACCAATGCATCAAGGCATTCCAGCATTGTAGACCGGTTGTATCCATAGATGGCACATTCCTCACTGGCAAATACAAGGGCTCAATGTTGATTGCAATGGCTCACGACTCGGGTGACCGGGTGTTGCCTGTGGCTTTTGCTTTGGTGTCGGCGGAGAACAATGACAACTGGGAATGGTTCATGCATATTTTGAGGACTAGGGTGTTCTCTCGTAGTAGGGAGGTATGCATCATATCGGATCGGCATCAAGGCATACTCAATGCCATGGAGATTGAGATTACAGGGTATGCACGGCTACACCACCGATGGTGCATGAGGCATTTTGTCGCAAACTTTTATAGGGCTTGTAAGAACAAACAACTGTCTGATGATCTAACAGATGTCTGTGTGGCATTCACCGCCCGGTCGTTCACGAGACGGTTCGATAAACTCCGTGATGCGGTGAACGCGGGAGGTAAAGAGTTTTTGGACAGGAATTTTGGAGAGAAGCACAAGTGGGCACGTGCTTACGACCACGGCGGTAGGAGATATGGAGACATGACGAGCAATATGGCGGAATGTTTTAACAATGTCATCAAAGGTGTTCGTGCTTTACCGGTTACGGCTATAGCGGAATATACCTTCCATAAGCTCAACGCCTATTTTCAAAAGCATTCCATTGAGACTGACAAATTGATAGATCAAGGAAAAATGTATCCCCCAAAAGTAGAAGAGTGGATGGAGTTACAAAATAGCAAGTCAGAGAGACAATTTGGGGTGTGCTTTGACAACAACGAATGGATTTACCAAGTCAACGAGCCAGGAGGGACAACACAAGATGGTGTGCAGTATGGAGCTCGATCATTCAAAGTGCAGCTCAAGACACGCGAGTGCTCATGCATGAGGCCTACGTTGTATCACTTACCTTGCTCGCACCTGATAACGGCAGCGAACATAAGGGCGGTGGATCTTTGTCACGATGATACTGTCAGGCTGAATGAGTTCTCATTGCAAATGGTAGCATCGACATGGGCGGCAAGATTCGAGCCCTATTTGGACCAATCACAATGGCCGGAGTATCATGGCCCTGCTATTAGGCCGGATCCGGATCTCATGGTTGATACTAAGGGTAGGAGAAGGACGAAGCGGTTTAGAAATGACATGGACGCACTTGGTGGATACACCACCCGCATGGGTCAATGGGGCAGCGGGCATTTCATGGAGCCTCGTGGTACCAACCAATGTGGTCAATGCAATGAACCAAGTCACAACAATAGGACTTGCTCTCAGCGAAAGAAAAAACCGAAGGGTGACAATCCAACTACAAGCAAAAGAGGAGGTGGAAGTGGGAGTGGTAGAGGTGGTGGTGAAAGAGGAGGTGGAAGTGGGAGTGGTAGAGGTGATGGTGACAGAGGTGGTGGAAGTGGAGGTGGAAGCGGGAGTGGTAGAGGTGGTGGTGAAAGAGGAGGTGGAAGTGGGAGTGGTAGAGGTGGTGGTGACAGAGGTGGTGGAAGTGGAGGTGGAAGCGGGAGTGGTAGAGGTGGTGGTGAAAGAGGAGGTGGAAGTGGGAGTGGTAGAGGTGGTGGTAGCGGGAGTATTACAGGTCGTGCACATGGTTTCCGTTTCTTGCTTGGAGTTCGTGGAGGTGGTAGAAGGGGGGTCGTAATTAGGCACTTTTCGACAAGTTCTCGACATACATGACTTTTGCTTACTTTTGTATTCGACATAATGGTAAACACTAGTTGCTATCAAAGTTTTTATTTGCATTAATTCATTAATTTTGCTAACTTTTGTTATTTCTTGTAGAGATGGCTTCCTCCGAGCCTAGCGATAGGCCGCCTTGTGCCGATCAAGACTGGAGGCCACGAAAGGCGAACCATAGCAACTTGGACAAGGAAGATAAGGACAAAGGAGTCAAAACTCCTACTTGTTGGTGTAATGATCCTTGTATTGTGAAAGTGTGCACGGAGAATTCCACCACTAGAGGAAGAAGGTTCTTCATGTGTCCCAACTACAACCGTTCTCCTGAGCGACCCCGAAACGCGTATGATCGTCCACCGGTATGTTATTCACTCAGTGTCATTCAAAATTTACATTTCATTACATATGACTAAGCGGTGTTTGTTTCTTTGCAGTCTCCCCCTCCTCTTTGTTCGTACTACACTTGGGTGATGTCGATCCTAAGTGCCGAAACGCCAAACCCTTTGGCGTTTCAAGTACATGTACAAACGCCGAAACGCCGCGGTATTGGCACAGACAGAAGGATTTGGGGGGATTCTGGGTGCTGTCGATCCTAAGTGCTGAAACGCCAAACCCTTTGGCGTTTCAAGTACATGTACAAACGCCGAAACGCCGCGGTTTTGGCACAGACAGAAGGATTTGGGGGGATTCTGGGTGCTGTCGATCCTAAGTCTCGAAACGCCAAACCCTTTGGCGTTTCAAGTACATCTACAAACGCCAAATATGCTGGCGTTTTGTCCTGTGCATAGGCAGAAATGTAATTGTCACAAATCTATCAAGTGAACAATGCGAAATCCATACACCAGAAATCCATACACCACAAATTTCACAGCATGATCCACACATGATCCACAAATCCACATATCTAGAGTGCACGACATATTACATATCTAGAGTACATGATCCATACACGGTCCACAAATCCAACATAAACTGGGCGAACTAACGTACTAACAAACTCCTCTCAATCTACCTCTTCCTACCCCTCTTGCTAGTCTCTGCCTTGCGCGCCGGTGCCTTCTTAGCCGCTTCCTTGCGCGCCGGTGCCTTACGACGAGGAGGAGCATCAGGGCTAAGCAGGGTGTATCCCTTCGGTGGTCTCCTCATTCTCGGCTGAGTAAGTTGGGTAGGTTGAGTAGGTTGAGGTGCATCATGTGATATATCCATCTCTTCTTGCTCCTCCTCCTCATTGTCGTCCTCTTCCTCCTCCTCGTTGTCATCCTCTTCTTCCTCCTCATTACCATCCTCTTCTTCCTCCTCGTTGTGCTCATCCTCTTGCTCTTCATCATGCTCTTCTTCATCACCTTCTTGCTCCTCATCTTGGTCCTCATTAGCCCGACTCGACGAAGCATTTGCTGTATCTAAGCTCGAACGATAAGAGCCTATTGTTCTAGTGCTGGCAGAACGGTGGCATGAGAGCAATGCCGATAGCCGGCGGCACCGTTTCATTAACCTCTGCAAACATAGCCAAATATGAGAAGACAAACCGGTATATGAGAAGGCAAACTAGATATAGAATTTGTCTACCTTCATGGTTGACCTCAGCACGGACTCGGACTCCTCAGAACCAGGATCATGTTGGAGAGCAAATCCGGCTTCGTTAACGCTTCGGCTCAGCTCCATACCCTGTATGCACACATGAAGAATGTAAATATTGGTAACCACATTTGCTAAGAATGACGTTGACCTTAGTGCATTAACGTACCACTCGGTCAAAAACAGGTGCGTAGTCTCTATGAGTTCCCGCGTTCTCTCTAACCGCCACATTGAACTCATTATCGCCATCCTCATTCCCTAACTCCAGACAATCTTGCGTGGTCTAGGCAGGCTTCAACTTAAGCCGATACTGACGTCCAAGCCACTGAAGGTGCTTAATGTAAAGGGTCTCACTCTCCATTGTCCCATCCCTCTCGACAAGACTCTCCCTTTTGTTCCATAAGGCAATCCATTCTCGATGTTTAGTGTCCCATTCCTTCTCTTTCCGGCACCTTTGCCGATCCATCCTACAATGAATAAATTAGACACTTAAGTATAATGTCGCCGATAGAAAATGTGTTAAAGTCTTTCACACACCTATGCAATTGAACACTAGTGCTTTGCGCGGCCGGCGGGGTGCGCTGCCTTCTGCCGAACTGTTTAGCGACCCGTTGAGGGAGGTGCCACTCAACAGCGTAGAAGCATATGAGTGGAACCCTACTCCGCCAAAGGTGCATGTCACGCAGACACATACTATTTAGAGGAAATGGCCTCTGAGGAGCATACGGCCTCCAATTAACCTACAACACAGAAAATGAACCAAGAATTAGAAACGATGTCCGGTAACAACTGTATGGTAAAAACGATACAAACCCTTACAGGACATTTACCTGCTCATGCGTCAGTGTGTCAAGCTCGTTGGTGTAGGCCTTGTATCGTCCCTTCGACTTGCCTGTGTAGGCCTCCACTCTGTCCCAAGTGTATGCAACCGTGGGAAACCGTTCGGTATCATCTTCATCCGGCCAAACCCATTGGTTGGGTTGGAGTTTTTCCGGACGTCCAGTAGGTATGCGCTCCCACATCCAAATTGACAAAGCCCACGTAAAACCTCCCATTGACGCGCCGCCTTTCACCCTACGACATGCATGGTCCAACTGCAATGACACAAATTCAAGTCAAATTTCGTATTCGATTGTAAAATTTCATAGAACAAGTATCGATGCAAAATAAGTAGTTACCTGCCGGTATAGAAAGGCTAGACCTGCTGACCCCCAACTGTAGTTGGCATCAAAGTCACCTAACACGTCCAAATACATCCAAGAGGCCGTGTCCCCCGACCCGTCTGGAAATACAACCATAGTCAACAAATGCCACAGATAGGCCCGAGCATACTGCTCTATCTCCTCCGGCTCGGCATTCTCCGGGCATTGCGTGTATCTCTGTCATATCCAAGAATACGGGACACCAGCTGGCCTAACATCCTTAACCCCTTCTGGAGGCGGGTCAGGACAATCACCGATGAGCCCCTCAACCCGCTCACGCCAGCCGTCGCTATCCACCCTCCCAGTAACAGCGGTACCATCGATCGGAAGCGCGGTGATCATGGCAAAGTCCTCCAGAGTGATCGTCATTTCCCCACATGGGAGGTGGAAACTATGTGTCTCCGGCCTCCAACGGTCCACAAGGGCGGTGAGCGCCGTGTGGTTCATCGTCGGCGGGGTGCGCCTAAACTGGCACACAAAGCCTAAAAGACCCGCTCTCTCAAAATACCCCTCGTACCGCACATCATACGACATGAAGGATGCATCGTGGCCACGAAAGCGCATAGGACCTAGAACCTGCAAACGATAAGCAATGTGCATCAGTACCTTGTTACCTACCAGAAAATTTGAACCTACAACGTATAAATGAAATGAATAATTCTTAGTTTGTACCTCCCCATTCTCGATTGACCGTGCACGATGTTCACGGTCGTACTCCTGCTCAAGCCCGGGATAGAAAGGAGCCATCCTACATGTTCAAGCCCGGGACATTATGAAATAATCCGTATAGTAACCCTAATCAATCTAAAAAAACATGAACTACCTTAATCAAACTATAATCCATTGGGCATGAATTGGGCATGAATCAATAGAAACTATAATCCATTGGGCATGAATCAATACAAACTATAATCCATTGGGCATGAATCAATAGAAACTATAATCCATTGGGCATGAATCCATTGGGCATGAATGTACCACTATAATCATGAATCTAGAACACCAACAATTAATTCATTGGGCATTAACTACCTTAATCAAACTACACTATCAGTACGGAGTCTCTATTGAGATGAACTACCGATTTAGGGTTCGAATTTGCAACAAAAAAAACGTGGAGAAGAAGAGATAGTCGGATAGGGAAGAGGAAATTAGACATAGGAGGAACAATTACCTTACGAAGAGACGGAGAGACGAAATTTGGGCTCAAATCGACGGGGGAGGGGGAAGAACACAGTCCGCCACCGCCGTCTCTTTCCTTTCTCGGGATAGTGAAGAGGAAATGAGGAGATAAGCCGGGCTGGCTCACGGGCTCGTAACTTAATCGATCTAGAAACGCCAGGGGCCCTGGCGTTTAACTTCACTCAGAAACGCCAAGGTCGCCGGCGTTTCTAGATCTGCCACGTCAGCTGCGTCAACGAGGTGGGAGACCGTGGACCGGATTGGAAAACGCCATTGACGCCGGCGTTTCTATGCTTAGTTAAACGCCAGTGTGTTTGGCGTTGCCGAAAAGGGTTAGATGCAGCTAAAGTTTCAAAAACAGTTCATTTCTCGTTAAACTTTCGCGAAAAGGTCAGATTCGTCGCTCCGGCCCAGATAGAGTCAAATCGACGCAACAAGGATGAATGATTGGACGATCCTGGGACGAAAATATCCAGAACTTACATGGAAAGAAATGGCTTTTTTCTTAATTTGTTCGGTTCTACTGTATGTGACTGCACCAGGGCTCAACCGTGTGTGTTTTGGGAGGGGTTGACATGGACAGTGCCTCAGATCACGTCTACCATCGTCAGAACAAGAACAAGAAGAAAAACCAGATCATTCATTCCTTCGACCAGAAGGAGCCTTGAGACTTCAGAGCTGGCATGCCGTGCATGCATGACAGCACATCTGTCGACGTTGACACGCGGAGGATTGGAGGAAGCTCAAATCGTCGTTGATCTTAGCGGCCAAGTACCCATGGATGGCTTGAAATTACTCGAGGTCTATGACAAACTAGTTGAACTACTACGAGTCTACAACATTTTTCTTCTTACGGAGCACTCTACTGCGTGTACGCATATTTTAGACTTTTGTTCAGGGTCTACAAGAGGGTTGTACGAAGGAAAAAAAAAGCTATTTACCCAACAGGAGAAAAGAGCATAAGACTTTCTGTAGGCCCTGGACTTAATCCAGTTAAGTTCTTCCTCGAATAAAGCTGCATTATGAATAAATTTCTTGCCTTCTAGTTGGTCCAAGCTCTTAGTAATTAGCTCAATAAAGAAAGGCTTGCCGAGTCTGAGCTTGAGAGCTGTGATACACTTGAAATGACTCTGAGAAATATTGTTGGAACAATTAGGGCAGATATATTTCCACTATGTTTAGGAAATTCGTTTCGGAACATGGGAGCATATATTCCCACCACTCAGAACACTCATTTCGGAACGTCAAAAAAAATCGAACAAAAATCTAGCGTAAACATCTCGACATTCTATATGCGCACGCCAAGTCTCATGCAAAACTGGCATTTTTTGTAAGCTGTGTAAGAAAGACAAAAAAAATGTCTCGTTAAAAGGCTTTTGTAGCACCAAAATTTGTCTTTTTTACACACGATAAAAAAATTCCGGTTTTTCGTGAAAAGACTTCGTGAACCCATAGGATGTCGACATATACGTGCGAACATTTTTGTGCGATTTTTTTTACATTAGAAACACGTTTGAAATCTAATTTAAAAACTGGGAGCATATGCACCGGGGTGACAAATTAAACACCGCCCCTTGTATGTTTGAGCAATTTTGCAGTGAAAAGAAGATGTTCTTTGTTTCTAAGATCCTATCATTGCACGTAATACATATTCAGATAAAAAGAAAAATTCTTCGTTGGAGCAAATATCGGAAAGTTGTTTTGGAACATGAGTGTATATGCTCACCCTTCGGAAAAATATTTCTAAATGTCAAAAAACTCTGAACAAAAACTTAGCATGAACATCTCAACATTCTATGTGTATACGACAAGTTTCGCGCAAAAACGACATTTTTTGTGGGTTGTGTAAAAAGACAAAAAAATCGTTAAAATCCTTTTTTAACACCAAAATTTATCTTTTTTACACAGACACAAAAACAGCCAGTTTTTTTTTTGGTGAAACGGCTTCATGAGCCATAACATGTCGAGATGTACGCACGAAATTTTTATCCAAATTTTGGGATATTTCAAATGCGTTTGAGATGCAATTTTAAAACCGGGGGCATATATATGTTCGCGCATGCCAAAACTTTGTCCCAGTAAGTATCTAATATTCAGTCTATCCTGAGGGAGCACCCAAAATTGACAGCAACTTCCAAGTATTTCCTAAGCAAGCGGTCATTCTGAACCTGTAGATCAATAATACAAAACCCTCCTTTATCTTGCATATAATAGACCAAGTAGATGCTTGTGGTGGATTGTGTATGGGTTAAGTCTCCACCCTTTATAAACAATGTTTGGTGTATTTTAAAATGTTTGATAAGTGTAGATTACTTAAATAAAAGGATGGCAGAGCAGACATAACCGAGTTCACCATTTGTAACTTGCCCCCATATGTGAGATATGTCAAGTTTCATGCACCAACCAACAGAACCAAAAGTCCAAAATGGTGGAAAGAAGGTGGGCATATCCACATATAATGCAACACGACCTCTCATGTGTGACTTGATGACGTCTGTCACAACTACACGTGAATACAAGAATCCCATGTATGACTCGAGAAAGGATATACATGGACAGAAAGGGGGCAAGAGATTCTTTTATTAAATTATAAAAGTCGAGATTTGAACCCAACCTCTGCTCTGATACCAAGTAAAGTTTCATGCACAATTTAGTACAACAAAAAGTCCGATAATCTAAACAGGTTTGCAACGTTTCTCTCAATCTTGTAAAGCCAAGTGGCAAACCTAAGAGCATCTCTAGAAGAGGCCCTATTTGGGCCTGTTAAGCATATTTTGGCGAAATATAGAGGCTCGAAACCAAAATCCGGGTCCAGAAGAAGCCTACTCGGGACTGCAAAAAATTATGCAAGGGCCTCTACAAGCAACGTTTTAGAACATCTCAAGCATATGCCCTAAAAGGCCTAGCATTTCCGTGAATATAGTGGTGGGGCCCTAAAAGGTACCAAAACCCAGATCTAGAAGATGCCTTATACAGTTCAACCTCTGAACTAATTTAGAGACTAAACTAAAAATCTTGCGTTTCGGCCTCTTTGTGAGAAAATAAGAAAGAGTCAAAGCCATGGATATAGCTAAAAAACTTGCAATCATTCCTTACAAAATTAAAGATATAGAAAACAATAGGCTACTAAAATTTGGAACTCTAACCCCAAATCATAGAGGAGCCTCCAACAAATTCTTGCTCAAGATCCCCTCTCTCTCCTTCCGCGCCTCCACTTCCTCTCAGCTCCCGTCACCGCACGTCCACTCCATCGTCGCCCAGCCACCGACAATTGATTGTGAGGGCTCAATAATCCCATTCTCAGTGTCAGACGGATCTTACGATGCCTCTCACTCCATTCCCACCGTCGACCGATCCTCCATCATGTCGATGTTGTTTCTTTGATTCCGGTTGCATTCCCTTGTCTCATCCAATTCCGAGGCCCAAGAGGAACTCAAGGAGCCTCCCGTCGCGGCCAGGACGGCCTAGGTAGAGCCATGGTAGTAGCAACTTACGTGCCTCCTCCGCGGACTAGAGCCTGACCAACACACTCATCATACGAAGGTAGAGGAAAGAGATACAAATAAAAAGATAAGGGAATAAAATAAAATAAAATAAAAGAGGAAAGAGCATAGAGATAGAAATTGAATTTAATTGTTGGAATATGTAGTTAAATTTGTTGTTTTCAACAATAGAGAGATATAGTAGTGAGCACAAAAATAACAAAAGAAATGAGAAATCCGGATAATTGAAATATAGAGGCCTGTTTTGGGGTTCTGACTTTGCAGAGTTTGTGAAAACTACCTGAAACTGTTAAGTTGAGCATGTAAAAAGGTTTTAGAGGCCCAAGATCAAGGGTGTATGCTAGATATGCTCTTAGACCTTCAAATTTAGGGATGGCTGGACTTCCAAATTATAGGCATTTGCATAACGAATCCTCCCTCAAGAGGTCACTTTCTCGCCGTGTTTTCTAACGTACTCATATCGACGTCATCGCCACCGTGTGTCCCTGTCGTTGTGCTTTCGCCATGGTGACCCTGGAGGACTCAGGGTCCCATTCACCCAACAAACAACTCATCATGACCATTGTGGCGACCTTGCCGACGACTCGATGTCGACGCCCTATCCACCTCGTCTCCGGTGCAAGTGAGGATAGGCATGAGCAGGTCAGGCAGGTGCGCCAGCCTCACGTTGCGCCTCATGGGGCCCCTGTGGGAAGACTTACTTCTTCTATTGTTAAGTTTCACAAATATCATCCCAAATGGGACTCGAGGATTGATGAGGCTCCACCAAAGAGGCCTAGGAATGACTGATACGTCTCAAACGTATCTATAATTTTTTAGTGATCCATGCTAGTTTTGTGATATTGTCACATGTTTTTACTGTCATTTATATCATTTTTATGCATTTTGTCGGACTAACCTATTGACAAGATGCCCAGTGCCAGTTCCCTGTTTTTGCTGTTTTTGTATTTCAGAAAATTTACTTGTGGAAATATTCTCGGAACTGGACGAAAATTTACGGGGAATTTTTACTCGACGGAAGGCACCAAGACACCAAAGGGCAGCCCCGGGGGCCACCCACAGGCCAGGCGCGGCCTGCTGCCGCGGCCCTACGTGGAACCGTGGGTGGGGCCCGCCCCTGCCCGTGGGGCACCTCCTCGGCCCCCTCCTGAAAGAACAAACTATGCCGAGATGTCGCCTAGAGGGGGGGTGAATAGGCGATTAAAACTTTTTACAATTTAAGGGCTTGATAATTGCGGAATAAAACTACGTGCTTAAATTAACAAGCCAACAACCTAAATTACTAGGTTTACCTATGTACACCAACAACTTATGCTAAGCAAGGCAAGCAACAAGGTTGTAGCAAGATATAAACTTCAAGCACGATATCTATCACAAAGTAAATTGCATAAGTAAAAGGCTCGGGTATAGAAATAACCGAGGCACGCGGAGACGAGGATGTATTCCCGAGTTCCTCCTTGTTAAGGGAGTACGTCTCGTTGGAGGGGTGTGAGCTCGCCATAAGAGGCCTACTCAAGATGCCACAAAGGCCTCACCCTATTCTCCGATGAACCGCACCCAAGGGTTTGGTTCACCTTCCACTATCGGAATCCTTCAAGGCGGAATCCGGAGCCTTTACAACAATCCTTGGGGCACACACCCACAACCAAATTGGGGGCTCCCAAATCTTCCCCGAAGCTTCACAACTCGAAGGCTTCGCGGCACCACCAACCGTCTAGGGTACACAATGCACCCAAGAGGCACAAGCTCTCGGGAACACAATGCACCAAGAGTAACAAGCTTCTCGAACTTCAATCCCATGAATCTTCGTGGAGAGCACAACCCGATGCAACTAATGCAAAAGGCAAGAACACACCAAGTGGTCAAATCCTTCTCTCCGAAATCCAACCAAAGCAACTAATGCTATGGAGGGATTTAAGAGGAAGAACAAAGAGGAGAAACACCAAGAACTCCAAAATCAAGATCTACTAGGTTCCCCTCACTTAGAGGAGGAATGGATTGGTGGAATGGTGATGCATCTAAAATGCATACATGAACTTTGCACTATAATAGTTATATTCCATTCATATTTGCATCATATAAGGGGTATATTACCCGTATATTACTGTTATTTAATGATTTTTGGTAATTTATAATGATTTCCCCTTTATATGGAATTAATCCTGCGCAGGCAGAAAACCCCTATTTCTTTCTTTATTTGTTTCAGGAACTTAACGATGTCATAATGAGCTATAAATTTAGGGGATTCATTATTTTCGAAGGAGAAGATTTAGGAGTGAAAGAAGTCAAAGAACGGAGGCCGGAGGACCAAAAGGGGGGTCCCACGCGGCTACAGTACCAGGCTGCGTGGGCCCATCCAATTTGGCCCTCGTGGCCCCGTTTGCATCGATCCTTCGCCCAGAAGCATCCTCGTGACCTAAAAATGCCTATATAAAAGGTCCCCCGACGTTTTCCAGAGGGAGGCGGCGGAGAAACACAAAACCAGAAACAGAGAGGCAGAGGGCTGCCACCGGAGAAGATCGGAGGGGGGAAACGCCACCGGAATCCACCTCCGGAGGGCTCCACCCCCCTCCGGCGTGTTCATCATCAACTTCTACAGCAAGATCATCTCATCTCCACCATCTCCATGATGAGGAGGGAGTAGTCCCTCATCGGGGCTGAGGGGTCATGCCGGTAGCTATGTGGTTTATCTCTCTCTCCCATGGTGTGATCTTTTATGTGATCATGAGCTTTGTAATCTAGTTGAATCCATAGATGTTACTCTTCATCATCTTATGAATTATGCTACTCAAGTGGTTTTATTGATGTGATTGCCGGAGTCACCCTTGTCCCATGGTGTGAAGTTGACAGTGTGTGCACCGTGTGTGTCTCTTAGGCTAAAGATTACATGAATACTTATCATGAGTTATTATTTGTGTTGGGTGTCTCTATGATATTGTGTTGTTTGTTAGTACTATCTTTGGATGCGAATAGTGACCGCATGAAGTGTCCATAGATGTGGAATACGAACTTTAAGGTGTGCTTTTTGTAGCCCTACATAATGGATTGGTGTTCGTTATCCAACCAGAGGATAGTTCGGGGTAGCATAGTGAAGAGGAAATATCTATGTATTCAATTATATTATTATTGTTGAGAGTGTCCACTAGTGAAAGTATGATCCCTAGGCCTTATTTCCAAAGCACCATTCACACCTTTATCTTGTCCTCTTGCATTAAAGAGGATTGGGACACTTTCACACTCTTGTTCCCTTGTCTTGTCCTCTTGCATTAAAGAGGATTGGGACAGTTTCACATTCTTGTTTTGTTACATTAAACTTCCATCCATTAAATCAACCATCTTGTTCTTTAAACTTGTTTAGTGCATAATCAACTAAAACTTCCCCGAAGCTTCACAACTCGAAAGCTTCGCGGCACCACCAACCGTCTAGGGTACACAATGCACCCAAGAGGCACAAGCTCTCGGGAACACAATGCACCCAAGAGTAACAAGCTTCTCAAACTTCAATCCCACGAATCTTCATGGAGAGCACAACCCGATGCAACTAATGCAAAAGGCAAGAACACACCAAGTGGTTAAATCCTTCTCTTCGAAATCCAACCAAAGCAACTAATGCTATGGAGGAGGAATTTAAGAGGAGAACAAAGAGGAGAAACACCAAGAACTCCAAAATCAAGATCTACTAGGTTCCCCTCACTTAGAGGAGGAATGGATTGGTGGAATGGTAGATCTAGATCTCCTCTCTTGTTTCCCTAAAAATTGGCAAGAATCATTGCAGGAGGGAAATGGAGGAATCAAGCTCTCAAGATTTGCAACAATGGAGGAGAGAGAGCAAGAAAAACTTGTTGAAACAATGGGGAAGAAGCCCCTTTTATATGGGGCCTCAAAATGTGGCCGTTGGGGGCAGAAAAGCTCCCAGCCCCGACAGCCCGGCCTAGGGCCAGCCTGGGGCCGGCCTGGCTGGGCAGGAACCCGAAGCGGCCGGCCTTGGCCCGGCCTGAGCCCGGCCTGGGCTGGCCAAACTGCAGAAAAACATCCAACACGAAAACAAACATATTTTGATCATCCGAACTCCGTTTTCGATGTTCTTGGGCTCGTTGGAATCGCAACGAAAAGCTCTACAAGAATATACAGAGAAACATCATAGTCCAACAAGGGAGAATAAAACCAAATGTGGAAAGGTAAAACCTTCTCTCGCAAACCGGAAATGCTATATCTTTTGCAAATGAAGTCCGAATGAAGTGAAACCAATTTTGTTGGAAAGAGGACGACAAATGCTACCCTTGGAAATAGCAAACAAGCAATGGAGATTTTGCAAATAATTGGAAGAGTGAGACCTCCCATAAGGATGAACCGAAAAATCCCCAATACCGAAAACGCAATAGGGGACGCATATGAAAACCGTTTTCGGTGAACTTAGCCTTGTCATGACAAGAACGACAAGCACCAAGACCACACCATGATAAGAGCCAAATAAGAACCAATAAAGATGATTGCAAGGATGCAAAGGTTTGTGCCCTCTACAATGATACGATCAAGATATTCGGTCGAGAGCCCCTCTTGATAGTACGGCTATCTATCCTATAACCCGGTCTCTCAACTAACATCATGAGACCGGTAAAATAGAACGCCTATCAAGATCATACCTTTGCCTTGCATTTAATCCACTTGAGGTCGATGAAGACGATCTTCATCTCCTCAAGACGCACCACCTTTCTTGATTGCGCTTCGCTTGGTGAAGATTCACATGTTGCTCCCCCATACACCAATATGGGAGAGGCACTCTTTGGCATATCTTCACTTGGACTCAAGTGTTGATCAATCCGCACTTAGCCTTGATCAACATATACTCTTCTTCCTTTTCTTCCCTTAGCCTTGATTCCAACATATGGAGATCAAGCAATGCAAATGGACACACCTACAAATATAGCTCAATGCAAATATTAGTCCATAGAGATTGTCATTAATTACCAAAACCATGCATGGGAGCAACCATGCACTTTCACCTCCGACGCCTATAAATTGCCCTTTACCCTAAAAACGTCGAGGCGGCCATTATTTTCCAGAAACTCGACCCCAACGCGCCGTCACCGAAAACCCTAGTTCGTGGTCCAATCTGAAGCTGATCCCGGCACTCTGCCGGAGGGGAGATCGATCCTGGAGGGCTCTTCATCGCCATGCCTTCCTCCGGGATGAGTTGTGAGTAGTCTCACCTTGGACTACGGGTCCATGGCAGTAGCTAGTTGGTAGTCTCTCTCTCTCTTGTGCTTCATGTCTTATGATCTTGTGAGCTGCCTAACATGATCAAGATCGATTATTGTAATGCTATGTGATGTGTTTGCTGGGATCCGATGGATTATGAAGTTATGTTCAGATTATGCATGATTCTTATATGAGTAATTTATGTTCTTGCATGCTCTCTGATGTGCGTAGTTACTTTGGCCAAGTGATTGTGTGTATCTCCAAGAGAGGGTATTTATGCTAGATAGTGGGTTCATGCCCCCTTTTGTTCCTAGGCACGAGTGACAGAAACGTCTAAGGGCGAGGGTGTGCTGTTGCTACTAAGGGTAAAACAGCGGTGTTAATGTCTCTTTTGATATTAGTATTGCTTACTTCATGCACTTTACTTAATGCAATTGTCTGTTACTTACAACTTAATACCGTTGGGTGACAGGCTGGATAGCGATCCCACGGTGGACTTTTTAGACAAAGACGCAGTTGGACTCAATGGTCTTTGTTCCTTGTCGTGATGCCTCCATAAATATTATCATGTCCTTTTTGTCATAGCTAAATTGGGTTTGTGTCATGATCTTGTCAATTGCCTAGCTGTAATTCGTTCACCCATCACATGCATATTTTATTTACTTGAGAGACTCTCCCCCGGTCCATCTTTTTACATTGTTTACAACCTTATTTACTTGCTTTTAATCATCATTACTCCTCTGGTCACTTTTCATATTTCATCTATTTCATCATACAATTAACCGCTTTGTTTTCTGCGAGACCGGAAAGATTGACAACCTTTCCGCCGTTGGGGGCAAAGTATTTTGGTTGAGTGTGTGCAAGTCCATGTCTGTTGAAGGTCAAGCGCCAGAGATCTTCAACATTCACCTCGTCGTTGATTTCAAAGTCCTACTGGTTCGATAAACCTCGGTTCGTTAAACGAGGGAAAACTGCTACTAGCTGTAATTCCGCTTTCGCTTGGGGCACCACCCAACTTATTTTAATACAACAGCAATGACCTTCAACTTCTCTAGAACCTAAAGATGTTGATGGTGTGAGAGAAGGTAGGGATGGACATGATGTTGTGAGAGAAGGGAGCTAGGAGTCCTTCTCCAATCTCAAACAGTGGTAGGACGGAGGGGAGGAAGGGGGCCAAAGGATTGGTTGAAGAAAGACGCTGAGAGAGAAGATTCATTAGATGATGAAGATTAAGGAGCTTAACGAGAAGGCTCTCCAAGCTAGGTTTGAACTTACCGAGTAGAAGCAACAAGAGAAGCAGACAACACAGTTGGAGGCTTTGGAGGCAAATGAAGGAGAGGTTCAAGTAGGAGGAGTATAGGGCCCATATGGAGGCAATGGAGGCTCTCAAGATTGCCTTCGAGACATGGTTTGAGGTGGGAGGCCGACACATAAAGTCATAGGCACACAAGGAGATGAGGTGCAAAAGACTCGAGAAAACAGGTTCATGATATGGATGTAATGGAGATGGATGAGAAGACAGACCTTTGGAGATCACTCGTTCAGATATCTTGAATTTGAGGAGTGCACGGCCCATCGTTGGTGATGTGTGATGCTCATGGGAGAAATTTTATAAACTATCTTATCATGTATAAGGTGAGGACATACTGTAGTAGATCAGCCGCCAGGGACAACAAGAACCTAGCCGCCAGGACACTTTTCTAAAGATGAACAGCTCGAATAGTATAGGGATGTCCATATAGTGTGGGAAATCGCGGTTGGGTAAAAAATGCTCAGGTTACGCGTGAGTACTGTTAACACGGAGAAGGTTCATCAGGAAACGCGATTGTTATTTTTTTTATATATAATCGTCCTTATTGTTCCCCGCTGGATTTCCCTCAAACCGGTTGATTCTGAAATGCTGTAGCTCCACCCCAGCCTTGCCGCGGTTCTGGCCTCGCCATCGATGGCCATCTCGGCAAGGATCATCCCCACCGCCGGCCCCATCTTAAGCCGTGGCCAGAAAGCCGGCCCCGAGCACCACGTCCTGGCCGAACTCCCCGCCGAGGAAGTCGATCACGAAGTCCTTGTCCGGGGTCATGGAGTACATGCACGACTGCCGAACGACCGGCCCACCGGCGGTCTCCACGCGTTCCGCATGAACTCCTCAATCCACAGCACGACTCGAGCGGCGGCGTCGCTAGCACCGGAGCCCAGTCTCGGCTGTCCGGGTCGCACGGCGGCCCGCTGTCGCTGTTGATCTTGATCAGGCCCGGGAGCTCCAGCGAGGGGGTGCCGTACACGTGGGGGTCGCCGTGACTTTGGAGCTGAAGGTCGGGAATCCGGCCTCCGCCGTGAGCTCGTGCTCGTGGCCTGGCTTGATCTTCCAGTACAGCGAGTGCATGTGCAGCGGCCTGGACGAGTAGCTCCAGTCCGGCGACGGACTTGACCAGCTTGCTCGTCCACGCGCCGACCGTCACGACGCACTTCGCGCCGTGCAACTCCTCGCCTTTGCTCGTCACCACCCGAACACCACCTTTTCTCCGGCTTTCTTGACGATGCCGACGACCTCCGTTTTGTCCCTGACGACGGCGCCCTTCCTGACGGCGAGCGCCTGGAACATGGCGACGCCTTGGTGGCGTTCAGCCTCCGCCGCCGAGCTCGCTGACCGCGGTCACCCACCCGTCCGGACGCGGAACACGCCTGGCCCACCTGTCGTCCACGTCCACCTCGGCCCCGCCCCCTTTCTCGACGCGGCGAGGAGCGAGGCGTCGCTCCGCTGTCCGATGGAGAGGTGCGGCGACGGGGTGAGCACGCGGTAACCGGCGTCCGCCTCGGCGTCGCTCCAGAGGCGGCGGGCTAGGCGGACCATGGGCGGGTTAGCGCGCCTTGGGGTAGGCGTCGCGGATGGTGCGCGACTGGCCGTTGGAGGAGCCGAGGTGTGGAGCAGGTCGAAGCGCTCGAGAAGCAGCACGGTCGCGCCGCGGGACGCCGCCGCGTGCGCCGCGCAGCTGCCCATGATGCCCGCGCCCAGCACGATCACGTCGAAGGTGGTGGACTCCGCGTCCATGGCGCCAACACTAGCTAGCTCGTCTTGCTCTGGGCTGTTGCTTCCCGTGCTCTGGGCTGTTGCTCTAATGCAAGTAGGATTGAATGCAAATCTGACACTTTTTCTCCCCTCTCCCTGCTTTTGTAGGCAAATCTGACACCAGCTAACTGCAACTAGCAACAAACAATTCCAATAATTTTGGGATATTCATGTCGGGGCAGTCGTAAGCGCTGATGCTAGCCGTCACAGTCAGATGACGTACTCCAAAACGTTATCCTCGGATATAAAATGGTGCGGAACTTGCATGGAAATGGGAAGAGCTGAACTTCTGCAAGTTGTTAAGTCTACACTGACGCTATGTTTGAATGAAAAACGGGAACAGGTCCAGCCTCGTGTTAAACAAAATGCTCAATATTACAAGAATCAAAACAAGAAGCGAAACAAAAAAGAGAATGTCAGCCCATTCCTTCCTTCCACCAGAAGGAGCATTCAGAGTTGATCTCAGTGACCAGGTTTCCCAAAATGAGACAGCTAACAAGCAGCGATGAGAATTATATCTTTTTACTAACACGACTCATTAGTCAAGAGAGCAACCAGAAAAGAATTCTGAAAAAATACGTTACGGACACAAATACAGGCTTCCTACCAAGATCATGCAATGGCTTGAAATTACTTGAGGTCATGACAAAACTAGTGTACTAGCAAATTACACATGAAGCCTTTGTACCTCGTGTGATAGAAATGCTCAAGTTACAAGTGAGTACTGTTAACGAGGTTCATATACTTAAAGAAACCTAATAATCGACCCTGATAGCAAGCACTTGGACAATATGATTCGCTCAAGCTCCACTAGTAGTGCCAGCAAACTAATTACAAGTTTTTTTTTTCATAAGGCAGGAGAAACATGAGGCACCCGCAAATCGCGGTTTGATCAAGAAGTTACATCTAGCGCCGGCCCCCGGTACCTTTGACCTCCCCTTCTGCACCATAAACAAACACAAGGGTGTAGGAGTGATTGCATTTGACAAAGAAAAATAGGTGATAAAAAAGTAGGCTGGTGATTGACATTGTCATAATTTTGCCAAATACTGCTAAGGAAAAAGACTGCTCTGCATAGAGTGGTGGAAATTGACTTACAGATGTGCCACCAAGCTGGACCCTGAAGCTGTGGCTCCACCTGTAGGCAGACACAAATGGAATGTCATACAAGTCACGTTATAGGAATTAAGGGAAAAGATTTTCTCATTCACACTGAAAGTATGAGAGGAAGAAGAATAGAAGGTGATTCTCAGCTGTGCAGTAAAGATACTGATAAATGAAAGCTGAAAACATCATAAATTAAACCAGGGTATGTTCAGGCATGGCCAGCTTTGCTTCTAGCTGAAGTACTAATGTGTGAATCAAGTGTACTCGTGCTGTCACTAACAAAATGCAGTGAGGGATAAAACATTCAGATACCCATTGCAGCTACATAATGCCATAAAGAAAGCAAAATGCAGATGTGCCAACTCTGCTGGGAGCTGTCATAGGAATGCAGTGCATGCAGCTGGGTAGAGCTCGTGTCAAATAACGAGACCATCATGTGTGTATGACTTTTGAAGATCACATCAGTGCTGATACTAACAATTTGCAGCAAGGATACTTAAATTCAGATTCTAGTCTAGAAAATCAATGCACTAGCAGCTACCAAATGCCAAGAAGAAAGCAAATTGCACGTACCAACTTATAAACACTACAAACTATTGGGATCTGGGAATCATAATAATGCAGGGCAGCACATAACAAACTATCAGTTATACTGTGCGCAAGGGATATTTCGTGTACAACATCTTACGCTTCCCGGCCAGAGATCATTTTAAATGAGCACCGAGCAACATACATCACAGGGAAGCTGGAGTACCTCCAAATGGCGTAGAGAATAGTGAAGTTCCAGCTATAGCAGGCGTTGAAGGAAAAGATGGGGTGATACTCCCAAATCCAGACGGTGCTGGTGTTGATCCAATCGTCGGAGTGGTGGATGTCCCAAATGGTGTGGACGGCTGGGCTGACCCAGTTGTACCAAAAAGGTTTGTCGTGAGACTTGGTGTTGTCAGTGTCGAAAAGAGACTCGAAGTTGATGGAGCAGAAGCCGGCATGCTAAAAGTTGTGAAGGCACTCGACGAGGTTGCTGCAGAAGGGAGCAAAGATTGCTGTGGTTGGCTTGTTGCCGGTGCAGAAATTTGTGCTGTGGGCTGTACAGGAGCAGGCAAATGCAACGTTGGATGGACCCTTTTGGCAGCTGCTTCTTGTTTGGCTGTTTCTCTTCTATTTGCCTCCAGAAATGGATCAGTTGCATTACCCAGACGGCGCTGACCATGTAGATATTCAGTTTTCATAGACGACATACTGATGAAGATTTTCCACTGTAGAAAAAGTAATATCAGAAAATCATTGGTCTCAGGGCACTACAACAACGAAAACACAATCTATCTCTTACTTTGTCCGCATAATATTGATGTTACAAGAATACTGGTAAGTTCACGGTTTTAAGGCCCTGTTTGGTTGAGCTTAATTTTAGCTTTTGGTTTTTGGCTTATAAGCCACAAAAGCACCTCAATAGGTCCTTTTGATTTTGGCTTTTGGCTTATACTCCCTCTGTCCCATATTAACTGAGGGATGTATCTAGCACTAAAATATGTCTAGATACATCTGTTTTAGCGTTAATTAATATGGGACAGAGGGAGTACCATCATTCAACAATGCCGAATCAAAATTTAAAAGCCTGGCTTACAAGCCAAAGTGTAAAAGAGAGAAATAAGCCCAACCAAACAGGACCTAATATAGGCACTAAATACAAATAGAAAAGGAGAGATATCATGGGCGCGAATCAAAAATATGAAAAAAAAATTAACAGTTCATTTTAGACTTTTGTATGAACAAGGTGTCACCACAGAAGCAACGTACAAACAACAAGGTGTTACCTTTGAAGCAACATAGATAAATAATCATGCACATTGGACATAACTTTCGGTAGAGATTCTACAGAAGAAGATGATCTTTTACTGTTCTCGATTTGAACCAGCTGCTCTAGCTCAGCAATCCACTTGCAGCACTCGTCAAGATACTTCTCAAACTTGTTGACAGTTTGTACCATAAAAAGGGAAGGCCTCTTTGGGATGCCACTATAGAAATCATTGGTTGGTGCCAATGCCACTGGCTGATTGGACAGCGCTCCAGCAGGTCCGGACGGATTTGAAGAACCACTGGCAGATTTGATGAACCTTGGTCTCAACATCATATATGAGCGAATAGCGAATTCTGTGTTCCACATCATTTCATTGACAACAGTCATCAACTCTTGAACGGATGCTTTCTCTCTCTCAATTACAGTTGCAGTCCCTGCAAGCTCCTGTTAAAGCAAACGAAATTTACCCATGAATTCAAGGAGGGATATATATGAATAGGTAGCATGCGCTTTACAAATAGATGCATTAGCCTATTAGAATAGATATCATGTGCTCACAAATCCTCCTAGTACTCAATAACATCTCCTATTGCCACAGATACTCCTAACGGTCAAGAACTACTCAGAAAAGCTATCATTCTGGATATATGTAGAGTTAAACTTTCAAAACTTTGACTTCCAATATCTTCTGAAATATTAAGATTCGATAATAGAAACCCATATGCGCAAATTTGTCAAGAAAAGGTGTG
>QRDG01002249.1:0-83343 GCA_012064385.1 Puccinellia tenuiflora
GGATATAATCATCTCATTGGGATGGGGTTCCAATTGTCATTCCATAGTTGGATCGTGTCACCAACTCCTGCTTTTACCTCAGAGATTAGCTTGAAGCTGTCCATGTATATTGTGCAGTCTCTCCACCAGAAAGAGCCCTTTTTATCTACCACATGGAACATTCCCTCAGAATAATGTTCTTGCCAGATCAAAGAGACCCAAGGAATGTCCATTTTATTAAGGAACTTGAAGATATTCTTTATCATCAGAGCCTTATTTTGCATTCTCATATTCAATACTCCCAGACCCCCTGTATCTTTGGATTTGCATATAACCTCCCAGCTAGCAAGACATTTACCATACTTTTGAATCTTTTTCCCATGCCAAAGGAAATTTCTGGACAATTTCTCAATGTGATCAAGAATGGTGAATGGGATTTTCAGTGAGCACATAGCAAAATAGGCATAGCCGAGATAGTGGACTTAATCATCGTGAGCCTACTGGGATAAGATAACAAAGATGCAATACCAGAGAGTCTCCTGTCAATTCTATGAGCAACATATATTAAGTCATTAATTCTTGGTCTCGTAGTTCCCATTGGAAGTCCCAAATATGTAAAAGGTAGGCTCTCAACCTTGCAACCTAAAATATTAGGAAGGGCATTGCATCTCTCAGAGGAGATATTAATAGGAAACATGGAACTTTTGTGAAAATTGACTTTTAGGCCAGTAGCTGAAGAAAACTCCAAAAGGATATCCTGCAGCTTAGCCAATTGCAATGGGTCAGCTGGCATAATAATTAAGGTGTCATCCGCGTATTGGATAATTGGGTATTTCTGACCATATGAATTGTTCACAGGTACTGAAGGTCTCCTTGTGCCCATGCAGCATTAACCACAAGCTGCAGAAGTTCACCAACAAGAACAAATAGGATAGGAGAAAGAGGATCCCCCTGCCTAACCCCACGTTTGCATTTAATTGTTTTCCCTGGTACACCATTAAGAATGACTGATGTGGAGGCATAATAAAGAATTTCTTTTACCCATCCAATAAATCTGTCACCAAAGCCCAAGTGCTCCATCATGAAAATAATAGCATTATATTCAACTTTGTCAAATGCTTTCTCAAAATCAATTTTGAGAATTATAATTTCCTTTTTTGACTTCTAATAAATGTCCAAGTACTCAAAACACCGGGCTTGGCAATCCTGAATGTTTTTGTTTTAATGAACCCATACTGATTATGGTGCACAAGAGGTATTATCACCTTCTGCAATCTATTAGCAAGCAATTTTGTCAGCATTTTAAGATTCATACTGATGATTACTATAGATGGCAGAGTTGGGTTGTGCCCCAAGCGAAGGCGTGGATGTAGTAAGTAGCAGTTTTCCCTCGTTAACGAACTGAGGTTTATCGAACCATTAGGACTTCAAAATCAACAACAAAGTGAATGTTGAAGATCTCTGGCGCTTAATCTTCATCAAACGTGGACCTGCACACACTCAACCAATACTTTGCCCCCAATGGCGGAAAGGTTGTCAATCTTTCCGGTCTCACAGAAAACAAAGCGGTTAATTGTATAGTGAAATAGATGAAAATATGAAAATGGACCAGTGAAATAATGATGATGAAAAGTGATGAATAAAGGTGGCAATCAATGTAAAAATATGGACCGGGGGCCATGGGTTCACTAGTGGAGTCTCTCAAGTAAATAAAACACTCATATGTTGGGTAAAAAAATTACAGCTAGACAATTGACAAGATTATAACACAAACTTAATCTAGTTATGACAAAGAGAACATGATAATATTTATGTAGGCATCACGACAATGAATAAAGACCGTTGAGTCCAACTGCATCTTTGTCTAAAAAGTTCACCGTGGATTTGCTCTCCAGCCTGTCACCCAACGGTATTAAGTTGCAAGCAACAAACAATTGCATTAAATAAAGCGCATGAAGTAAGCAATACTAATATCAAAACAGACATTAACACCGCTGTTTTACCCTTACTAGAAACAGCACACCCTCGTCCTTAGACGTTTCTGTCACTCGTGTCCAGGAACAAAAGGGGGCATGAACCCACTATCTAGCATAAATACTCCCTCTTGGAGATACACACAATCACTTGGCCAAAGTAACTACGCACACCGGAGAGCATGCAAGAACATAAATAAACATATAAGAATCATGCACAATCTGGTCATAACTTCATAATCCATCGGATCCCAGCAAACACATCACATAGCATTACAATAGTCGATCTTGATCATGTTAGGCAGCTCACAAGATCACAAGGGCGAGAGACTACCATCTAGCTACTGCCATGGACCCGTAGTCCAAGGTGGGACTACTCACAAATCATCCCGGAGGAAGGCATGGCGATGAAGAGCCCTCCGGGATCGATCTCCCCTCCGGCAGGGTGCCAGGATCAGCTTCAGAATCACCCCCAAACTAGGGTTTATGGTGGCGGCACCTCGGGGTGACTTCTCTGGAAAATAATGGCCGCCTCGACATTTTTAGGTTTAATGTGATTTTATGGGCATCGTAGGGGGGCGAGAGGCTGCCCAGAGGGCAGGGGCGGGCCCACCCGCGGGTCCAGGTGGGGCCGCGGCAGCAGGCTGCCCCTGGCCTGTGGGTGGCCCCCCGGGTCCCCCTTTGGTCTCCTGGTGCCTTCCATCGAATAAAAATTTTCCGTAAATTTTCAGCGCAATCCGACGATATTTCCTGAAATACAAAAACAGCAAAAACAGGAAACTGGCACTAGGCATCTTGTCAATAGGTTAGTCCGACAAAATGCATAAAAATGATGTAATATGATAGTAGAAACATGTGACAACATCACAAAACTATCATGGATCAATCAAAAATTATAGATACGTTTGACATGTATCAGCATCCACAAGCTTAACTCCTACTTGTCCTCGAGTAGGTAAGTGATAACAAAATAATTTTTGATGAGACATGCAACCAACACAATCATGATCAAGATAGTAATGTAAAGCATAGGATTTGAATGAAGTGATACAAAACAATTGTCTAGTTGATAGCAAGAAAGCAATGAATAGCCAAGTTGAATCATTCAAGCAAAACCTTTCATAAATAGTACGTTAAAGACATGAAAGCAATGTGATGACATATTTGATTAATTCTTAAAGGTAATAGTTCCATGACAAAAGTGTTTGAGAATAAAAATAAAGAAGATGTAAGTATTCGCAAAAAGCTTCAACTTCAACGGTGAAGTCAATATAAAGATTCATGTTTAATCTGACGATGCAATATGATCAGTGATTACCTAGGGTCAATGCTATTTGTTTGCTTTGGTGGAGATAAAAGGAAAAGGAAAACTGACTGAACATTAAAAGTAAAGAAAGGTCCTTCGCAGAGGGAAGCAGGGATTAGTCATGTGCTAGAGCTTTTTATTTTTATAAAATAGAAGTAAAACAATTTTGAGAGATGCATGCTTTCGTCAACGATTTCACAACAGATAAGCTATCTAGTCCCTCATAACAAGCAAGACTTTTAGACTTGTGAGAGCAGCTGGTTTTCAAAGGAACGAGTACATTCCTATTTCTCCTTGGTTTCACCAATGTCCAATGTTTAGAGCTGATTTCTCATATTTTCATTGCGCGGAGGAGAATGGTGAGTTGTATTTATATTTTGCTTGAGCTGCTCTCGGGTTGATTCAAGTGAAGACGTAAACCATTGACACCGGACGACAGGGGGAAATGACCTTGCTTGTCACAAGTTATATCTAGCTCTCTACTGCTTCCTCATGAGCTTAAAAACAGAGGCACAAAAGGAGTATTTTGAATATTTTAAAGATAGCACATGACAAATTTACTTGGAATGGCAAGAAATACCATGCATAGGTAGATATGGTGGACTCAGCTGGCAAGATAGTTTGGCTTTGAGATTTGGATGCACGAGTGAACTCTACACTCAGTACGGATTTTTGGGCTTCGCAAAAGAGATATTTGAAGCAAACATCTAACATTAAACGGTAACAGAGTAACATAAGACATTAGTCAATCATAACCATAAACACTCCACACTGTCTCCTTGGTTGACCAAACAATTCTTTTGATGGAAAGATTAGCTTTATGAATTAACAACTACGAAATACCACAAAGTTTTAAGCTTTTAACAGTATTTCTTTACTAATCAATTCCACTCAAATAACCAGTAAGTTTAAGCATTCATCTTAATATCTCAAAACAAATGAGAAGCATCAAGTATCCACACAATGATCTACAAGACTATGCAGGCTTTCATTTCATTCCAATATCACATGGATAGCATTTTGTCACTTTGACTATTCAAGCAATTTATCAAAAACAACTCTCCAACAAATATAAGTGAAGAACAAGAGAGTTTTAACATCAACTACTAGCAGCCATAAATAAGATAAAATCTAAAGCGAGAGCTTACTAGCAAACAAACAGTAGTTAAGAATACTCACACTACAAGAAATATGCTACCTAGTGACCCTCCATATTAGTCACTGAAAGGTCACGATTTTTCATTTGTGACCTTTTTGTGACCAAAAATAGTTGGTCAAAAGATGAGGGTCACTAATGAAACTACGTGACCTTTTTTGGGGATTGGTCATAGACGATTGTGACAAAAAACAAAGGTCACAGATTTTGTGACCAATTGTTTTGGTCACTGCCAATCTGGCCAGTCCACGTCAGATCCAACGTGGCAGAGCTGACGTGGCAAAATTGTGACCAAACGAAATGGTCGTAGATCAGAATCAGCCCAGTCCAGTTCATCCCCCTAAATGGGCCTGGCCCAATAATTCAGCCCATTTAATATTTTTTCTCTGTTAATTTTGGACGGCGACATGGGCCAAGCCCAATAATGCGGCCTTTTATTTTCTGGGCCGTGGCCTTTTTACAGTCCGTTTATTATTCATTTTCTGGCCTTTTTGTCAACTCATGGGTCCCAATTGTCAGATGATTTATGTGCAGTGGGTCCAAATTGTCAGATGTTTAGACAGTGGGTCCCTATTGTCAGGATTAATTTTTTCATAGCTCACTATTAAGCAATTATATCAAACAAAAAGGAGAGAACATATGAAAATCTTCAAATAACAGCGAAAATCAGATTATTACAATATTCTAGTCAATACAGATCGACAACACAACAAACTCCAAACACTAGTTCACATACCCAGGAACTTCTAGCTTCACCCAGATAACTATACAATATTCCACACAATCACAAATATAGCGCTCCATAAATAAAACGCTCAGTATAAAAGCCTAGCTACTCTTGGATACCCTGGAACATGCTCTTCAACATGGGAAGAAGTTGTCAACGAAGTTCTACCAACACGATCTTGGGCATTGGAAGTTCCATTCACCTAGCAGAACAAGATGGAATATCAGTAATTGCATTGTTCAATCAGATTACAACCAACAGATATATGTAGAAGCACAACAGGTAATATGATGGAGCAAATCCGACAACAGATACATCCAAGTAGTCAAGGCTAGTACAGACCAAGTGTAGGCTTCAATGAAAGAAATTGCAAGGATTTGATTAAGTATAAAGTCCTACTGAGGGGTGAAGACGACAAGCAAAAGTATACCTCCCAAATTTGGACATAAATAGTCAGATCAAGCAGAAGATAATAAGGCAGCAAACACGTGGTCATGTCCTCTTGACGTACTTGATGGTGAAGCCAGTCCCAGACAAAGCCCAGACAGAGGACCTGTGTGGCTCCTCAAGCGCGTCCCGGGTGCAATCCTGCCAACAGCAACCCAAAACAAAGCACCGAGCAATGGATCAGCATCAGCCAGGCATTCATCATTAACATTTACATAATATGGTATGATTAGACATTGTGGTGAACCTCGGGTATTACAAAAAAGATCATGCATGTCCAGTTTGTGTTCGAAGAGTATACCAACCATACAAGATAAATGAAGCATCCCAGTTTGACCAAAGCATTAGTTTTCAAACACATCTCAACAAGATGATGACAGAACAATATCAAAATTGAACCAACTTAGCAATTTTCCCTGGCTTTATTGTTTTGAAAACTTTCCTTTTGAGAGACAAAGAGTACAGCCAAAGCATTTCTACTGTAATTAGAAAGAACAAATGTAGATTAAAATTTATATGCAGTACCTGAAGTGCAACCCAATTCTAGCGCCAAGATAATTTCCAAGGTGCACCATCCCTACACTTCTCCTGCAGTGGGTAGACACATAGCCAAATTACAAAATAAAAATAAAAATTGATTTACACACGACCTTTCTTTATGAAGACATTTCATATTAATATATTGCGGGAAATGTGAATTCAATTAATGACTATGAGGAGTAACCCCAAGATACACCCATATTTGGATCTTGAGCAATGAATTATAGAATGTATCATGCATAAAATCATTTGCTTTGAAATGGGTTAATACAGAAGCATATTACAAGCAGATGGCCATACGAGCAAACAAGATAAATGACATCCCTATGAGAAATAAAGAATGAATTGGAACCATATGCACTGAGAAGAAATCAAAAGCAACGCCACAACAAAATGCAACCTGAGCACAAGTTTCCCTTAATGCAGTGTGCCTCATACAATTCTTACTTGCTCAGATGATCTCCTGATACATACCAGACAACCTTAAAAATACTAACAACACATGGGGCAGGAGTTAACAAGACTTGTATTTACCCTTTTACAACAGATTACAAGTGAACAACAGATCCACCAATTTACAGCCGGTAGAACAACAGGCAACAAATGGAGGAATGAAGGGACTTACCCAGCTCTCGTCGGTTCCACCAATGCTTCGGGGTCGCCGTCGTCGAGTTCCTACCGTGGCTCCGCCAGGGAGGTCGACCTCGTAGGTTCCTGATTCGACAGATAGGACGCGTTAGAGGAGGTTGAGCAGGAGGTGATGCGGCTAGAAGGAAGAGTGAGAGGTGGAGCAAGACGTCGCCAAGGGAGCCGGTGGTGAGCGAGGCGGTGAGAGCGGATTGACGGTGAGGTGGGGATTCGGCTCGGAGAACCGTGTCCGTCGCCGTCCTAGTGGCCGGCATGTAGCGCCGCCACTGGAAACCCTAGGGAGGCCACGAGCGAGCCGCGGGCCGGCCGGCTCGACGGAGCGCCGCGCATCGAAGCATGCACGCGCGCACCAGCGAGCAAGCCAGCCGCGACGCCGTGGTCACTGGGCGGCGGTGCCTCTCTCTCAGGCGAGGCTGAGGCGGGCCGCGGGCGGTGCTCGATCTGTTGTGTCAGATCGAGCAGGAGGGACTGGGGGCGGAGGAGAGGAGGGGCCTGCGTAAGGGAGTAGGGGCCGGGCTGGGGGAAAAGGGGGCGGCGGCAGAGAGGATTCAGCGGCAGGGCCGTCGATCTGAATCGGCGGCGGAGGGAGAGAAGGAAATTGGTGCGTACGCGCCGTCGCGCGAGAGAGAGAGAGAGAAGAAAAGGGGCTAGGGTTTCGGCAGAGAGCTGCCGACGGCTGGTTTTATTCTAGACTAGCGCGCTCACGACCGTCTGATCGGCATCCGACGCCTCGAAGATCTCCAGCGCTGCCAATGGGCCTAAGGCCCAGCCAAGGCTGGGTCAATTTTGGCCCAGTACAGCAGAATAATTATACCATAAAAAAATTTAGGGCTGAAATAAGTAAAGTTTAGTGGCCTAATTTTTGCATAAATAATTGTGCTTATAATTGGTATATTACTATTTCGGTTTATTATTATGTGTATCTTGGAATGGCGCACAATGTTGCCGAAAAAAGTTTCATTTTCTTGGAACAGAAAATTCATTTTCCGAATGTAAAAAATGGTGTTTTTTTTTGTGAAGGACCTACAAAATATATGTTGCAAACTTATATTTTTTGTAAAAAAATGGTGTTTAAATATGTTCATATTAAATAAAAGCGTGCATCTTGGAATGGAGAACAATGTTGCCGAAGAAAGTTTTCATTTTGTTACACAAAAAAATCATTTCTCATTTTCCGAGTGCCAAAAATGGGTTGTTTTGTGAAGCAACTACCAAAAATATTTTACAAATTTGAACCACAACAATTTATAAAAATATTAGACCATATTTAATGCACAAATAACCAAATGTTTGTGTTTCAAAATGTATCTATACACCTCTCATAAAAAAGACAAATTTATGCCGATTCGATTGGAACCGGGTCAAATTTGAACTACAGTTGCCTCCTAGTTTACTCTTGATTTTTTGAAAAAATTCATTTTTAGGTGCACAACAATCTATTTTATCAGAGATACATCAATAGTTTCGCAAGATTCAACCCCTAGCTAAGAAAGATCGTGTCGTCAATTTTGACCGCATTTTGAAATCTGCATAAAAAATTCAAAAAAAAATCAAAATAATGGAAATCCTTCACAATGTGTCATTATATGTGACCTTGTTTTGAGGAAAAATAAGAAACTTGGAATACGGCAAATATCTTGAAAAAGTGTTCTCAGAAATGAGCTACCATGAACGAAGATTCATAACTTTCAGGCCAAATGACGAATGTTATGATGACATTCATGCCATAGTTTGTTTAAATATGTCCATTTTATATACAAGCGTGCATCTTTGCATGGAGAACAATGTTGCCGAAGAAAGTTTTCATTTTTGTTACACAAAAAATTCATTTCTCATTTTCCAAGTGCCGAAAATGGGTTGTTTTGTGAAGTACCTACCAAAAATATTTTACAAATTTGAACCACAACAATTTATAAAAATATTAGACCATATTTAATGCACAAATAACCAAATGTTTGTGTTTCAAAATGTATCTATACACCTCTCATAATAAAGACAAATTTATGCCGATTCGATTGGGACCGGGTCAAATTTGAACTACAGCTGCCTCCTAGTTTACTCTTGATTTTTTGAAAAAATCATTTTTAGGTGCACAACTATCTATTTTATCAGAGATACACCAGTAGTTTCGCAAGATTCAACCCCTAGCTAAGAACGGTCGTGTCGTCAATTTTGACCGTATTTTGAAATCAACATAAAGAATTCAAACAAAATCAAAATAATGGAAATCCTTCGCAATGTGTCATTATATGTGACCTAGTTTTGAGAAAAAATAAGAAACTTGGAATACGGCAAATATCTTGAAAAAGTGTTCTCAGAAATGAGCTACCATGAACAAAGATTCATGACTTTCAGGCCAAATGACGAATGTTATGATGACATTCATGGCATAGTTTGTTTAAATATGTCCATTTTATATACAAGTGTGCATCTTGGATTGGAGAACAATGTTGCCGAAGAAAGTTTTCATTTTTGTTACACAAAAAAATCATTTCTCATTTTCCGAGTGCCGAGAATGGGTTGTTTTGTGAAGCAACTACCAAAAATATGTTACAAATTTGAACCACAAGAATTTATAAAAATATTAGACCATATTTAATGCACAAATAACCAAATGTTTGTGTTTCAAAATGTATCTATACACCTCTCATAAAAAAGACAAATTTATGCCGATTCGATTGGAACCGGGTCAAATTTGAACTACAGCCAAGGTTGGAAAAAGCGCTAGGCGTAGGCGAGGCGGCTGGCATTCGCCTAGCGCCTAGGCGATGATTAAGCGCACTAGGCGCAGCCTAGGCGGACATATAGTTTGTACCACCAGGTGTGTATTTGGGTTATTATATATCTATACATGACAATTTAGACCATATAAAATAGTATGCTACCAACAACTGTCAGTGCAATATGGCATGATTTCTTGCTGGAGAAGACAATTTACTGTTTGCACTGCCTAGAGTTCCGCTTATGCCCTAGGCGAGGCGTTTACCCATCACCTAGAGCTTAAGCGTGCTAAAGCATTGCCTAGGCGTTGCCTAATCCAACACTGACTACAGCTGCCTCCTAGTTTACTCTTGATTTTTTGAAAAAATCATTTTTAGGTGCACAACTATCTATTTTATAAGAGATACACCAATAGTTTCACAAGATTCAACCCCTAGCTAAGAACGGTCGTGTCATCAATTTTGACCGTATTTTGAAATCGGCATAAAGAATTCAATCAAAATCAAAATAGTGGAAATCCTTCGCAATGTGTCATTATATGTGACCTTGTTTTGAGGAAAAATAAGAAACTTGGAATACGGCAAATATCTTTAAAAAGTGTTCTCAGAAATGAGCTACCATGAACGAAGATTCATGACTTTCAGGCCAAATGACGAATGTTATGATGACATTCATGGCATAGTTTGTTTAAATATGTCCATATTATATACAAGAGTGCAACTTGGAATGGAGAACAATGTTGCCGAAGAAAGTTTTTATTTTCGTTACACAAAAAAATCATTTCTCATTTTCCGAGTGTCGAAAATGGGTTGTTTTGTGAAGCAACTACAATAAATATGTTACAAATTTGAACCACAGCAATTTATAAAAATATTAGACCATATTTAATATACAAATAACCAAATGTTTGTGTTTCAAAATGTATCTATACACCTCTCATAAAAAAGACAAATTTATGCCGATTCGATTGGAACCGGGTCAAATTTGAACTACAGCTGCCTCCTAGTTTACTCTTGATTTTTTGAAAAAATCATTTTTAGGTGCACAACTATCTATTTTATCAGAGATACACCAATAGTTTCGCAAGATTCAACCCCTAGCCAAGAACGGTCGTGTCGTCAATTTTGACCGCATTTTGAAATCGGCATAAAGAATTCAAACAAAATCAAAATAATGGAAATCCTTCGCAATGTGTCAATATATGTGACCTAGTTTTGAGGAAAAATAAGAAACTTGGAATACTTGACCATGTTTTATGTGAAAATAAGAAGATGGTTGCCTTCCTAGAGTTTTTAATCCACCTGTCGTGAGAAAGACAAATTTCTGCCTATTCAGTTGGAAGCGGGTCAAATCAGTGTTAGAATTTCAAAAAATACCATGGAACTAATTAAAAACCCAAATTTTATAGGTGTATGTTTGTATTTCATCATGACATAATTTTATAATCCTACATTTTTTAGTCTATCATTTGAATTGTAAAAAATAATTCCAAAATTGTATTTCAAATTCTTTAAAAACATATATAAAGCAATAATGCAATATACAAGATTAGTGGTATTTTGTATTTTATGTTGACTAAAAATAGTCGCTTAAAGTTTATAAGGATAGAGGACATATTTACCAAATTTCACAAAATTTATTTGGTTGAAATTGGAGTTCAAATTCAAAAGTTATAAAAGAAAAAATAGAAAAGAACAAAAAAAAGTGAACCAACCGAGCCCAAACTGACCGCGCCGTCCTAGTTGAAACAGCCCACTGGGCCCAAGACCAGCACGCGCCAGGACTGCTTTAAGTAGGTGAAATGTGCTCTATAGACACCTAAGGTGCGGTGGCGTAATGGTTACCTACGCCATGGAGGAGGAGAAGGACGCGAGTTCGAGTCTCCGTCTCGTCCGAATATTTGCCAATATATTCTAAAACAGGTTTGGTGGGCTCGGGTGGGACCCGCATGTCAGGTGCGGCAGGGACAGGTTCTGGTGAGTGGGACCCGCACGAGGTGGGATTGGGTGGGACCCGTATGTCAAGTTCCTGCGAGTGGGACCCGCATGTCAGGTGCAGCAAGGACAGGTTCTGGTGAGTGGGACCCGCACGAGGTGGGATTGGGTGGGACCCGCATGTCAGGTGGGGCAGGGGTGGGACCCGCATGTTAGGTAGGGCAGGGGCCCGCAAGTCAGGTTCCTGCGAGTGGGACCCGCATGTCAGGTGGGGGTCTGGGGTGGGACCCGCACGTCAGGTGGGATAGGGCCCCGCATGTCAGGTGGGGGTCTGGGGTGGGACCCGCATGTCAGGTGGGGCAGGGGCTGGTGTGCGGGACCCACATGTCATTTCTGGCTTCTAGTCCGACCGTTCAGATAAGTCAACAAGTCTCAATGGGTCCCACCTGTTAGTGAGCCAAAACAACGGCTGAGTAGTGCCACGTAAGCAAAAAATGACACATAAGCACTGACACGTAGATAAGATTGCTGAGTTGGCTGTCAATTAATACGAATGACCATTAAAATTGGTCGTAATCGGGTAGCAAAAAGGTCGTAGGCTAGTGCTGTTTACGTTATGACCAATTCATGCAATGCGCCTGTGACCTTTCTCACCAAATTGGTCGTTATGTTTTCGGATTTAGACCCTCCAAAATAGCTTATGACCAAGTGGTTCAAAATAGTCATAGATCTATGACCAATTTTTTCAGGGTCACTGACAGAAGGTCACTAGTTGACATATTTCTTGTAGTGTCAACAAGATATAAGCGAAGCAAAGGAGTATTCAAATGAAAAAGCGGAGCGTGTCTCTCTCCCACATAAATAAAGTTAGGATCCAACAAGGATATGACCAGCAAACAAACAAAATAAAACTGAAAGCAAAAGGACGCTCCAAGCATAACACATTATATGTAAAGTGATAAAAAATTAGTTCAACGAAACAACCTCATGATAGCGATGAAGAAGAGGGGATGCCTTGGGCATCCCCAAGCTTTGACGCTTGATGGTTCTTGATATTCAGAGGGGGTGCATTGGGGGCATCCCCAAGTTTGAGGTCTGATCCTTCTTCAATTTCTTCATTATCCTCTCCTTTGGAACTTAAAAATTTCCTTAATACAAAATTTCTCATAAACTGATTAGAGGGTTAGTGCTCATAAATTAAAATGCACATGTATTCAACTCAAGACAAATTGCAAACAACTTTATTGGGCATTATCTAATGTTTACTAAGCCTCAATGTGGTAATCCTCCTCAAGAGTATCACATTTGACGATAGTAAAGAGACGAATACAAAATAAAAGCAGAATCTATCAAAAACTGAACAGTCTGTAAAGATTGAATTTTTCGAGGCACTTCTGTAGCTCAAATCAGAAAACTCAAAGCTAATGAAAGATATATAAAGTATCAGGCTTTCTTCTAAAAATATCAGAAAAAGATAAAATTCAGGGATTTCCTGGATTTTCGAGCAGTAAAGGAAAGAAATCTGTTTCCGGACAGCAAAACAACACCTCGCACTTTCAATGTATTAGAGGCTAAACTTGGCACAAAAAACAAAATAAAAAGATACAATGAAGTTTGCTACAGAGGAAAAAACTTCATGACTCAAGAAAAGCAAAAACAAACTGAAAGTAAAAGATGGGTTGCCTCCCAACAAGCGCTTTTCTTTAACGCCTTTTAGCTAGGCGCAATGCCAAATATCAAGTCTTTTCGGAGGCCTTTGCAACATCAAGAGCATAGCTTGACATTATGATTGATTCAAAAGGAAGCTTTCCATCCCTATTTATGGGGGAACTGAAATCTTATATTTCCCTCTTTCATATCAATAATAGCACCAACGGTTCTCAAAAACGGTCTCCCCAAAATAATAGGACAAAAAACATTACACTCAATCTCCATAACAATAAAATCAACGGGAACATAGTTATCATTAACAACAATAAGGAAATCATCAACTCTATCCAAATGTTTCTTTTTAGAAGAATCATAAAGATGAAAATTTAAATAGCATTCTTTTAAAGGATTTAAATTAAGCATTTCATAAAAACTTTTAGGCATAACGGAAACACTAGCACCAAGTTCACACAAAGCATTACAATAAAAGTTATTTATTCTCATCTTAATAGTGGGTTCCCATCCATCTTCTAATTTTCTAGGAATAGAAATTTCTAGCTTAAACTTTTCTTCCCTAGCCTTGATAAGAGCATCGGTAATATGTTTGGTGAAGGCAATATTTAATTTACTAGCATCCGGTGACTTAGCAAGTTTTTGTTGGAACTTTATGACTTCAGTAAGATTGCAATTATCAAAATCAATTTCATCGTCTTTAAATAGGCTAGGAGGATCCTCATTAGTAGTTTGGATAGTATAAATTTTAACAGTTTTCCTATTCATTTTAGCAATTCTAGCTTCTTCTTTCTCTCTAACCCACCTAGCTTTCAAGCGAGTCATCATCATTTAATTCTCATTAATTTGAATGGAAATAGCATTTAAAGATTCAGTAGGCTTGTCTTGAAGAGGAGTGGTTCTAATTTTTTAAATTTCAACATCATGAGCAAGATTTTCCACTTTAGAGACAAGATTATCAATTTTTTGAAGTTTCTTTTCAACAGTTTTGTTGAAAGCTTTTTGCGAAGTGATAAATTCCTTTAAAACATTTTCAAGATCAGAGGACACATTCTTATTAGTATTATAAGAATTACCATAGTAATTACCATATGAGTTTCCATTATTGGGAGGATAAGGTTTATAGTTACACTACCAAAATTATTTCGATAAGCATTATTGTTGAAGTTATTTCTATTAAGAAAATTAACATCAACTTGATCTTTTTTTGGGAAATTAATGAAGAAAGTGGGACATTATTAGTATCAACAGGGGACTGATTGGTAGCAAGCATAGACATAATCATATCAACCTTATCACTCAAAGAGGAAATTTACTCGACAGAATTTACCTTCTTACCACTTGGAGCTATTTCGGTATGCCATTGTGAATAATTTGTCATCATCTCATCCAAGAGTTTAGTTGCTACACCTAATGTGGTGGACATGAAGGTTTCTCCTGCGGCCGAGTCCAAGAGGTTCCTTGAAGAAAAATACAAACCTGCATAAAAAGTTTGGATAACCATCCACGTAGTTAATCCATACGTGGGGCAATTTTTAACCATAGATTTCATTCTCTCCCAAGCTTGAGCAATATGTTCATTATCAAATTATCTAAATTTCATAATGTTACTCCTTAATTATATGATTTTAGCAGGTGGATAATATTTTCCAATAAAAACATCTTTGCATTTAGTCCAAGAATCAATGCTATTTCTAGGCAAAGACAATAACCATTCTTTTGCTCTGCCACTCAAAGAGAAAGGGAAAAGCTTCAGTTTTATGATGTCACTTTCTACCTCTTTATACTTTTGCACATCACATAACTCAACAAAATTATTTAAATGAGAGGTGACATCATCAGTACTAGCACCAGAAAATTGCTCTTTCATAACAAGATTTAGCAAGGCAGGCTTAATTTCATAAAATTCCGCTTTAGTAGCGGGTGGAGCAATTGGAGAGCATATGAAATCATTGTTATTAGTGCTAGTAAAGTCATACAACTTGGTATTTTCAGTGGAAGACATAATGATAAGATAAAATAACAAGACAGGAATAAAGACTACACTAATTTTTTGGGTTTTAAAATTTTGCAACAAGAAAAATAAGCAAGCAAGACAAAACAAAGTAAAGTGATTGAGAGTATAAGACTCCTCTTGATGTAGCTCGAAACTCCCCGGCAACGACACCAGAGAACTGCTTGATTGCTGTAGATGGCAGAGTTGGGTTGTGCCCCAAGCGAAGGCGTGGATGTAGTAAGTAGCCGTTTTCCCTCGTTAACGAACCGAGGTTTATCGAACCTGTAGGATTTTGAAATGAACAACAAAGTGAATGTTGAAGATCTCTGGCACTTAATCTTCAACAGACATGGACCTACACACACTCAACCAAATACTCTGCCCCCAATGACGGAAAGGTTGTCAATCTTTTCGGTCTCACGGAAAACAAAGCGGTTAATTGTATACTGAAATAGATGAAAATATGAAAATGGACCAGTGGAGTAATGATGATGGAAAGTGATGAATAAATGTTGCAATCAATGTAATAAGATGGACCGGGGGCCATGGGTTCACTAGTGGAGTCTCTCAAGTAAATAAAACACTCATATGATAGGTAAACAAATTACAGCCAGGCAATGGACAAGATTATAACACAAACTTAATCAAGCTATGACAAAGAGAACATGATAATATTTATGTAGGCATCACGACAATGAATAAATACCGTTGAGTCCAACTGCATCTTTGTCTAAAAAGTCCACCGTGGGATCGCTATCCAGCCTGTCACCCAACAATATTAAGTTGCAAGCAACAGACAATTGCATTAAGTAAAACGTATGAAGTAAGCAATACTAATATCAAAAGAGACATTAACACCGCTGTTTTACCCTTAGTAGCAACAACACACCCTCACCCTTAGACGTTTCTGTCACTTGTGTCCAGTAACAAAAGTGGGCATGAACCCACTATCTAGCATAAATACTCCCTCTTGGAGATACACACAATCACTTGGCCAAATTAACTACGTACATCAGAGAGCATGCAAGAACATAAATCAACATATAATAATCATGCACAATCTGATCATAACTTCATAATCCATCGGATCCCAACAAACACATCACATAGCATTACAATAGTCGATCTTGATCATGTTAGGCAGCTCACAAGATCATAATTCATGAAGCATAAGGGAGAGAGACTACCATCTAGCTACTGCCATGGGACTACTCACAAATCATTCCAGAGTAAGGCATGGCGATGAAGAGCCCTCCGGGATCGATCTCCCCTCTGTCAGGGTGTCGGGATCAGCTTCAGAATCACCCCCGAACTAGGGTTTATGGTGGCGGCGACTCGGGGTGACTTCTCTAGAAAATAATGGCCGACTCGACGTTTTTAGGTTTAATGTGATTTTATAGGCGTCAGAGGGGGCCGAGAGGGTGCCCAAAGGGCAGGGGCAGGCCCCACCCGCGGGTCCAGGTGGGGCCGCGGCCGCTGGCCGCCCCTGGCCTATGGGTGGCCCCCAGGCCCCCCTTTGGTCTCCTAGTGCCTTCCGTCGAATAAAAATTCTCCGTAAATTTTCAGCGCAATCCGACGATATTTCCTGTGGTGGACTTTCTGAAATATAAAAACAGCAAAAATAGGAAACTGGCACTAAGCATCTTGTCAATAGGTTAGTCCGACAAAATGCATAAAAATGATATAATATGATAGTATAAACATGTGAGAACATCATAAAACTAGCATGGATCAATCAAAAATTATAGATACGTTTGACACGTATCAACTGACAAGATAAAAAGTCTATCCTTGAATGCTGCCCAAAGGATACTAGCCTTCTGATCATGTTCAGTAACCACTCTATCATTTGTAGTCCTGAGACTGGAAATATAATTATGCCCCAAGTTTTTCGTGGCAATAATGTAAAAAAATTTGTGTTCTCATCTCCAAGCTTAGCCCAGCAGATATTAGCTCTTTTTCTCCAGTAAATTCTCTTGGCTTCCAACAGCTTAGCAAGGTGTTTTTTAGAGCAATTCTGATTTTTTTCTCAATAATTGAGAGCTGCCTCTGATCTTCCAAGCCATCAAGAATAGCAAGGACATAGCTGCACTGGTCAATCACCTTGTTCAAGTTTGACGATGATTTGCTCCATGCTTTTAATTCCTGTCTCAAAGATTTAAATCTGGCACAAATGTCCTGGGCAGAGTTTTTGAAGGGGCCTTTATTAAATCAGTTTTGCTCCACAACATCCTGGAAGCCCTCAAAGACAGTCCAATATTCCTCAAATCTAAAAATGTTGGCTCTTGGAATAGAAGTACCAATCTTCAACATGACCGGGACATGATCTGAGGTTAATTTGGATAGAGGCAATGCCATAGTATTAGGGAAGGTACTGGTCCACTCAACCGAGGAAAAAATCCAGTCCAGCCTCTCTAGAAGAGGATCATCTTGCATGTTACTCCACGTAAAGTTTCTGCCTCTTAATGGGATTTCTTCCAAATCAAGATACTGAATAATACTATTGAACAAAAGCATGTTATTGCTGTCACCACCTGGCCTGTTTATATTAGAATGGCTTCTCATGAGATTAAAATCTCCTAGCATAATCCACAACTCATATTGAGTTGGGTCAATCACATTGATCAAGGAATTTTAAGTCCCATAGCCTTTCATGGTACTAAAAACTTCAGGTGGCCTTAGGTGGGAAAAGATGACTCATCTCGAGCGACATCATCACGATTTTTCCTAAAAAGCATCAACACGTGAGATGATTATATTGGACGTAAAAAATGCTTCTGCCATGGCTCTAGTGTTGGTCTCGAAGTTGTAGGACCCAACTGACCATCTATAGGTTTACTAGGTTTCAATCGATGCTCATTAAGTCTAGGATCTGTCGAATTAAAGCCCGGCTCCTTGAGAAAATTATCAAAAAAATGACAACACTGGTTACTCCTCTCAGAACAATTAATCAAAAGGGTCTAGTGTTTCATCTAGATATGCCCGATTGGTACCGAGTCCACACAATAAATCACCATGATGCATTTTGATGGTTAATATGCCACCATAAGGACCTACATTGCACAAAAAAATTCTTCAAACCCCTAGACTTTTCGAACCAAAACGAACATCGATAGGACAACCAAATCTTTAGGGGTAACTATAGGCTAAACTAAAAAAAACGTACATCACGATAATGAACAAATCAAGGTAGGTACTAAGCTCACCCAAATCCCCCATTCTAACAAGTTGAGAACTAACCTTGAACTAGGGCCAGGTATCAGGGATCCAACTGTTGTGACTTCATTGGTACCATAGACATAGACCGAGCTAGCCATGCTCATTGTCCCATCTCCCTAATGTGGTTGCCTTCCTCTTCCATCCGTCGAACGATGATCGACCGGATGATGGTAGCCAATATGTGTCTGAACTGCATAGACAAAGACCGAACAAGTGGATTATCAACCATGACAGGGTCGTTTATGCAAATAAAAAACTAACTGTCCGTTACATGCGCTACTGAGAGAGCACACCCCGTCGGTAGAAAAACCGCATCATGGCTTTATTGTGACCAAACTACTCTTAAACATGAGTGGCGTGACCATTTCATCATATTTAGGAGTCTACTGACCAATACACTTATCTCGGTCTAGTTCCTAGACTAGGAGCGCTTTTTTCTCGTATCAATACAACATGGCTTCCTTTTATAGGGCTCAGCTCACGATATATTCTTGTGATTTATTAGTTCATTTTTGAACCGATCAGTGACTGAGATATGGCAAATTGGTATCGGAGTAGGGTTTCCTCGATGGTGAATCAGGGTTGTTGAGCTCTTTCGTAAAATCTTACCCCCCCCCCCCCCCCCCCCCCCCCCTTCTCACGATGGGGGTGTAGTAGGTGCTAGTGGCGACTTGTTAATGGTGGCACTATTTGAATGTAGAGTAAGTTCTTTGGTCAGCTTCTCGACGATCAGCTCGACGGTGATTTCTGACATACCTTGGCGGCTTGGCGCACCGACCGGACCGAAAACAGCGCCCATGTCCAAAAAATACAGAGTTTGCTTCCCCTTTTCCTAGAGAGAAAATTGTAACCGTAAGTCAATAACCGGTTTGTGTGTGTGATCAAATAGGCTGCCACCATTTTTGTTTTTCATCAAACGTTAACTAGACGAAGCAGCGCGCTTTACCGCGTCTTCGTTTTGGTGTCCCTGCATCACCTGTTAGGCAGGGTTGTGTAGCATGATGGTTTGACTGGCCGATGCGTTGAGTGGGCATAATGGCCACGCGGTGTTTGCACGTGTCGGTCAAGCAGTTGCTGGCGTGCCGTCCGCTTATCAACATGCACTAGTGAATACGTCTCTTGGCATATTGTGACCGGCGAGGTAGACCTGCGAGCATTCACATCTGTTCTGCCAAAGGTAGAATAGACACGTCTAATATGTTAATAGAATCTAGGATGGCAAGGTCCTCAACCTCAACTAATTAAATCCGGCTTGGATCAAGCTTACACACAAAATGGAGCAATTGTTTGGCAAGTGCTGAACTAACCTAAACCTTCTGAATACACTACGAAATAGCTTCGACATAGATAGATTGACTGAATGAGGAGCAAAAATGGTACAAATAAGATAACAACTGAGCAACCATCTGACTGGACACCTTATGACAATTTTAGTTTCAACTGCAAGTTTCCCATACTATTTAGAATTTAGATAGCAATTTCAGTCAAATATACGAACACGGTTTAGAGATATATATATATATATATGTCCGGATTAAAAAAAATGCCCACTTCATCAGTATTAGTACCCAGTGACTACCCAACATCAGCCATCAACATATTCAATCAACCTCTACCCATAAAAAAATTTATGGTGTTAGTAACCAACTTATCCAGCCAGACTATACAATTAACAGAGTGAGATGTGTGCATCGATGAGGATGGGATTAATCAAGGAAGGAAGTCCGGCTTGCCTCAGAGTTACCCCGCGATCGCGGTCCAGGTGCCAAAGGAGCTGGTGGACTTCGTCCAGGAAGACCCCGCGGATGTGTTCTTCATCGCGTACGAGGACATCTTCAAACTCTTTCACACTCAACGGCTTGACTATAACATGGTCCGCCTATATGCGCTCGATATGGCGATGAAGATCAGGAGAGATGCGACCCCGTACGTCGCGATAGTGGATCCTTACTACATGCGCGACAGCCATCTGGAGGAAGGGTCAAAGACAAGTGAAACGGCCACGGAGTACCTTGTAAAGGTCATGCTGGCCAACAAGAGGAAGAACGTCCTTCTTCTGCCTTTCTTTTTCGAGTAAGTACACATCCGCTCGCCACCGTCGGATCTTATGCCTTCTTGTGCATTTCTTCTATCGCTCATCCTTTGTCCAACATTCTGTTCCAATTGTGTTGAGCAGGGACAAGTACTGCGCACTCATCTGCGTATCCCGAGGTGGTCCATTGCCACTTATTTGGACTCGGGAAATAAATCCACGCCGAGACGATACACCAGAATAAAGGGTGTTCTGGATGACGCTCTCGAGGCCTATGCCCAAAAGGGCGGCCCATTCCATAACAAGTCGGAATTCTTCACGGAGGACAACACACACAAGTTTCAGCATGGGACCGACGTCCATTGCATCAAGCAACTGGATGGCAGCTTGAAGGAGGCCTACTACGCCCTCCATCACCTTAAAGGAATTGTCCGGGATTACGAGAAAACGAAGTTTCCATCGGGTCTCGCAGAATACACCAAATCAGAGGATGCTCTCACCGATGCTGATTACAGAGCAGACTTCCATCGCATCCGGCTGCAGTTGACAACGATCATCCTCGAAGATGTCCTTCACAAATCAGGGTCCTACCACCACCACAGAGGTATTATATATAGAAGTGCATGTGTAGGGTTATCTATTATATATATGCTATGCTATGAAACCCAAATAGGATAGCCATATGATTGTCTTGCCTTAGATGAATAAATTATACTCTATTTTATATATCACTAACCTATATATATATCCCAATTTATCTTCAGCGTTGTCTCAGAGGAGTATCGAAGAACGACTAGAGGCACAGTATGACACCAGGGAGTGGAGGACGAAAGAAGGCTTTCTACCGTTCCCGGAGCCGCGAAAGAAGAGGACTCCATGATTATGCATGCTCCCGAATCATAGTTAGGCGGCGAACACTTGATTTGTAATGTGTGTAGTGTGAAATGTTGAACTTTTGGTTGTATATACATGACTAGCTAATTGTGTTTACATTCGGCACTTTTGTGACTGTGTGTATATATATATGTATCTCGATCGGGTCCACTAAGTAATATGTGTGATGATATATTGATTAATACCTTTGTCTGTTTATATACCTGTCAAATATACCTGTATTTTTTGTATAAACCTGTATAAATACTGTATATACGTGTATTTGTACAGCAAAATGAAAAAATACAGTATTTCTGTTTAATATTTCTGTGGCGCACGTTTTTTATTTTTTGTGGCGCACCACTTTCTGTGGCGCACCATGTGGAGTGCGCCACAGAATGACTCTTCATAGGGGTCCTGCCGACCTATTTCTGTGGCGCACTGCCCGCGGTGCGCCACAGAAAGTTGGGATTTCTGTGACGCATGTCCTTGGTACGCCACAGAAAAAATTTTGTGGCGAGAATTCTGTGACGCACCAGGCAAACCCACAGGTGCGCCACAGAATTGCAAATCCATGCACCACTGATAGCCTGTTCTGTGGTAGTGAGACCTAGAGACGATGCTGGCCTACCTGACGTTGGTGCTCGGTGAGGTTGAATGATGCAGTGAAGACAACTGCGAATTTGCTGCAATTTCCGAGTGTCACTGGTACCATGGTATGCGGCGATTTCCGTTGAGGCTCGGACAGGACTCCTCCGGAGCAAAAACTTGTCCAAAATTAAGAATCAATATACATTCTAGAATCCAAAGAAAAAAGATCAAGAACACCACAAGCGAGCAAGGTATCACCTGCTTGGCTACATGGACGTCTGCATGCGGGACCGGGAGCACGCACTGGCCTTGGGCAAGGGGTCCCCGTCCTGCTGTTTCTCCAGCGGGTGGTGGCCGTCGCCACAATTTCTTCTCTGCAGGTTGCTGGTTGTCGTGCCTCCAGCGCGGGCCACCGGCCGCACACCCACACATCCATATCCATACAAAATTTGGGGATCTTAGAATAAATGGAGGGAACAACGCCCTCCGAGCTACAAATCGTACCTCGCCATCGCCGGTTGAGCGGAGGAGAGGTCAACCGTCCTTGCATCCGTCGCCACCCCTGCGGAGTTTGATTTCAGATTGCTACTCTATAAAGGGCATGGGAGAGGGGGCGGGAACCCGTGTTGCGTGGACAGGAAAGAATAGATCGGCATGGCGAGGACTGCTAGGGTTGGCTTCAGAGGATAGAGATGGTGGTCGGGTCAGAGAGCCTCTCCCGGAGAGGGAAGAGAAGATCGGCATGGGAAGGGCGGCGATGGCGAGGCCTCGGCGGATCCAGACAGCGGTCGGGTCTACGGGGTGTTACCACAGTAATATTTTTACGGAAAGTGGATGGTACCCTGTCGCTGCGGCGTGGGCCGGAGTAAGGGTGGGACCCTTGGCGTCAAAGAAGAAACGTCGCTCACGGTAACAAAACACACATTTTTTCAGCTCTAATTTCCGTTCGAGATAGCTCTGGGTTGATGATCTGACGGTTTAGGGTGTGTTTGGTTGAGGGGTAGAATTTAGGGGATAAGGGTATCCCCAACCACCTGGTTAGGGATAGCCAAATTTTCTGTTTGGCTTGATGGGTTGAGAGGTGGTTAGTGATAGCCAGTTTTTTGTTTGGTTCAGGTGATAAAAAGTGGATGGGTTGTTGACTGTTGTGTTGACCTCTATTTCTCTCACCCGTACCTTGCCAAAACAAAAAAACAAAATCGCTCAATAATCTGAATCTGAAATCGAATGGTGAGCAGAGCAGCCCAGCGGCCAGCGCCCAACAGATGGCAAGCAGGCAGAGCAGCACAGCGCCGCCACGGACGTACGCGCGGAAGCGGATGGGCGAGGAGCGCCGCGCCGCCGCCGCGTAGCTCGACGCGCTGGCCGCCCTGCTAGAGTGCTAGTCTCGGCAAGCTATCTATGTGTTTGACCAAAATCCAAATCAATCAGCGGCTAGTGCTTGCGTGCTGCTGCCATGCTAGTCTCGGCTAGTGTGTTGTTGGAGTGCAGCAGCTGCTGCCGTCAGCGACGGCGGCGTGGCGGCGCCTGCAGCGGCCATGGTCGCGCGGTGAGCAAGCTTATATCGGTAAAAAAAAGGTTTCGGGGGTGAGGCGAGCAACCCAGCCAGAAGTGGTTGGCTCCATCCGGCCGATTTGGTGGGATGAGAGGAGCCACCGTTTCGGTAGAATATTCCTGGAATCTGGTTGCCCCTGCCTCCCCCACCCTCTCAACCAAACATAGGGCAACCACTAAAAAAGTGGCTACCGCTACCACTTGAGGGATACCCCCTAAACCAAACACACCCTTAGAACGCTCTAGCTGGGAGGTGGCTCATCAGTCGGGTCATTCACCGGACGTAAAGCTTTAGAGTATGAGTTGCTAAATATCGGGATGTATTGGCGCATAAATCGCAAGATGGGCCTGTGGCGTGCGTTCCATTATACTCCCTGTCGAAAGTTATGAACACGAATCATACCATACCTGTCTAGCTCTTTTCCTACGACACTAATTCCGGATTGGAGGGAGTATTTATTTTCGAGCTGTTACATCCTATTTTCCTCGGTTCAGGATAATTTGTTTCGTTCCGTCTAACGTATGTAGGAGGTTTGGATGTTCTAGAAAAAGAAGAGGTTTGGATCCGGCTTGTTACCACGTCAGCATCGGCCGGGATATTCTGTAGCCTGGCCCACTGCTCTAATATAAAGCTGAGCTAATCCTTTTCTCTCACTCTGTTTCCGGCGTTGTTTCCGTTGCTACGCAACACGTGCACTGAGAAAAAATGGTGTGCGTCGCGTACTTGTGATCGTGTTGTGAACTTGTGATAGTAGGGGCCGTTCGAGCCCGCCTCCGACCTGTTTTTGAACTGCTCACTCTTGCTCGTGAGGTGGACTCCGCCGAGCCCAACATCTACGCGTCCATCGGCAACTCCACTTGCTCCAATTTTATTGTCTACATCTTCACCACCCCGGCGTCTTGTGAATCTTTGGGTTTGAAGAGTCCCCACGGCGTCATCGGAGGCGGTGAGAGGTGGGGGGGGGGGGGGGGGGGGGGGGGAGGGTTTGGGAATGGAGGAAGCAAGTTTGGAAGGTTTTGGCTGCCACCGTTTCATGTGTATGATATGCGAGCCATACCTGTCACTATATGACACCGCCGAGCAGGCCCCCAAAGTTGGAGACCTGCTCGACGGTATAGGACAAAATTTAAGGCGGCAAGAGCTTTGGCAGGTGTCGGTGTGGCCGACACCCCAACGGGATTTTAGGGGTTCTTTTAGAGGTCCCGGTGGAGATGCTCTAATAATCCTTCTGATAAAACTGTTGGGTGAGCTGGACGATAAAATCAGTCGTTATGGCCTATTTATAGTAAAATATGGAAATAATCAGATATTTTTTTATAGCAATACAAGACGAGATAGATAGATGATAAGATGAAAGATCTACATGGCAACAATGAATTTCTTCTAAACAATGCAACCGTAAAAGATAATTGAATGTAACATACATTGTCAGATTTTGAACGTGATTTTAGTGGTTGAATTGATGGACCTGGCAATATTCAGAGCTAGTGCACCGTCGTAGCCGATTGTCATGATCAAATCAATAAACCTAGTCTTCCTTGATTGACAAGTGGGGACGTATGCTTGAATCTTTTTTCATTTTCTGAATGAATCTCGAATAAGTGCACAACTTGGTACATGTTCATGGTGCGTTGGTCTATTTTTTGAGATGTCGTAACTAGTAGGTTGTAGTACATCCAAGTTATGAGCATCTGGTTTCTATAGCAGAACTCATGAGCATCTCCGTCCGACACAATATCGAAGAAATGGTAAAAAAAAGAAATACCAAAGAAACAACATGCTTGCTTTATTTGTAGATCACATATATAATATAGAAAGCTTTATTTGGACATACATCTATATTATGGATCAGGGATTCTTTTTTGGCGCATGACATCTCTGTTCTGTAACCATTCTAGTGGTGCTTATGCAACGGGGCAGCAACACTCATCTTGTAAAGAGCAATATCCTACATCATTCTTGCAAAATTTCTTGCATGATTCGGCTGTGCAGTTAGGTAAGTCAAATCCATAGCATTTTGAAGGTAGGGGGAGTTCGTCTATCTGTATCTGCACAACATCAACAAACTTATTAGGACAATCATGTGCAAAATAATTCGCCACCTCATATTTCTAAATATATTACTACTTTGTATGTTGGACCTCAACATTGCAAAATGCACATCATATTATGATCTTGGGGAGTGAGAAAGTAATGGAAATAACAAAACCTCATTGTTTGCGTCACATGAAGAGAGAATAGTAACCATGACCATGAGAGCTGCCAAAAACAGGGCGCTAGCTTTCTTCTTGAAGATAGCCATTGGAGAGGTTGCGTAATGCTTTTATTTTCTATTTCTTCGCAACTATTATTGTGAGTAATGCTCTTCCGGTGTACCCTTTCCTTGTGGTATTTTCACCTGACATGCTGTTATATAGATGCATATTTCGGTATTTTTCTAGTATTTAATTGGTCATTAATAATTTAGTTATCAATATTTTGTATATCAAATCAAAATTAATTGGGTAATCAATTATTTCCCAAAAAATACTGGGGAATCAATGCCAAGGATATGTTAGATGTCAAAAAAGATACTGTATTAGGTAAGTCATATCCATAGCATTTTGAAGGTAGGGGGAGTTCATCTATCTGTATCTGCACAACATCAACAAACTTATTAGGACAATCATGTGCAAAATAATTCGCCACCTTAATTTTTTATATTTCTAAACATATTACTACTTTGTATGGGGGACCCCAACATTACAAAATGCACATCATATTATGATCTTGGGGAGTGAGAAAGTAATGGAAATAACAAAACCTCATTGTTTGCGTCACATGAAAAGAGAAAAGTAACCATGACCATGAGAGCTGCCAAAAACAGGGTGCCAGTTTTCTTCTTGAAGATAGCCATTTGGAGAGGTTGCGTAGTGCTTTTATTTTCTATTTCGTCGCAATAATCTAGTACTTTATTGTGAGTAATGCTCTTCCGGTATTTTCACCCGACACGATGTTATATAGATGGATATTTCGGTCTTTATTAAAGTATTTAATTGGTCATTAATAATTTAGTTATCAATATTTTGGTTATCAAATCAAAATTAATTGGGTAATCAATTATTTCCAAAAGTAATGGGGAGTCAATGCCAAGGATAGCTGTCAAAAAAAATTAGAATATCTTTATATCAATAGTTCCAGGTATAAAATGAATGCATTATTAATTGTGGTAAATAAAACAGATATCATATCCTCATATTTTTTAACGAGGGCAATAATTTGTATTATCATTGGTGACGCATAATCGGTCATACGAGGATAGTTATGGCAACGGCGTTGAGATTTAATAACGGCGTCATTGGCGAACAAAGGCAGATCGATCTGATAGACGGCGTGCAGGAATAGGTTGATTGGCCAATAGCGTGCAGGAGGCCCATACAACGGGCAGAAATGCCCTGCTTGGGTGTGGCCTCTGGAACAGAACCTGTGAGCTGCCGAGGCCTATTCATGATAGGAATATGACAGGAGCGACTCAGACGACGACTTTCACGAGAAGCTGTCATATTCCCAACTTTCTGAAGGAGTCACCCGTAATTTTATATTAGATTTCCGAACTAGTTTAGGCTACCCAACCAAATTTTAGGCGCGACTTCCACAATTACACTACAAGAAATTTGTTGATTTCGGACCTTCTCTTAGCGACCGTGGATGAATTGGTCATAAATTTATGACGATCTCATATCCAATGATCAAAAGGCGTTTAGCAGGGTCTAAACGCTAAATAGTTACAATGTTTTTTGGGGGTAAATAAGGTTATAATTTCATTACAATAACATTGGCGATATGATTTACTATCTTATTTTTGATCGCTTATGACCAATTTGAATCATGGTAACATCTAAAACTTCATATTTTAGGTATAATCTAATGTCTGGACCGACAACTAAGCAATTTCTCCTGTGTGTCATGTGGACGTGTCTATGACATGTGACACCCTAAACAATTTCTCATATTTACATGTGGGGTTGTTATCACTAGTCAGTTACATCCACTCCCACATCTAAGCTCCCTAGGATTGCTGGCCTGTGGTTCATGCATAGTATGGTCCCACAAATCAGTGATTCAATCTCCTCCAATGGTCCCATCTGTCGGTGTCAGCTAGATGAACCGCCTTTGTTTGCGCGTACGGGTTTGAGATGTGGGTCGGTTCCCCAATTGTCTCACTCCACCCCAGCAGATTGATGCCGCCCACTCCCGCACGATGCCTCCGCTTTAGGAATGGCAATGGGGCGGGTTCAGGCAGGTTGGGTAGAACCAAATCCATTCCCATATTCATGAACTCATTCATTGCCCACTCGCGAAAGTATCCATAGGTCACATATGGTATCCATGCCCATACCTGTTGGATATCCAACTATCTGTGGATATCCAGATCCATGAACAATCAAAACATCATCCATAACAATATGTATATGGCAACATCAATAATGAAAATAAAAGGTCACATAACACAATAGACAATGCAAATATTAAATTGGAAATAATAAACCGATTAATTAGCGCTAGTATTGATTATTAGGTTACATAATTGAGTTAATGGAGTTTGTACGTTGGGTTTTAATTAACTAGAACTGTAATTTAATCGATACTATATTACATGTGTCACATATACAAATGGGACTTACTTTTTAGATGGATATCTGGTGGGTATCCATGGAGATAGTTTTGAATCCATACCTAACCTGCACGTTCGTGGATATCCACCCACGTAAATCCATGTGTAAAAGATGTCCTCCAAACCCTTATTCAACGGGTTGAATATTCATGGATATCTGAATCATGGATAATATTGCCATCCCTACTCCGCTTCAGCCTCGCCACACATCACGGCATGCGTCGTCCGAGCCTGCCCCGTTGCTCCCTGCTGCCTGGTCAAACCCTCGCCGCCAACATGCCTTGGCGACGGAGGAAGCCGTTGGTCGCAGGGAGACCATAGTGGTGGAGGTCGGGGCGGCGCAGCGTGTGTCGTGGAGAGGGGTGGCAGCGTCTTCGTCCCCCCTACGCTGCCGCTGCCTCCGCCGGCCACTAGGTCACCCAATCCATTGGATGACGGTGAGGAGGGAGGCAGGCACGGGGAGGGGCCAGGGGAGAATCCAACAGGTAAGCGGTTCAGTCCGCCCGCTGCTTTTGCCTAAATATTCCCAACTAAATCTGTCGCAAACATTGATTTGAAGAAATCAGCGCCGCGAGGAAGACGGCTGGTCTGTATTGTGTGTTGAGTTCAGAACGAAGGAGCACACAGCCTGGGCATGGGCCTTGGGGCTGCTCGATGGACAAAGCAAGCAGGGGCTGCACGGGTATTATTTTTGTTCCTCTTAGAAAGAGCTATATTGTCTGACTGTTTTGTTGACTAGCATCTCTATGATTCGTTTGCTCGCCCTTGAATTACAATAGACTAGCGTTCTCTAAAATAAGGCCTAGCCTAGCGGCATTTGACGCAGCTATTTGGCTTTTGGAGTGCACGAAATTGTATGATCGTTTCATATTGTGAATAAGCCTGGCATGACTGCGCTTGTTGCACTCATCATTGAAAGGTTGAATTCATGATCATCGGCTGTGACAGTATCTGTGATATACTACACAGCCAAAAAGAGTAAGATTTTGCACGCTAGAGACAATCAAGAGCAAAATGACCTTGGTGTTGCTCTCAAGATTTACTTGATGCAGCCATCAGGAGAATGCGCACTGACAACCTTTCTGTTGTTATCATCTGCTTCAGCACTAAGGTACCTCCTGTCCTAATAGCCCCCAGGCCTCCTGTACAGAGAAGTAGATGTGCAGAAGGCTTAAGGGAGCTTCAAAGATTTGTCGATAGTTTGGTGAAGAGGCTCAAATAATTTTCAGTCCAACACATGTGTATATGTGTGTGTTCACATATTCCTTCAGTCTCGACACTATAGAGGAAATTCTATGCTCCCTGGTTTCCGTATTATAGATATACGATTTTACTATTGATTATTTCAGAGTGCTTAGGTTTTTTCTTGTGTGATACATATTTTCATGGAATTTTAAGTACGTTTGATTTATTAGATTAATGTCTGTTGTTGCTTAGTTTGTGCGATGTTCGAGGGGAATAATATATACCAAGACAATTACATAAAGGATCAATATTCAGGTTTGCCTTACCTTTACGATTTGGTTCTAATTTAGAAAATATCCTTCAGTCTTGACACTGTAGAGGAAAATCTATGTTCCCCGGTTTCCGTATTTTAGATATACGAGTTTACTATTGATTATTTCAGAGTGCTTAGGTTTTTTCTTGCGTGATACATATTTTCATGGAATTTTAAGTACGTTGATTTATTAGATTAATGTCTGTTGTTGCTTAGTTTGTGCGATGTTCGAGGGGAATAATATATACCAAGACAATTACATAAAGGATCAATATTTAGGTTTGCCTTACCTTTACGATTTGGTTGTAATTTAGAAAATATCCTTCAGTCTCGACACTATAGAGGAAAATCTATGTTCCCTGGTTTCCGTATTTTAGATATTCGAGTTTACTATTGATTATTTCAGAGTGCTTAGGTTTTTTCTTGCGTGATACATATTTTCATGGAATTTTAAGTACGTTTGATTTATTAGATTAATGTTTGTTGTTGCTTAGTTTGTGCGATGTTCGAGGGGAATAATATATACCAAGACAATTGCATAAAGGATCAATATTCAGGTTTGCCTTACCTTTACGATTTGGTTGTAATTTAGAAAATATCTGTATCATGCAATTGTACGGCTTTGCTACGTCCCATACCTGAGATAATCATATTTCAGCTTCCAACTCAGTTTCTATATATTTTCATCGATTTCAAATAGCTGAATATTGTATGTTCCTTACTTCTCTAATGGCTTCCATAAATATGCAAAGTTCATGATACAACAGTATTGTGAGATCAATTCTCATGTATTTGTATCTTATTCATGGTTTGCATACTTTCAGCCTACCAAAAATGTTGATCAAGAAATTATTCGCCACTTCTCTCCACACACTTCCCCTTTCTTCTTATAATTGTATTTACACCATTTGTTTGCTTAACTAGAACCAAACTATCAAGCAGTGATATGTTTGTATGATGAAGATAGTTGTGGCTGCAAGTCAGGTCCCGGTCATATCAGATGTTTCTCTTATAAAAGCAATCAAATTGCAAAAATGGCAGATGTGTTACTTTGTTTGACATGGTAGATGTGTTATTATTCCTATAGCTAAACCATCTAAATTCATCTACTGTCTTAATAACACATTTTTCATATTAGTAGCTATGTGAGGGGTTTCCACCATTTTCTTTATCTGAACATTGTAAGTTATCTTGATCCCCGCGTATCCGTCCTACCCCTATACTCCCTAGATATGTTGTGCTGTGGAGCGTCCAGCGGGCCAAACGTCGTATGGGCCCGCCTGATGGTGTGTGTATGCTTGGTAGGTTGCCTTTGTTGCGCGTCGATGTGGACCCTTTGGTTGGTCGGTCGGTTCGGCGTCTTGGAGCCCAGCATGTCGTGCACGTGCCCTGCCTCCCCGAGTCCAGTATACCTCCATACGTGTGATGTCCTCTTCGTTTCATCACGGTGGCCAGCGGGCGGCATCGACGCGTTCTCGTCTTGTCGATCAAGCTTTCTTTCTCGGTCCGTTCTTCTCCGACTTGATTCTCTTTGTCCACCGAGCTTTCTTTCTCGGTTTGTTCTTCTCCGACTTGATTCTCTTCACCGGGGTTCTGCGGACCTGTCTTTGTCGTGTCTGCGGTGTGTGATTTTATTGGCATTTGTCCGTCGCTATGCACGGCTTGTGTGTTTGATGTGGCTTGTTCTATTGTGGACTTGTGGAGATGGTACAAGTAGAACGGTGCTCGTGCTGACGTTTATACTCGATTCCGATGTTGTGCCTCCACTTAAAGGTTTACCCGTGGGACTAGGGGCTTCAAGGGGCGGCGTTGTTTCTGCCGGCGAGATGGCCATGCTTGACCTGGCGTTATTTCGGCTGTTTTCTCTGATGTGGGTTGTTTGTGCTCTCCTAATTTGTCTTCTACTTTCTTTCCTAGGTACGCCCCCATTTTAGGAAGAATGGGACAAGGGCTTTAGGGTTCGATGCATCTGAGATTGGAGCGGAAAGAATATTCTCTGGCAAAATAATCATGTCATTAAGCTCTTTCTGGGACCATGCTATACCAGAAATTGTGTGTTGGCAGCCCAGGCGTACTTGAAGTGTGAAGTGGTCATAGCGAACTGGTCAATTCAGCAAACAAGTATTTTTCATGTAGTTACGAGTCACACATTGTATACACCAGTGTAATCTTTTATACTGTTTCAGCTTGCGCGCATATATTTTGCCGATGAAACTGACTAATCTTTCATTTATTTATATTCAGGTGCATACAATACGTTTTGGATCGAGCAGACCACACTACACATGCCATCATGTTAGGCCTGGCGTATGGTTTTCCCTCTTGAGCGTGTGGTCTCGGGTGCCACGGGTCCTTTGGGACTTTTCGTCGGTACAGTTGCCGCCTTGGAGGATGAATGTTGTGTACGTATCGTGCGTGTAGTATCTATGGGATGGTGGGATACCCTTGACGCCTTGTATTTATTTATGGAAGTATTATGCATACAAAGCCGGTGTTGGGGATAGTGGAGTTGTTGCCTCGAGGGAATCTACTAGCATCGTGGTTGTCTGGTAATCGTAAATGTTACAATGCATGGCACCGTATGGGATCATGATGTTCAGTTCTCTATAGTCTATACTGTATTAGCTCAGATACATGTATTTGGGCCGTCATTTAGAAGATACCATTGATTACCCAACTGGCTACTTTTTAGATGTCAATTCACTAGAACCTTAACACAATGCACATTGCTTTCCATGATTGAATTAAGCTTTTATAGATTTTGTAAATATTGATCACCATTTTTTTACTCCTTTTAGTCTGTGATACATCCATGGATGTGGACGTGCTGTTTAAACAAAAACCAGAATTGACACCGTCAGTTATGCTTCAACCAGCTATTGAAGATGTTTGCAGTGTAGCACATTTGTTTGAAGCTTTCCAGTAAGTTCCTATATATGACCTTAGACTACATTGCCGCGAACAATTTTGGACCTATGAAATAACCATCCGTAGTACTATTTGATTCGGTCTTATCTCAGTCATCTGCCCTTCACACATGATGGTTTGTATGCAGGAGCACAAGTCGGTTTATTGCATGTCTGCTGCTCGGAGAAACATCTCAATACACAACAAAATAACAAGGTATCGAACAGAAACCCAGTTTTTTGATATCTTCATGGTGTGTGTATCCATGTTTCTATATGGAATCTTTAGTGTTCACATCAATCATTGATATTCATGTCAGAAGATTATTTGGTACTATTTATATTTTTGAAATCATCTTTGTAGCCGTAAGCATCATATGTGGCCTATTATTGGGTGACAATTGTGAGGTACCATTGTTTTTTTTCTTATAAGAACTGATACAAGCTATATGCAACTTTGTTTATCAACTTTTGACTATATCTGAAGAGTTTTTGTGTCTTTTTTGGGAATTGCATGGTGCAGGTGACAGAGCTAAATTTATGGAAACAAGTATTGTGTTTTCTTATCTCTTATGCCATGTCTAATTCTGTATTTTGGGTCGAAGATATTTTCAACATGTCTTGGTACCTGGCCCAGTTGATGGCGTGCAAACCACATTTTTGCATGACATACTCTTTTACTATTGTTTGGAAAAGATGCTCACTTACGTAACTATGTTTTGTTGTACCTATTTTCACATAGATCTAGGAGAAGGTTTGGTACTGTACCTTCTTTACTGCATGTAGTACCAGACCTTCATCGGTTTTGTTGCAACTTCAAATGTGTACCACACCGAATAATAGCTCTATTTTCTCTCATATGCCTTTATATCATATAATTGTTCCTGATTTTGTAGTTTTTCATCAGATGTTAGTGATCAAACTAATCAGACAAGATGATTAGCTTGCCTACCCTCGATCAGAAGAGAAGATTATCAAACTTTTCAGATATGATGATTAGCTTTATTTTCTTTGACCAGATTCGATCAAAATAATTCAGAAAAAAAAAAGGATAAATTTGAATGAAGCTATACTATGAAGTATACTATCACATTATTTTCTTGGGTACTGTGTATCAACGTAGATGACCAAAATTATTTAGTATTTGCTTTCTCATGCTTAGTTTTTTATGGGAGCCATTGTAATACTCATGTTCAATTCTCTCTTCAGGATGGACGGAAACTTTGAATAGTCTAACAAATTAATTTCTTACCAGCGCGCGCATATCCTTCTAGTGTGGCATCAATTAATAAGGGAGAAACTTACGTGTGGTTTACATGTGGGTATGAACCACCAAAAAAATAGCGCGCTATCGTGCTATAGCGTATTTGAATAGGTTACGCTATATTTAGCCCAAAATGGCCGCTCTGACGCTAATCATGTTTTATACATGGTAAACCACTCTAAACATGTTAGCGTTATAGAATGCTATTTTTAAAATAAACGAGAGCCCATCGGTCCAAGCAAAATTCCAACACACACTCATCATCACTAGATCACTCTTCAGTATCTAACCCAACCCTCCTCGGCTGTTCACGGGAGCGACGGCGGCTGCGTCTCGTCGGGTTGCATGCTTGCATCGATGACGGGAGTGCTTCCTCCACCGGCTGGTCGAGTTCTTCCTGCGTCTCGAGTTGCATCGACGGTGGGAGCGCTTCCTCAACATCACAAGGAAAGAGAGTTTCTCATCATAGGAAGAGAATGTTCCTGTTTTACGTGATGATGATGGGTGCAGGCCGGTAGATCTTCTCGTGAATTTGAAGATGTCGACAGTAATTCTATTTAAAAGTTTAAAATTGTTTGTTTTTTAGAGTTTGATACTTTTTTTATGGATTTATGCATTATATTTGTATCTATTCCATAGATTTGGCCCCGTGACTTTTGTATCTGGTTAACTACTTATGCATGTATCTCTTTTGGACAAATATTTAGTGCTGCAATCCTTAATTTTTTTTTCAAAATGGGGAAGCCCCAGCCTCTGCATCGAAAAGATGCATACGGCTTTTCATTTCATTTATTCAACATATCTGGCAAAAAACCTTACAAACAATGATCATACAAGCCGAAACCACCAAACAGTGATGAACACTACAACTAGCACAAACGATAGAGTACAATAGGGACTTATTCCCCATCCACAACCATCGTCGGCCCACGGTCAACTCAAGAGATAGCACCTTGTGTGCACGCTCCAAATGTCACCTCCGCCATCTTCCTCCAACCCGTTTTCAGCAAATAGAATGAAGCGAAGACGCTTGCCAGGTCTGCCATCGATGCCACCATGACGTCAAACAGCACCGCCACCCTACGCGTGTACATCATCACGCGCCCGTCATCGATACCCTATAGCACCACGCCGTCGAGGCTCGCCATCATCGACACGGTAGACAAACACTGCTCCACCACATTCTCGAAGACCACCATCTGCCACATGTCCTCCAAGAAAGGTCCAACTCCCACACGTTTCCCCCAAGGGGGAGAACGACACTAGGCACCGGCAACATCTGATCCGTAAAGGATCTAGGGTTTCCCCTGGAGCGATTTTGGCAGGAATGTGTACTGCGTTGCTGACCCCTTCAACAAGGTTACGACACCAACGGGGCCGCCGTCGGAGTGTCGACAGTCCAACTCGCCCACCTTGATTCGAACCTGCTTGTCCACCAGGTACTCCTCGCCGCTGTCCGCAGCCAAACGACCAAATCGAGATGGCCATGAGGCCTCCGCCAACCAGGGACGCGGTGCGAGCCGAATCGGGATGGGATTTAGACCACCGCCGACCAAGGACGCGAGGCGCCGTGCCGCCTACCGCCCGCATGAGATGCTTCCGCCATGAGCGAGCAGGCGCATGCCAGGCGAACCGCTGTCGGCAGCCTAGGCGAGGAAGAGCATCGCGACTTCCACGCGCACGAGGATGCGTCCGGGATCCAGCACCGCTGCTTCCTCTAAACGGCCGCATGAGATCGCGACTGGAGGACCCCTGCCGCCCCCTTCACCGGCGGCGCACGGCCTTATTCCGGCGGCCGCCTCTGGGGACGGCGAGGGAGGGAGGCAGGGAGAGGTTGGCGGCGGCTGTGGGCTAGGGTTTGCCCCTCCCGTCGCCTGGAGGAGACGACGCAGAGCGGTACGCTCGTTTCTGCAATCCTTGATATTTGTGCTATATATTTCAATTTTTTTCGAAACGCTATTTCAAATATAGCACGATATATCACGCTATAGTTTCTATAGCATTTTAAGAAGGATCAGGCTAAAAGTGATACCGCGCTATTTTTTTTCCTTGGTATGAACCCTTACCTAGAGAGTTAAGATATTGTAGTAGGCGGATATTACTACATGAATAATAAACAATCAGTAGAAGGGTCGAACCAATGTACATACAGGGGGAGTTCGAAAGCAAATTAAGAAGTGAGGCTAGCTTACTTGGTTAGCGAAGTGGATGTACAACCCAGTTGTCACCCAGATTCAAGTCCACACGGACGCAGATTTGGGTTCTTATTATTTTATTATTTTAAAAGAAAAAAATCACTGTACGTATGGGCTTCCCCTACCGTATTCCTTTGAAAAAAAGATTCAAGAGATAATTACACTAGACAGCTAACAACTTGTCCGTTGTATGCAAATTATTCCCACGACTTGAAAGCGGTGAAACCATAGTACTAAATCTTGTGTGTTGCGGTGCAAATTTGGTCTAAGTCATTTGAAACATGCCGGTGAGTTGTTTGCAAAAACGCCGCTAGAAATTTTCGCTATCACGCCTGACCGTGGTGTTGCATTACATGCAGGTCCCACCTGTCAGTGGGGGAAACAGAGAATTAAAATTATCAAAACGTAGAGAGAGGATCCGAACTCAAAACATGGTTCTCCAGCCAACATGAACTGGCCGATACATCCCAAACAATTTCATGCTTTATACTACTTATACAGGAACTTTCTAATATTATACTTCACTACAAATCAACACTGAACATTGAATATTTACATCACCGGATTCGCGCTTGTGGTGCCGTGGTGGTAGACAACTAGACATTACGTCGAACGAACGATGCTGCCCCTTTGGCGTTCAACGGTTCCTGAACCTCTCAAAGAACTCCCTCACAAGGCAATCATCGTGTACGCACCGCTCGGTGGCAGCGCCCCACCAACACGTCGAACCTAAGAGTACCGTTGTACTTGTTCAGGCTAGGTGACGTACGTGTTCTCTAGGATCATGACTTCATTACCATGGTGAACACCTACGAGGCGACGAGACACCGATGTCTCCCACTGGCTGTGTTGATGCCCCAGGCGAGTTAGGGCATGTACATCGCACAGGCGCTTCCGTGGACGCTTGGAGAAAGAAATAAATTTTTCTAAATGGAAAAACTCAGCTAAGCGCCTGCCCTTCCAACGCATGCGCTTATTTCAGGCGCCAACTGAAGCCACCGCTTCACATGCGGCAAGCCAAAAACTAAGCAAGCGCCCGGCGCAAATATTAGAGTCGACGCAAAGCTAAATACCAGGATCGGCTGGGAATTGGGCCTAACTACCGGGAAATTGATCCTAGCGCCCGGCGCAAGCGCCTGCGCTGTACGTGCCCTTAGGCGACCCGCCCGCCGCCGCGCGTAGGCGCGCGGAGCGCGAACTCGGCGGTGCAGTTCGCGTGTGGTACGTGGTGATTAATTTTGGCTATATCTGGATTAGTGCTCTTGGTATTATCCTAATGAACTTTTATGGTGGTTTTACATATGGAATTTCGATTTGCTATTTTTTCCGGTCAGATCTACGCAGGAACCTAAAACTAGCGGCGACGCTAGCGATTTTTTTGCTTCAGGCCGTGTCCAATGCACAAGTCCTGGCAGCCGTTGGCAAAGAAGCAGCTCGTCGTCCGACGGGCCACCACGTGCAGAGCTGGGTCCCGTCCACCCGTCTTCATGTTTTCGCTTCCCTCCATCCTGCCAGAGCTGGGAGACGTTGCTTGCTCCTGATGGATTCACTAATTTGATTTGATTAGCTTTCTTTTATGGTTTGTTTCGAAGTGTTCTGATCAATGCCATTTTAATTCTCTCGGTTATCGACCAGAGCGGCCTGGGTCCAGCTCCCCCACTAGCTCCAGCTCGCGGAGGCGTACGGGCGGCACCGGCGGCCTCCGCCGTTGGGAAGAAGCAGGGGAGGATGGGACAGGGTCTGGTCCCTTGTCTCTGTTTTTAAAATGAACGGATACGGTCCGATCCTTTTTGTAGTATTTGACACGAACGGGCATGCGCATATGGAATTATGGAGACAGGGAGGGAAATTGTTAACAGACGTTAACGGGCACGAATCGCGAGATACTAGTACCGAACGATCCTCAATGCAATCCGAGCTTACCATTTATTAAACCATTTACTATTTTTTTAGTTTGTTTAATATGGCAGGAGCGCATTTTTCCTTTTTACTTTCTCGATATATCAATTGAGTGGCAAATAAATCGCCTTTGGAGCTGTTTGTGCTTAAAGTGGGCAAGGTCGACTACATTTAACATAGACCCAGCAATCCAGGACACACACGCACGGTGGAGACTGTGAAAGCTTCAGAGCAAGGAAGAACACGCGGTGGAGTCTGTGAAAGCTTCAGAGCAAGGAAGAAGATATATAGTAGTTTTTTTTCTTGACATGAGAAGATATATAGTTAGTTCTACACCGCAACTCGATCACATATTAACATCGGGTCTCTGAGTTGGTCTCAAAGAAGGTGCAACACTTGTACATGTGTTCATGGGTTATCTTTTATTTTAAACGCCATATCTAGGTACGTAGTACATACAACTCACTAACATCTATTTTCCTTAGATCAACTCGAAAGCAACTGATGAAGAATGGTAAAAAAAAAAAAAATACAAACAACTCGTAACACCGAAGAAACAACATGCTTCCTTTATTTTTGGAGGTTACATATATAATATAGAAATTTTATTTGGATCCGCTGGAGCTAGCACAAACATGAGACATCTATATTACTCACGAGACATTTTTTTTATAATGCATGCCACCTCTGTTTTGTAACCATTTTAGTGGTGTTTAGCCACCAACGGGGCAGCAACACGTATCTTTTACAATGCAATATCCTTTATCGTCCTTGCAGAATTTCTTGCATGATTCAGTCGTGCAGCCAGGTAAGTCGTACCCATAACATTTATAAGGTAGAGGAAGAGCGTCTATCTGTATCTGCACAAAACCAACACACTTTGTTAGGCCAATTATTTGCAAGGTAGTTTGCCAACACAGATTTCTGCATTTCTAAACATAGATTGGGGAGCTCAATATATTACAAAATGAACATATTGATCACAGGCCGGAAGTGAAGAAGAATAGAAATAACATAACCTCATTGTCCGCATGAAGAGGGAAGAGTAACCATGACCACCATGAGAGCTGCCAAAAACAGGGCACCTGTTTTCTTCATCAAGATAGCCATTTGGAGTGGCTACTTATTTCTTCTTTTACACTGCAATCTAGTCCCTTTTATTATTGATGCTCTACTTCTATATTGTTTGCTCGTGGTAGTTGTTCAATTCACACACTGTTATATAGATGCATAATGCGGTCATTTTGTTTCAAGCATTTATTCGTAATTAATGATATCCTCTTTATCAATATTTTTGGCCTATCAAATCAATCATTAATTGGGAAATCAGAATTCTTCCAATGGAAACTAGGGGAATCCATGCCATGGATACATTAGCCGTGAAAACATAACACAATATCTTTAATATCAATAATTTCTATAAAATGAATGTACTCTCAATTCTGATAGATAGATAAATATCATATCATCATATTTAGAGGCATTAATGATTTTCGTGATCAAATCACTAAACCTAGGTCTTATGTAATTGACAAGTGGGGTCATATGCTGAAATTAGCCCTTTTCCGAATTAATCTCAAAGAAGGTGCACAACTTTGTGCATGTTCATCGGGTCTTAGTTTATCTTTTTTTAGCCGTCATATCTAGGTAGGTGAACTGACATTTTATTTGCCTAGTAATAATAGGCTCGCGTCGCTCGGCTCAAGAAAAACCCTAGCCGCCGCCCCCAACCCTCCTCCCCTCCAACTCCCCGCCACCGCCGCAGGAAGCTGGCAGGCAAAGCCCTTCCCGACGGACGGCGGGGGCGGGATCTCGTCTCCTCACCGTTTCCTTGCAGCGGCAGGAGACCTCCAGCCTACATCGCGTGCGGCGGCCCTGAAAGTTTTGCTGTCCAGAAACATATTTTTGTTCTCTACTGTTCGAAAATCCGAAAAATTCACAGAATGTCATCTGTGGCTGCAAATTTTTGACAAAAAGAATCAGGGTCTTGGTTACCTTTTTTTTATTTTTAAGTTTTCTTATTTAAGGTCCAGAAGGTCTCCGAAAGAATTCATCTTTACAGTCTGTTCTGTTTTTGACAGATTCTGTTCTTAGTTTTGCATTGCTTCTTTTACGGGCAAAATGATGTTCTTTCAAGGCTAGAGCTTTAGTTAGACCTTTGTGACAGTAGCTAATGTTTTAAAAATAAGTTCATGATATGTGCTTTGGAACTGAAAGAAGATATTGTTTTTGTGGATTGACCCCTCTAATGAAGTTGCTATAAGTTTTGCGTGAAGTAAGTTTTCAAATGTCCAAGAGCGAGGTGATGAAGGAAGATCAAGAAGGGAGAAAAAGACTAAGCGTGGGGAGGCTCCCCATGGACCCTCCTCTGAAATATTCAAGAAGTCACAACCATCTAAGCTTGGGATGCCCAAGGCATCCCCTTCTTCATCGACAATCATCAGTTTTACTCACGGTACTATATTTTTATTCCTTTACACATTATCTGTTGTTCTTGGAACGTCAGTTTTTTGTTTTTAGTTCTCTGGTCTTTGCAATAAATTGGATCCTTGCATGCTTGTTTGGGAGAGAGACACGCTCCGTTTTTTCATATACACTCCTGTTCTTCACTTATATGTGTTGAGTGTTTAGTTTTTGATATTTATGCTTCTAGCTCTTGTTTTTCAAGCATCTATTGTTCAGGAGTTGTTAGCTTTTGTAGTTAAAGTATTCTCTTGTGGTTTCACTCTTTTAGTTTGTTTCAAATAAGTTGATTTGTGTTTGGTGAATGCAAATTATCATGTAGGAAGTGCGAAAAGTGCTAGCATAATCTTGTAGATCATTGTCTTGAATAACTTGATACTTGTCAATTGTTTAAAGATATGAAGTAGATTTAATGCTTAAACTTGTGTATCATCTAGTAAGAATAGATTAGTAAAAAATTGTCGTAAATCTTTAAAATTATGGTGCTTGTCCTGCTTGGTAGCTATTAAAGTCTAGATATTCTTTTTTACAAAGACTTGGTTTGGCTAACAAGGTAGATGGTGTGAAGTATAGTGGTTATGCATAATGTATATCTGTAGTCATTCATTGAACCAAATTGATGTTATGTGTTTGCTTGATATCCTGCTAAGTCCAAAAATTCCGTACTGAGAGGGAATACTTCTTGTGCATCCAAATCCCTGAGCCAAATATCTTTGCCATTTGTATCCACCATACCTACCTACATGTGGTATTTCCTTGCCTCTTCAAGTAAAATTTTCATATGCTATCTTTAAAACTTCAAAAAACTCCCTTTTGTGTCTCTATCTTTAAGTTCACATCCTCACTTGAATTTGACCTAAGAGCGGCTTAAGCAAAATATAAATATAACTCACCATTCTCCTCCGCATAGTGTAAACCTGAGAAATCGGTCAAAACATTGGTTATTGGTGAAACAAAGGAGAAAGAGGAGTGATCTCATTCCTCTAAAAACAGCCGCTCTCGAAAGTCCAAACCTTGCTTGTTATGGAGACTAGCTAGTTTCTTTACTGTGAAGTCGTTGATGAAAGCATGCATATCCCAAAACTGTTTTACTTCTGTTAAAAAAATAAAAAGCTCTAGCACATGACTAATCCCTGCTTCCCTCTCCGAATGAACTTTCTTTTACTTTTATGTTGAGTCAGTTTTCCTATTCCTTCTTTACCTCTCAAGCAATCACTTGGTGTCAACTTTGGTTCAAGTTTTACTTCATGTTATCTTTATGTCTAACTGTGAAATTTTGTATTGACTTTATCTTGAGATAAATATGTTGCAAGTTGAAGCTTTTTCTGAAACTTAAATCTTCCTTTGTGTTGGCTGTAACACCCTGGATTTTTGGCCCTTTTGAAATTTTCCCAAAAAGCCTTATTCTGTTTATTTAAAATGCGTTTGGTTTTAAACCGCAGGAAATACTTTGAATCTTGAAACTTTCAAATCTGTTGAAGTCAAGTGGGGTCTTGTGCCCTTTATTTCCCTCCCACTTGGTGCTGGTGTTTATGATTTTGACCTTGGTCAATATTTGATTTGGGAGAATTCTTTCTCTTTTGGAGATTCACTTTTATTTGGCCTTCCAAAGGAACCCCTATTTCTGTGTCTCTAAAAATTCTGCAAAAATTAGGGAATTATCCCTAGGCTGTATGCAACCCAATTATGGAAAAATATTTGACACTTTGTGAAGAAAATGTTTGACCTTTTCTCTATGCAAGTTTCTGCCTAGAACTTAAAGATTTTCAAAAACCAGTCAAATGAATTTTTTGAAGGGAGGAGAGTACCTAGACACCAGCACAAGGCATACCTACACCTCTGGAAAAAATCGTAGCCACAACAAAAATGTTTTGCTTGCCCAAACTGCACATTCCTTTTTTGACCAGTACTGTTTTTCAAAACTTTTGGTCGAACCAATTTTTGATTTTGCAAAAAGTTTGATCGGCAAAGGTATAGATCTTGAAATTTGGCGCACAGTGACGCGAACCACATCCCATTTGGATCCGGAGCTAAGAGATCGGTGCCAATGCCGATATTGGCATGCCCTGGACATGCCCAGACCGGCATGGGCATGGCCGTGGGGCGCCGCCCGTTTCGGGTCGCCGGAGAACAGCACCCCCTCGCGCCCGAGCCTGCCTTCCGCACCCCTAGCCTCCCCCTCCACCTCCCCTGCACCACGTGTCGCCGGAGGAGCCCAGCACAGCGGCCGCAGCATGCGCCAAGCGCTAGCCGACGCGCCATCCAAGCCCTGTGCCGCCGGGACCCTCTCGTCAGCGTCTCCGCCGCCCCATGCGCCTCCACCGACCACCTCCTGTGCCGCGTGCGTCCCCTGTGCCAGCGCTCCCGCGACGCACCGTCCACCGTCGCCTCCACGCCATGGCCGACACCTCGCCGCGCCATTACTACGGCCACCGCGCGGGCACCCTATAAATGCACCCCCCCCCTCGGCCTCCAGAGCACCTCACCCACCTCCTAGCCACCCCACGACTCTCCCCTACCCCAATCGTAGCTCGACGAGCACCGCAACTCCGGCGACCGATTTGCCCTAGCCGCCTCGGCCGTGGACAAATTCTTCGCCAGAGGGGCACCGTTCGTCGATTCCCTCCACCCAGAGCCTCCCCTAATCACCACGGTGCCGATGCCGAGCTCGCCGGGGTAGTTGGTGGCCGGAATCGACGAGTTCGTCATCAACCCGAAGCCGCCCCCGCTGGAGAAGATGCCCTGGTGCCGCCCGAGGTCGCCGTGATCCGCGACTGCACCGACGGGCTGCGCCACCTCCTCCCCAAGCCCTTCTGCTTCCCCTCCGCTCCTCCCCCTCGCCCTAGCCGCAGCCAACCACCGCTGGTGAGTTCGCCGGAGCCGGCCACCCCTCTCCTCTGTTTCCCGCGTTGAAAAGAAAAGAAAACGTTTCGGCCAGTCACTGACCAGTGGGTCCCACTGTCAGTTTTTTAAACATTTTCGAACCGTTTTCCTGTTTGATTTTTCTGTTTATTTTTCTATTGGAAATAGGCAGATTTTGGTTGAACTTTGGAAGTCAATATCTTCCTCAAAAATGCTCAGAAAAATGTGAAACCAATTTTGCTGGCTTTGTTTTGAAATTCTCTTTCCATTGGGACCAGAAGACAATATTTTTGGAATTTATTTCCTTTGGATTTTATTCAATGACCTAGGAGGGGTTTTTGACGCTATTTCGTGTCTCTTTGGATAGATTCCGACCTTCCCGACGGAGTAGAAGCTGTTCCCGAACCCGAAGGCAAGCCGTTAACCCGATCTCAAGCTCGGTCGAACCCCGGAGAACTTGCTTGACTGTTTAAAATTGATTATTGCATATTACCTGCCATGATGCATTTTATACCTTATGCACCTGTCTATACCTGTTGATCCTTCTTTATTTCCTTTTGTCAAACGCGACGGCGCTAGCCGGAGGCACCTTCGCCGCAGTCATCCGATTGACCTTTCTTTTACTTTCTCTTGTCAAACGCGACGGCGCTGGCCGGAGGCACCTCCGCCGCAGTCATCCGGTTGACCCTTCTTTTACTTTCTCTTGTCGAACGCGACGGCGCTGGCCGGAGGCACCTCCGCCATAGTCATCCGGTCGACGTTTCTTCTTATATTTGTCAAACGCGACGGCGCTGGCTGGAGGCACCTCCGCCACAGTCATCCGGTTGACACCCTTTATCTACCCTGCTATATAAATGATTCTTTGATATGCTTTACTTACCGCTAAGATATTTATGTGTTCATCTTATGTTGCTGCAAACCTGTTGGAATTGAAGATTAAAATTTGATTAAAAAAATAACCACCTCCCTCGACTAGATTGGGTTACATAGTGCCACTCACCAAACACACCCGCACAACATGCGTCGTTCACGTGGGCGAACCACAGCCGAGTATTCTATCTAGCCTCCTTTGACGCCACCCCTTTGGCAAGTCTAGTCGGTTACCTTTGTGGTCGGGGCTAGTCTTGCGAAGGTTCCGGAGCTAGGCGTCGCTCATCCGTTGGGGACGTGCCGGATTCACTTCGTCATAAGACCCGGTCCCTGGGACTAGTCGGTGGCTACACAGGGAGTGTCCGGGTAGAGTAAGCGGTTGTGGAAGTGTGGGTTTGTGTTGTCGCCATGGTCGGTTCTAGTACTTGGGTACCGGCGGTACAAACCTAGGCTTCAGCGTATGGGTAAATGCTGCAACCTCTCGAGAGTGTAAATCTAGAATCCAGCCTTGTCCCTAGGTCATGGGATGAAGTTTGGTCAAGTCACACTAAGAGTCAGTCCGGTCGAACAGGGGAAAGTTTTTAAGATGAGACCTAGCAACAAGGTAAACGTGAAAAATGAGCCAGAGTTGGCTAGAGGCTTGGAAGCCTAGTTTTGGTTAGGAAGTGTTGAGTAAATAGCTTTACCTCACTTAGTAGTTTGTAACGTTCCTTCAAAGGTAAGTAGGTAAGTTATGTCCAACCGTTAAGCTTGGACTCACCCTTGTAACCGAATCCATGCCATGCTACATTCTGAACTTATGACATGCCATATAGATAGACTTTGTTTGATTTTGGGCTAATGACTTGCGAGTACCTCAAGTACTTACCTGGCTTATCATGTGGCCAGATCCCGTCGCTCCCGACGCCGAGTACCCGCTGTACGAGAACTAGGAACCCTTATCCCAGGCAGGACCCCGTGGAATAAGGCCCATTGTCGCCACGCTACTATCTACGTTTCCGCTGCTACTTCCGCTAGAGGCTCAATGTTGGATAAATAATGTACATACTGTTGTGTGCGCATGTTGCGCGAGCGCTGGAGCCTCACCCCGTGTTGTAACTTGTAACCGCCCGAACTCGGAGCCATGAGTATGTATTTGGTTTTGCCTTTGTTATCAAGTTGACATATATCCAGTGTTTCTGGGACTGGTATATGAGGTAGCTCGATCATCTGGATCGGGGTGCCACAGAGCTTGGTATCAGAGCCTAACTGCCTGTAGGATACCCTAGTTTCTTGGACGACGTAGGATAGAGCTCGTTGTGTTGCCTTTTTCCAACTGTTTCTCTATTTGTTTATGCTTTAGAACTTAACGCTCACCTTTTGGCTTCTGTCTCTGTCACAGATGGCAGAGTTGTTCGTTGAGACTACCGCCGTGCACATCACCGGCTTTCCGCAGTTCCTCTGTGAGATCTGGGACCACCTTTACCCAGGCGCACCTCCCCCGACCTACCGCGTGTACCACAACCGTCTTGACAGGTCTACCTCGGAGTTCACCGCCACTGTCCACCTGCGCCCGGAGCCCGCGACCGTAGGGAGCTCCCACGCCCTCACCTCCGGTGTCACTACCCAGGCGACTCGAGCTGTTCAGGAGGCTGCAGGAGATGACATCCTGTTCTTCCGCACCTTTGATCCCGTCATGAGGAGGTGCACCCGCTACGCCTACTTCCCGAGGATAGACTTAGACAGAGGGGACATTCTCTTCCCAACCCCGGTGACTCCAGCTCACCCCTCTCAGCCATACTTCAGTACACCACCCTTCTCCACCAGTACTTCCACGTCACTCTTCTCCAGTTTGCCTCACTTCGCGCCAACTTGGCCTTGGCCGAGATGACGCGAGCCTCTGGAGCTGGTGCTTCCCACGTTCCGTCTCGCCTCCCCACCTTTACCCACAGCTCCCTCGAGCAGATTAGGAGAGGGATCGCCCGTTTTTCCCCATCCCCCACACCGACGACTCCCTCCCGCCCTCGTAGCAGTGCCGCTCACTACTACTCACGCTTCACCCCGGTCCGATCCCAGCGTCGCCGTATCCGTGCCGATCTACCTTCCTACTCCGGAGACTCCCGAGACGACCCTGCTTCACCCGGCTACAGCCGCACCGAGGAGGTCATCGACACCGCCACGCCAGCGACTCCCCTCGAGATGGAGTTCTAGATGCTCGGAGACAGCACCGCCCAGTGTAGTATACCATCCGTGTGTTGCGTGCTTGAATAACGTAGGGGTAGAGTTATATTCTACATCTTGTGCTATGTGCCTTGTATCCTGTACGAGTAGCTGGTACTTTTATCTTGCATCCTTTGTAAAATAACGTATGCTAGGACCCTGTAACCCCACCCTCCTTTGTATATTCCATGCTTGTTGTTTTACAAACCGTGTTTCCATTTGGTTTTTCTTTGGATGTTACACCTTCCCCATATGGATGCTCATGATACGCGCCATCACATTCAACAATCCAGGATGAGGCCCAATAGCGGTGCAAGTGGCAGTCAAGTAACCCCGGTTCGTCGTTCCGCACGACAACTGGGCGAGGATCCCATGCCTCCGCAGTCACCTCCTCATCAGGAACCAACCCCAAGTCAGTTTATGATGATGATGATGAACGGCACACCCAGCATTTGACTCAGATCATGAGAGAATTTGGCACGTACATGCAAGCACAGAATGCCCCACCTGCCGGCCGCTCAAAGCTACAAGACTTCGAACGTACTCACCCGCCAAGTTTCTCGTTTGCTAATGATCCGCTTGAGGCTGACGATTGGCTCCGTACTATGGGAAAGAAACTGGAGCTCGCCCGAGTAGACGAGCAAGACAAGGTGCCCTTTGCCACCCACTACCTTGAAGGCCCCGCCGGTGTTTGGTGGGACAACCAGAAGGACCCAGGGGTGATGGACCCCCTGTCTCTTGGGCAGAATTTCAGGAAGCATACCGCAGGGCCTAAATTCCCACAAGTATCATAAAGATGAAGCAGCAGGAATTTCTGGCACTCACTCAGGGCAGCAAATCCATCAGTGAATATCTGACCAAGTTCAACAACCTTGCTCGCTATGCACCCGAGGACACCAACACGGAGGAGAAGAAAAAGGACAGGTTCCTTCATGGGATGCATCAGACCATAAAAACTCAGCTCTGTGTTCTGCAGTTTCCAGATTTCCAGTCCCTGATCAACACGGCGCTAATCTCAGAAAAGGAGCACCGCACCGTTTATGACTCCCACAAGCGGAAGTTTGAGCCACGAAAGGACCGGCACGAAGGGGGTACTTCAAAACCACGCACATGGCAGCCCAACGACCATGCCTCAACACCTCGGAATGCTTGGAGTCAACCCAAGAAGGAAGGGTATCCCCGTGAAGGATTCTACCACAAGCGCCCTCTAGTGGATGATTGCAAGAGGGACAACGCCTGCTTCAAGTGCGGCAAGACGGGACACTACATCAAGGATTGCCCCCTCCACAACAGCAACGACAACAGCAACAACAACCACCCCGCGGGTGCAACCAAACCGCCTCAAGTTGCCCGTGTTCACCACATGTCTGCAGAGGAAGCATATGAAGCTCCAGATGTAGTGCTTGGTACGTGTACTATCAACACTAAACCCGCACTGATTTTATTCGATTCTGGAGCTTCCCACTCTTTCATCTCGAAGGATTTTGTTGCCAAACACCCTTTTTCTGTTTCGCCTTTGGGCCATCTTTTGGTGATACAAACCCCCGCCTCTGAGGTGAAGACAAACACTGTTTGTCAAGATTTGATCGTCCGCATCAACCAAGTGGAATTTCCGGCTCAGCTCAACATTCTCAATGTGCCCGGCCTCGACGCCATCCTGGGAATGGATTGGCTGGTACAGCATGCCGCCCAGATTGACTGTGCAACCGGAGAAGTCACTCTCATCAACCCAAAAGGCGTCTGTACCACCTACCTACCGGACAAGCCTCACCAGATTGATGCAAAGGTGTTTCTTGCCCAAGCCCCGGAATTAGGCGAAGTGTATGTAGTCAGTGAATATCCGGATGTTTTCCCCGATGAGCTACCCGGAATGCCCCCGGACCGTGATATTGAATTTGCCATTGAAGTTGTGCTAGGAACAAACCCAATATTCAAGAAGCATTACCGTATGACAAGTCCCGAGTTAGTGGAACTGAAGAAACAGCTTGACGAACTAATTCGGAAGAAGTTCATTCGCCCGAGCGTTTCGCCTTGGGGATCACCAGTTTTATTCGCAAAGAAGAGTGATGGCACACTCCGTTTATGCATCGATTACCGTGCCCTCAATGACGTCACCATCAAGAACAAGTACCCGCTGACCCGAATCAATGATCTGTTTGACCAACTCCGCGGTGCTCGAGTATTCTCCAAGATTGATCTCCGCACAGGGTATTATCAGCTGAAGATTCGGGAAAGTGATATTCCCAAGACCGCCTTCACCACCAGATATGGACTATATGAGTGCACCGTTATGTCCTTCGGCTTAACCAATGCCCCTGCCTACTTCATGGGCATGATGAACAAGGTATTCATGGAATATCTCGACAAGTTCGTGGTAGTGTTCATCGACGACATCCTCATCTACTCCAAAAATGAGGAGGAACATGCTGAACACCTCAGGATGGTTCTCGGAAGGCTACGCGAGCAACAACTTTATGCAAAATACAGCAAGTGCCAGTTCTGGTTAAAAGAAGTGGAATTCTTAGGGCATGTATTGTCTGAAGCCGGTGTGGCCGTAAACCCTAATAAGATCTCCGACGTACTGAACTAGAAGACGCCCCACCAATGTGTCTGAAATCCGAAGCTTTCTAGGTTTGGCTGGTTACTACCGCAGATTCATTGAGCACTTTTCCAAGATAGCCAAACCCCTGATAGATCTGTTGAAGAAAAATCACAAGTATGCCTGGACCGACAAGTGTAAGAAAAGTTTCCATGAGTTGAAGACCCGGTTAACCACAGCCCCAATTCTGGCATTGCCTGATGACACCAAGGATTTTACCGTATACTGTGATGCCTGCAGAAATGGACTAGGGGCCGTACTCATGCAAGAGGGGAAGGTCATTGCATATGTATCAAGACAACTCAAGACCCACGAGCTCAACTACCCCACGCACGACTTGGAATTGGCCGCCGTCATACTCGCCCTAAAAACTTGGCGACATCACCTTATTGGGCGAAGATGCGAGATCTATACGGACCACAAAAGCTTAAAGTACATCTTCACCCAGCCTGACCTCAATCTGAGGCAAAGAAGGTGGCTAGAAGTAATCAAGGACTACGATCCTGGAATTCATTATCATCCAGGGAAGGCCAACGTGGTGGCAGATGCCCTAAGCCGGAAACCCCCAAGGGTGCGGACAAGTTTGGAGGAGGAAATGGCAAAGCTGAATCTATGCGTAGGAAGCAAGGCCTATTTAAGCACCATAGAGGTGAAATCAAACCTGGAGGAAGAAATAAAAACCGAGCAGGCCAACGACCCCGGCATGGATAGGATCAAAGCCAAGATACCGCAAGGGAAGGCCAAGGAATTTACCTTAGACAATCAAGGGGTGCTACGCTACGGTAACCGCCTTTGTGTACCCGACAAGGCCGCGCTAAAACAACAAATACTCCGAGAAGCCCACGAGTCTGCCTATTCTATTCACCCTGGAAGCACCAAGATGTACCAAGACTTGAAGCAAATATTCTGGTGGGCCGGTATGAAGAAGGAGATCGCCTACCATGTCGCATGCTGCAACGTATGCAATCTAGTGAAGGCCGAGCATCAAAAACCCGCCGGATACCTCCAACCCCTTAGGGTGCCCGAATGGAAGTGGGATGACATAAGCATGGATTTCATCGTCGGACTTCCCAAGTCCAGCCGGGGAAATGACTCTATCTGGGTCATTGTCGACCGTTTAACAAAGGTATCCCACTTCATTCCGGTCAAGACGACCTATCGTTCAGATCAGCTGGCACAACTCTATGTGAACAAGATTGTCAGGCTCCATGGCGTCCCGAAGACCATTGTGTCAGACAGAGGTACACAATTTACCTCTAAATTTTGGACAAGCCTACATCAGGCCATGGGGACAAAACTATCCTTCAGCACAGCATATCACCCACAGACGGATGGTCAAACTGAGCGAGTTAATCAGATCCTGGAAGACATGCTCCGCTCTTGTGTACTCGCCTACGGAGCAGGTTGGGAAGACAGTTTGCCCTATGCGGAGTTCTCATACAACAACAGCTACCAAGGCAGCCTGAAGATGTCACCCTTTGAAGCGTTGTATGGAAGGAAGTGCCGAACCCCGCTGAACTGGTCCGAAGTTGGAGACGGCAAGATTTTTGGACCCGATGTTCTGTTGGAAGCCGAAAAGCAAGTGCATCTGATTCGAGACCGACTCAAGGCAGCGCAGTCCCGCCAGAAGAGTTATTACGACTGACGACACCGCCAGATTCACTTCGAGGAAAACGACTACGTCTATCTCCGGGTAACACCCCTCAAGGGCCTGAAGAGGTTCCACAAGAAAGGAAAACTAGCCCCAAGGTTTATCGGACCTTTCAAGGTTTTGGCAAGGATGGGATCCGTAGCATACCAACTAGAACTGCCCGAGGAGTTAATTGGGGTGCACGACGTTTTCCACGTATCCCAGTTGAGGAAGTGCGTCTCACCCCCAACCAAGCAGACAGATTATAAGGAGTTGGAGTTAAGCAGCGAGCTGACTTACGAGGAACACCCCGTCAGGATCTTGGATGAGTCAGAACGCCGCACCCGCAGCAAGGTCACCAGGTTTTACAAGGTACAGTGGGACAGACACACAGAGGAAGAAGCCACCTGGGAACGTGAAGATTTGCTAAGGACCGAGTACCCGTATCTATTCAGCGAGCCACAGGAATCTCGAGGACGAGATTCACCTTAAGGGGGGAAGGTCTGTAACACCCTGGATTTTTGGCCCTTTTGAAATTTTCCCTAAAAGCCTTATTCTGTTTATTTAAAATGTGTTTGGTTTTAAACCGCAGGAAATACTTTGAATCTTGAAACTTTCAAATCTATTGAGGTCAAGTGGGATCTTGTACTCTTTATTTCCCTCCCACTTGGTGCTGGTGTTTATGACTTTGACCTTGGTCAATATTTGATTTGGGAGAATTCTTTTCTCTTTTGGAAATTCACTTTTATTTGGCCTTCCAAAGGAACCCCTATTTCTGTGTCTCTAAAAATTCTGCAAAAATTAGGGAATGATCCCTAGGCTTTATGCAACCCAATTATGGAAAAATATTTGACACCTTGTTAAGAAAATGTTTGACCTTTTCTCTATGCAAGATTCTGCCTAAAACTTAACTTTTTTCAAAAACCAGTCAAATGAATTTTGTGGAGGGAGGAGAGTACCTAGACACCAGCACAAGGCACACCTACACCTCTGGGAAAAATCTTAGCCAAAACAAAAATGTTTTGCTTGCCCAAACTGCACATTCCTTTTTTGACCAGTACTGTTTTTCAAAACTTTTGGTCGGACCAACTTTCGATTTTGCAAAACGTTTGATCGGCAAAGTTGTAGATCTTGAAATTTGGCGCAGAGTGACGTGAACCACATCCCATTTGGATCCCGGAGCTGAGAGATCGGTGCCAATGCCGATATTGGCATGCCCTGGACATGCCCAGACCGGCATGGGCATGCCCGTGGGGCGCCGCCCGTTTCGGGTCGCCGGAGAACAGCACCCCCTCGCGCCCGAGCCTGCCTTCCGCACCCCTAGCCTCCCCCTCCACCTCCCCTACACCACGCGTCGCCGGAGGAGCCCAGCACAGCGGCCGCAGCATGTGCCAAGCGCTAGCCAACGCGCCGTCCAAGCCCTGTGCCGCCGGGACCCTCTCGCCAGCGTCTCCGCCGCCCCATGCGCCTCCACCGACCACCTCCTGTGCCGCGTGCGTCCCCTGTGCCAGCGCTCCCGCGACGCACCGTCCACCGTCGCCTCCACGCCATGGCCGACACCTCGCCGCGCCATTACTACGGCCACCGCGCGGGCACCCTATAAATCCACCCCCCCCCTCGGCCTCCAGAGCACCTCACCCACCTCCTAGCCACCCCACGACTCTCCCCTACCCCAATCGTAGCTCGACGAGCACCGCAACTCCGGCGACCGATTTGCCCTAGCCGCCTCGGCTGTGGACAAATTCTTCGCCAGAGGGGCACCGTTCGTCGATTCCCTCCACCCAGAGCCTCCCCTAATCACCACGGTGCCGATGCCGAGCTCGCCGGGGTAGCTGGTGGCCGGAATCGACGAGTTCGTCATCAACCCGAAGCCGCCCCCGCCGGAGAAGACGCCCTGGTGCCGCCCAAGGTCGCCGTGGTCCGCGAGTGCACCGACGGGCTGCGCCACCTCCTCCCCAAGCCCTTCTGCTTCCCCTCCGCTCCTCCCCCTCGCCCTAGCCGCAGCCAACCGCCGCGGGTGAGTTCGCCGGAGTCGGCCACCCCTCTCCTCTGTTTCCCGCGTTGAAAAGAAAAGAAAACGTTTCGGGCAGTCACTGACCAGTGGGTCCCACTGTCAGTTTTTTAAACATTTTCGAACCGTTTTCCTGTTTGATTTTTCTGTTTATTTTTCTATTGGAAATAGGCAGATTTTGGTTGAATTTTGGAAGTCAATATCTTCCTCAAAAATGCTCAGAAAAATGTGAAACCAATTTTGCTGGCTTTGTTTTGAAATTCTCTTTCCATTGGGACCAGAAAACAAATTTTTGGAATTTATTTCCTTTGGATTTTATTCAATGACCTAGGAGGGTTTTTGACGCTATTTCGTGTCTCTTTGGATAGATTCCGACCTTCCCGACGGAGTAGAAGCTGTTCCCGAACCCGAAGGCAAGCCGTTAACCCGATCTCAAGCTCGGTCGAACCCCGGAGAACTTGCTTGACTGTTTAAAATTGATTATTGCATATTACCTGCCATGATGCATTTTATACCTTATGCACCTGTCTATGCCCGTTGATCCTTCTTTATTTTCTTTTGTCAAACGCGACGGCGCTGGCCGGAGGCACCTCCGCCGCAGTCATCCGATTGACCTTTCTTTTACTTTCTCTTGTCAAACGCGACGGCGCTGGCCGGAGGCACCTCCGCCGCAGTCATCCAGTTGACCCTTCTTTTACTTTCTCTTGTCGAACGCGACGGCGCTGGCCGGAGGCACCTCTGCCATAGTCATCCGGACGACGTTTCTTCTTATATTTGTCAAACGCGACGGCGCTGGCCGGAGGCACCTCCGCCACAGTCATCCGGTTGACACCCTTTATCTACCCTGCTATATAAATGATTCTTTGATATGCTTTACTTACCGCTAAGATATTTATGTGTTCATCTTATGTTGCTGCAAACCTGTTGAAACTGAAGATTATAATTTGACTAAAAGATAACCACCTCCATCGACTAGATTGGGTCACATAGTGCCACTCACCAAACACACCTGCACAACATGCGTCGTTCATGTGGGCGAACCATAGCCAAGTATTCTATCTATCCTCCTTGACGCCACCCCTTTGGCAAGTCTGGTCGGTTACCTTTGTGGTCGGGGCTAGTCTTGCGAAGGTTCCGGAGCTAGGTGTCGCTCATCCGTTGGGGATGTGTCGGATTCACTTCGTCATAAGACCCGGTCCCTGGGACTTGTCGGTGGCTACACAGGGAGTGTCCGGGTAGAGTAAGCGGTTGTGGAAGTGTGGGTTTGTGTTGTCGCCATGGTCGGTTCTAGTACTTGGGTACCGGCGGTACAAACCTAGGCTTCAGCGTATGGGTAAATGTTTGCAACCTCTCGAAGTGAAAAATCTAGAATCTAGCCTTGTCCCTAGGTCATGGGACGAAGTTTGGTCAAGTCACACTAAGAGTCAGTCCGGTCGAACAGGGGAAAGTTTTTAAGATGAGACCTAGCAACAAGGTAAATGTGAAAAATGAGCCAGAGTTGGCTAGAGGCTTGGAAGCCTAGTTTTGGTTAGGAAGTGTTGAGTAAAAAAGCTTTACCTCACTTAGTAGTTTGTAACGTTCCTTCAAAGGTAAGTAGGTAAGTTATGTCCAACCGTTAAGCTTGGACTCACCCTTGCAACTGAATCCATGCCATGCTACATTCTGAACTTATGCCATGCCATATAGATAGACTTTATTTGATTTTGGGCTAATGACTTGCGAGTACCTCAAGTACTTACCTGGCTTCTCATGTGGCTAGACCCCGTCGCTCCCTACGCCGAGTACCCGCTCTACGAGAACTAGGAACCAGTATTCCAGGCAGAACCCTGTGGAATAAGGCCCTTGTCGCCACGCTACTATCTACGTTTCCGCTGCTACTTCCGCTAGATGCTCAATGTTGGGTAAATAATGTACATACTGTTGTGTGCGCATGTTGCGCGAGCGCTGGAGCCTCACCCCGTGTTGTAACTTGTAACCGCCCGAACTCGGAGCCATGAGTATGTATTTGGTTTTGCCTTTGTTATCAAGTTGACATATATCCAGTGTTTCTGGGACTGGTATATGGGGTAGTCCGATCATCTGGATCGGGGTGCCACATTGGCCAAACTCCTTTCCCTGAAATAATATTGCTTTGTGAGAGATCAATCATTGTCAAGTGTTATACTTCTAAATCTCCAAAGTATTCTTGTCTAATAAGTTCTTGCTTAGATGTTGCACTTGGTTAATCATTGTTTGTTTCATTCAATGAACCGTTGTTTTGGATCAATGCATTCAATTCATATGCTTTACATGATTACTTGATCAAGATTGTGATGGTAGCATGCCACTTCAAAAATTATTCTGTTATCATTTACCTACTCGAGGACAAGCAGAAATTAGGCTTGGGGATGCTGATATGTCTCCGACGTATCTATAATTTTTTATGTTCCATGCTTGATTATATAGCAATGCCACATGTTTTTATAATGTTTTTATATCATTTTGGCATGATTTATGGAACTAACCTATTAACAAGATGCCCAGTGTCAGTTCATATTTTTTGCTGTCTTTTTGTTTCAGAAAAGTTGTTCGGGACAGTTTCTCGGAATCAGCTAAAAATTTACATGATTTATTTTTGCGAAGAAACAAATACGGAGCCAGAAGGGGGATTGCAGGGGGCCCCACATCACCCAGACGCCACCCAGGCGCGACCCAGGTGCTGGCCGCGCCAGGGTCCCACCTGGACAGGTGGTCCACCTCCTCGAGTCGCCATTTCGCCTATAAATTGCCTTCGACGCGGAAACCCTCAATATCTGGTCATATTTTACAGAAGACGTCTGAGGCTGTTGCCATCGCCAACCCTAGATCTAGATGGTTCTGAAGCTCTTCCCGGCACCCTGCCGTAGAGGGGAATCATCACCGGAGGCATCTACACCACCATGCCTGCCTCCGGAGTGATGCGTGAGTAGTCCACCACGGGACTACGGGTCCATGGCAGTAGCTAGATGGTTGTCTCTCATCCATGTAATCCATTGTTTAGATCTTGTGAGCTACCTATCATGATCGAGATCATATTCGTAATTGCTATATGATATGTTTGCATGGATCCGATGAATTATGGAAGTCATTACTCTTGTTCATCTTTGTGTTATGTTTTATCTATGATCTTGCATGCTCTCCGATGCTAGTAGATGATTTTTCCAAGTAATTATTAATGTTGTATGAGGAAGTATTTCTGCTAGATAGTGGGTTCATGCCTCTTTTTGTCTGAGCTCGGGTTAACAGAAATGATTAAGGCTAGAGATGTGTTGTTGCCACTATGGAGAAAACAGCGGTGTTGATTTCCTTGTGTTATTTATATTGCTTACATTATGCACTTTGCTTATTGCAATTATCTGTTGCTTGCAACTTAATACTTATGGGTGACATGCTGGATAGCGAACGTAGGGTGGATTATTAGTCATAGATACGGTTGGATGACGGTCTATGTAATTTGACGTAATGCCCATATTAGATGAAACAATGAACTATATTGTTTTATAATAGCATTTTCATGCGCCTACAATTCTGTCAATTGCCATGCTGTAATTTGTTTACCCATCATGTGTATCTTTTGGAGAGACACCGCTAGTGAATTGTGGACCCCGGTCCTATTTTTTTACATTGCTTACAACTGTTTTCACAGCTTAGATGGTCATATTCCACTCTCGTCATATTTTACACTTGCACATTTAATTCTTTGTGTTCAGCAAACCGGAGAGATTGACGACCTCTTTGTTTCGTTGGGGCAAAGTTGTTTGTTTGTGATTGTGTGTAGGTCCACGTTAATCTACAAGCGCCAGAGTAAGTTGACACCTTGCTAGGCCTTCTCCAAGTCCTACTGGATTCGATAACCTTGGTTTTGTAATCAAGGGAAACTGCTACTTTACCGCATCACACCTTCCTCTTGGGGTTCCCCAGTGAACGTGTGATCCATGTCATCAATCATCCCAAGGACGCCAAGTTCCTCAACGCGCCTATACTGAACTATACACAGATGCAGATGATCTTCTCCTATGGTCTGGCCACAGGCAAATTTGCCAAGGGCTTAGGGGATCCACTCGACACGCGAGCTGACTTTAGTGAGACTCAGGAGTCCGAGACCATCATCCTCGATGGTCGGACAAGCCTGCTAATGGGCCAACTGGAGATCGCAGGGGTGGAGTTGGAGCTGGAAAGAAGAGGGAGAGGGGAGCTCTTGGCGATGACGAGATCCAGGCCTTTGCTAGCATGACCGATGCTATGGACGAGGTCGCCCAGGCGATCAGGGAGAGAAAGCCAACTGACATGCACCCTGGCCTCTACAGGGCTGTAATGGACGCCGTTGGCTTCGCTGAGAAGGACCTCATGGCTGCTCTCGGCCACCTCATCGACAACAAGGCACATGGGGTTAACTTTGTGGGAATGCGTGAGCAGCACAGGACCCCACCTTGACTTGCCATCATGGCTACACTCTTTTCATCAAAGCAACTCTTCTTAAGAAGACCCCTTGGTCCCCACAACAAAGTTCCTCCATAGAGAACCCAACTGCACAGCACGATCGCAAAGGTTTCTTCGTAACTCGATTAGTCTCACTCAAGAGAACTCATCTACACGGAAGGTCTTTTAAGTGCCAGTTGTACCCGCACAGAAGTTCTGCGCCCTCAACTACACCAGGATGCCTCCTGCAGTAGCATCACAATGAGTCTCACCATGGACAGCTCGCCAGTCTTCTTGCATCAGCCACATCTAATTACAAATGACCTTGGCCTCTCCATGCTCGTCATTTACATTGAAACTGCACACCCCCTTGTTGAGGTCTTACTCCAAAGGTACGGCCTCTAGCACATGACCGCCAAGTACGCCCGATGGCGCGTGGAGGCGGCGGCGGCAGCGGCAGCATGAAGAAGGCGAAGGTGTATTGACGAAGTTGTATATTTTGGCTTAGCTAGGGCTTGAAACTTCTCGTATGGCATGTGTATTTTGATGAGGTGGTATATACTAACCCCTCGTATGATGGTGAACTTGATGGTGGTGGTGGTAGGATGACACCCACTTTTGATGTGGTGGTAGGTTAACACCATAGTGATAGGGTGAACTTGTGAACCTCCTTCTGTAATGATCATGCATGTTACTCTAGGTTTATGAATTGCTATCAACTTGTGATGAATTTATGTGTCTTCATTGACCTGTCATCTTATTCTTGTGTGTTCGTAGAAGAACTGGTTTGCGGTGTACCGAGGAAGGCGTCCTGGAGTGTACAACTCGTAGAGAACCTGCCAGGAACTAGTCTCCGGCCACTCCAACAACAGTTAGGAAGGGTTTGAAACATTCGATAAAGCACAGCACCACTACTCCATCTTCCTAAATGAGGAGAACCCCAAAGTAGGTAATGAGGTTGGAGACAATTTCATGCTGGCCAATGAGGTGCAAGTCCAGATGCCAGTTGAAGTGCAGCCTAGTAGGATCAAAGACTTCATAATCGTAGTCCTGCTTGTGGTGATTGTGAAGCTTGTGCTATTCTAGATGTTAGTGTATGATCGGACATGTCCAACACTGGCCGCTCACCACATTTGAACATAGGTAACCGTATCATCGGAAATGTGGGCAACCAAACACCCTGTCTTTTCTTCTGCCCAGCCATCAACCAATCTTTGCAACCTACCAAACAAAGTGGGGGTTGATGGCCCAGCCGATGTAAGGTAAACCTTCATAGGCTACCAAACGACGTGCAGAACATGAACCGGAGGTTCTATTTGCTAGATCTGACCCTGCCCGACCTGCCCCCACAGAGATGCAAATTGGGTGCAGGCTACCAAACCCGCCCGAGAAGAACAAAACAAAGCATCCGCTCGCTCTTCGCGTGAGGGTGAGCGTGTGCGTAGTGCGTACAGACTTTTTATGTATCACCAAAAAAAAAAGAGACGGCGGAGCGAACCAATTACTCAATCCGTTTCTAAATGTAATTTTTTAGATGTTTGACATGTTGTCTAGATTCATACTAAAATGGGTGAACACTCGGAATAACATGTCTAGATATATTTATATACTTGTGAATCACCATCACCACTAATAATATAAAAGAACAGAGAGGTGGCAGATCCAATACATCCTAGCCATTAACACCAAATCCAACTATTCACGTAGCACCCATGATTCATGCTAAAACAAATCACTCCGCCCCTACTCAATCCCGCGACGGTACTCATTACTCAATCAAACATAAAAAAAAAAACACATCTGCGGAACAATCCCCTGCCCACGCTGCCGCTCAGACCAACGCACCCGCAACCCACCGGACTGTGCCGAGGACGCCGCACGCCCTCGGAGTGCCCCTGCGAGGCCACAGTCGCCGCCGGACGGTCCGTGAGAGGATGCGCCGCCGCGCTGGATAGCCCGCGCGAGGCCGCAGCCGTCACAGCACTGCCGGTAGTTTGCTCGCGTGGGTCTTCTAGGAACGGAGGCTCACTTCAAGAGTCGCCAGCTGATCGTGCGTTGCGGACGGGCGCGTCCTCGATTGCAGAACCCATCTTCTTCTGGTGCTTTGATTTTCTGATGGTGTGATTCTTCTGGTGTTCTGATTGTCTGACCGTGTGACTGACTTGTTTTTTATGCTATCTTGAGTGCAGTTGCTCGGCGCCAAGGGCAAGAGGTTCGCCAAGAAGCGTTGTGCTCACAAGGCGTAGAAGAAGAAGACGTAAGTGCTTGTTTGGCATCCTATTTTGTGATTCTCTGTAGGGAGGTAGATAAGGTTTAAGAGCATAGGAGATAGATAATTGCATCCTGGGCAGAAATTCTAAGACGACTAATGTCTCTTAGTGGTTCACAGATGTGTGCGTAATATTTGTCAGTTGGTTGGTTTGCAGGTGAGATTAAATTGATACGATTACTGATGGTCTTGAAGCTCAGTCTGTTGGTTTACATGCTTGGGATATTTGTCAGTTCATAATAGGCAGTTAGGCACCTAACTATGGTTTTTTACTTGGTTTATGCAATACTTGGCCTAAGGACATTGGACATAATTTTGCTACTGTTTAGTTTTGTTAAACATAGTTTGTTGTATTTATATTGTAGCTCCTGTGTATCTTGCCCGTATTGGGCTAGAACTGTATTTTGTACATGATGTACACCCCCATATATAGAGATGCACGCACGTAGCCTTTGGCTGTGCGGTTCCCCTCAATTACTTGCAAACCCTAGCTTTTACATGGTATCAGACTAGATCGTTCTCATGTCTTCCGCTGCCGCCGCCAGTTCGGCGATCACTTCCGCCCCAGCCTCGACGACCACCACCGCAGCCTCGATGACCACCACCGCTGCCCTGGCCGGCTCGTCCTCATCAATCTCCGCGCCCCTGTTTGGCGCGACCACCGGCCCGTCGCAGTTCCTTTCCAATCTGCTGGCCGGCACCAATGCCCTCGCTCCGATCGGCTCGTTCCCGTCGGCGTCCGCGTATCCCTTCATGACCGGCATGGCCGGCATCAGCTCCTCGTCCACTACGACCCCCGGCGTCACCACCACGCCCGCGCGGTCGTCCCCTGCCCGCTTGGGGCATGTTGCGTCCGACCTCGGTGTGGCCGATCTTGGACACCCCCGCGTGGACTCCAGCTCCGCAACCACGGCGGCCGGTTCGCCGTTCTACTTCGCGCATCTGATCACGATCCGCCTCACGGCGGACAACTACCTGTACTGGAGGGCCCAGCTTCATCCCCTCCTCCGCAGCCGCAACCTTCTCGGCTACGTCGATGGGTCCTTGCCGTGTCCTCCGCAGGTGATCATGGCGGCCTCCTCCGATGGCATCCCGCGCGCCATCATCAATCCGGCGCATGAAGCCTGGATCGCGCAGGATCAAGCCATCTTGTCGGCCATCCAATCCTCTCTCACCGAGGGGGTGGCCGGCATGATCCTCTTCGCCACGTCCTCCCATGATGCGTGGACGGCGTTCGAGAGCAGCTTTGCATCGCAGTCGTCTGCCCGCGCCAGTGTCGTTCGTCGCCAGCTCAACGACCTCAAGAAGGAGGGCATGTCGGCTACTGTCTACTTCAACAAAGTCAAGGCCCTCGCCGACATCCTCGCCTCGATTGGACAGCCTCTCCGCGACGAGGAGTTTACCGACTTCGTTCTCAATGGACTCGACGGCGAGTATGATCCCCTCGTCGAGGTCGTTCATGATCGTGAGGTTCCGATACAGCCTCGCGAGCTCTACTCCCGCCTGCTGCACACTGAGACGCGGGTTGAGGCCCGCCGCTCCTTGGCTGGAGGCCACTCCGACTTCTCTTCAGCCAACGCGGCCTCACGTGGTGGCGGGAAGTCGTACCAGTCTTCGGGTGCGCCGCCGTCGGGTGGCTCGTCGAGTGGAGGAAAACCACAGCCCCCGCCACCCCATCCACAGTCGCAGCAGCAGACCTACAACAACAAGGGAGGAGGCTCGGGTGCAGGCAAGCCCAAAGACACTCGGGTCTGCCAACTTTGTGGTATCCCGGGGCACCTTGCCTCTCGGTGCCACAAACGGTTCAAGCACGACTTCCTCGGCATCGGCAACGACGGTCGCAACAACGAGCGTCAAGCGGCGATGGCTACTCATGGCCCTATTGGCGCGCCTCAGGGTCATACTTCGTCCTACCCCGTTGATCCTCGCTGGTACATGGACACCGGCGCTACGGATCACCTGACAAACGAGCTGAACAACCTCTCCGCGCACGAGCCCTACCATGGCAATGACAAGGTCCACACTGCAAATGGTTCAGGTATGCCCATCAAACACATTGGTCAGGCATTACTTCCCACTAGCTCCTCTAGGACTCTCCAACTTCACAATGTTTTACACGTTCCTTCTGTTACGCGCAATCTTTTATCTGTTCCTAAACTTACCCGTGACAATAATGTCTTTGTGGAGTTTCACCTCTTTGATGTTTTTGTAAAGGATCGCGCAACGAGGGACGTTCTACTTAGGGGTCATCGCCATCAGGACCTCTATCCACTTGATGCATCCGGAGTCTCCAGAGTCTTCAGCAGTGTTCGGGTCTCGTCGTCGCGGTGGCACTCTCGCCTTGGTCATCCAGCCACCCCGGTTGTGCGCCATGTCATTCATCGTCATCAGCTTCCAGTTGAGTCTAGTAATAAAGATGTGTCAGTATGTGATGCTTATCAACAAGGCAAAAGTCACCAACTACCTTTTTCTTTGTCTAGTCGAGTAGCCACGGCTCCTCTTGAGTTCATTTATTCGGATGTATGGGGTCCCGCTCAAACTTCAGTGAGTGGTCACAATTATTATGTCAGTTTCATCGATGGTTATAGTCGCTTTACTTGGCTTTATTTCCTCAAGCGCAAATCTGATGTGTTTAATGTCTTTATACAATTCCAAACTCATTTTGAGCGTCTTCTTAGTCATAAAATTCTTCATGTTCAGTCTGACTGGGGGGGGGGGGGTGAGTATCGGAATCTCAACACCTTTTTTGACAAAATTGGGATTGTTCATAGAGTCTCTTGCCCGCACACACATCAGCAGAACGGTACGGCTGAACGCAAACACCGTCACGTCGTTGAAACTGGTTTAACTCTTTTGGCCCATGCGTCCGTTCCTTTTCGGTTTTGGACAGATGCTTTCTCGACAGCCTGTTTTCTTATAAATCGGCTTCCTACTCGTGTTCTTGACATGAAAACACCCCTTGAGTGCTTGTTACGTGAGAAACCCGACTACACCTTTTTCAAGGTTTTTGGCTGCGCTTGTTGGCCGCACCTTCGTCCATATAATAGCCACAAACTCGAGTTTCGCTCTAAAAAGTGTGTCTTCCTCGGGTATAGCTCTCTTCACAAAGGGTATAAATGTTTCCATGTTCCCACTAATCGGGTGTATATTTCGCGTGATGTTATTTTTGATGAGGGTCTTTTTCCGTTCGTCAATCTCCCTGTGCCTTCCACACCCACGAGCCCCGCTCCTTCTGTTCCTGTTATGCCTGACCAGTTTGTAGATGCCGCATATGCTCCTGTTTTGCTTCCTCATCATGGTGCAGGTACAGGGAGGGGTGCTCGCCTTGAACTTCTGGAGGATGCATCGCCCCGTGCGTCTCCTCCTGATCATGCGTTGCCTGCTCGCAACGTCGATCGCGAGCTCTCCATGCTGGGCTCCCCCGCGTCCCATGATGGGCCATCGTCACCCGCGCCAGGGCCCGAGCCGGCCTCGCCCCGCATGGCTACTTCTGGCCTGCAACCAGCCACGCCCCCAGCAACGCCCCCGTCTGGACTTTCCTCTCCTGGGCCGCACTCCTCGTCTGGGCCGTTGTCGCCTGGGCCGAGTGCCTCGCCTGGGAGCGCTGCTTCTGCTCCCTCGTCTGGGAGCGCTGCTTCAGCTGCGCCTGTCGCGCCTGAACCTACTCGTGTTATTCAGACACGAAGCAAACGTGGCATCTTTCAACCGAAAAAGCGGACGGACGGTACGGTGGCCTGGCTCGCTGCCTGCATGGCGCATGCCGTTGCTGATCCCACTTCCGAGCCTCGCAACCATCAAGCAGCCATGACAATTCCACACTGGCGTGCAGCTATGGAGCAAGAGTTTCGAGCACTTCAGGAGAACGGGACCTGGCATCTTGTTCCTCCTCCATCTGGTGTAAATGTGATTGACTCCAAGTGGGTGTTCAAGGTCAAGAAACATGCCGATGGTTCTATTGAGCGCTACAAAGCTCGTCTGGTTGCCAAAGGGTTTAAGCAACGGTTTGGCCTTGATTATGAGGACACATTTAGCCCTGTTGTCAAACCGACCACGATTCGTCTGCTCCTCTCATTGGCTGTTACTCGTGGCTGGTCCCTTCGACAGCTTGATGTTCAGAATGCTTTTCTTCATGGAGTTTTGGACGAGGAGGTTTATATGCGTCAACCTCCTGGCTTTGTTGATCCTGCTCGACCACATCATCTCTGTCGGTTGATCAAGGCACTCTATGGCCTCAAGCAGGCGCCTCGGGCATGGCATGCTAGACTTGGCTTGGCTCTACGTTCTCATGGTTTTGTTCCCTCCACTGCTGATACTTCGTTGTTTCTACTTCAGCGTCCTCATGTCACAATGTATCTGTTGGTATATGTTGATGATATCATCCTTGTTAGCTCCTCCACTGCTGCAGCTGATCGCCTTATTGTGGATCTCAGTCATGATTTTGCTGTCAAGGATTTGGGCAAGCTTCATTTTTTCTTGGGCTTGGAGGTAACTCATACGGATGCTGGACTTTCTCTCACTCAGAAGAAATATTCATTGGATCTTCTTCGTCGTGCTGGTATGTTGAAGTGTAAGCCTGCATCTACACCCATGTCATCGACTGACAAGATCTCGGCTGATATTGGTGATTTGTTATCTTCTGAGGATGCTACGGAGTACCGCAGTATTGTTGGTGGGCTGCAGTACCTTACCATCACTCGACCAGATATCTCTTTTGCTGTTAACCATGTCTGCTAGTATTTGCATGCTCCTCGAGATACTCATTGGACTGCCGTCAAACGCATCTTGCGTTATGTCAGTTTTTCAGCTTCCTTTGGCCTCCATCTTCGTGTTCTTTCTGCCTTTTCTGATGCTGTAATCCAGATGATCGGCGATCCACAGGGGGACATGCAGTGTTTTTTGGTCCTAATTTGATCGCCTGGAGTGCTAGGAAGCAAGCGACAGTTTCTCGGAGTAGTACGGAGGCAGAGTACAAAGCTGTTGCTAATGCTACTGTAGAGATTATCTGGGTACAGTCTCTTCTGAGAGAGTTGGGTATTTCCCAACAGAGTCCGCCAGTCTTATGGTGTGATAATATCGGTGCCACCTTTCTGTCATCCAATCCAGTTTTCCATGCACGGACAAAGCATATAGAAGTTGACTATCATTTTGTGAGGGAACGTGTTGCACAGAAGCTACTTCAAATTAAGTTTGTCTCCTCTAAAGACCAACTTGCTGACATCTTCACCAAGCCGTTACCATAGCCTTGTTTGAGGTTTGCCGGCGCAATCTTAACCTACTCGACACGGTCAAGATTGAGGGAGGGTGTTAAACATAGTTTGTTGTATTTATATTGTAGCTCCTGTGTATCTTGTCCGTATTGGGCTAGAACTGTATTTTGTACATGTTGTACACCCCCATATATAGAGATGCACGCACGTAGCCTATGGCTGTGCGGTTCCCCTCAATTACTTGCAAACCCTAGCTTTTACAAGTTTGTACTCGTAGAATCTGGGTGTTATATAGTATAAAACTTTGAATTGCTAGCGCTTCATACTCATGCCCTTAGCCACAACTACATGGGGACCGACGGCCGCGGGCCGCGTCGTTTCGATGTTACGGTCCAGCGTATACTCATCTGTCTTCCAACGAAAATTGCACTCATTCTTGTCGCTCTTTCTCAGGACGAATTGCTGATTACACCTGCAACAACGCTGGTAAAGAAAACTAGCGCTGACCTGCTCGACCACGGCTTACTATCTGTATTGCTCAGATGGCGCGTGAATTGCAAACCAAATTGTTTGTTTCAGATAGTGCCATGTTCTTTATGATAGATCTATCTTCAACGCGCGGTACGAGTCACAAGTTCAAATCTGATTGGAACTCAAAGTCAATTGCCCTGTCATTTTTCTTCGAAATCTCGATCCTGTGCAATGGAACATTATTAACGATTAGAGCATTTCAAGACAATTCAATCGATGTCGAGATTATTGGTGGACACATGATGGAAATAGAGTGTTCATACTGAGGATCTTTTTGTCGCCCCTTGGAGGACATTTCACTTCCTTTCAACTTTAAGAGGAAACAATTCCCGATCCCGTTGAGTTTTTCAATGACCATCAAGTTCAGGGTCAAACCACTCCAACAATTGGTATTTAATTCCGTGAGCCTGTATTTGCACACCCAGCTATATGTTGCATTTTCAAGGGGTGTGTCAAGACGAACCACTCGGATTTTGGCCAAGCCAGATAAATTAAGACATAGATTCCATAGGCAAGGTACATAGAACATTGTGTACAAGCATGTCTTGGAGGGATGAAACCGGTTTGTTCTTCCTTGAGGCCGGTCTTTTCGTATTTAATGTTCTCAGTGCATATTTATTACGCATCTTCTTTTGATACGGCTCCTTTCTATTTTTTTCTGATTTGGGTTTTGTTTGTGTTTTTTTCTGATTTGCGTTTTGTTTGTGTTATGCAAAGGCTTCAACACACTCTGACCCGGTTATGAAATAGGAGCTTTTCCACATATGTCTTGATGATCCGTATAGTTTCTTACAACCTATAAGAATTATCGATTTCATTTTTAGAGTCTTGTTCTTTAGTTTTCTGTTATACTGTTCCGTCAATGAAAATAATACTCCAATAAATAAAACAGATAGTGCCCGATCTCAGTTTAGCAATGAAGTTTTTTTATTTTGGCATCACATGTGTGTGTGATGTTTATTTTATATGGTTGTCATTTTCTTATAATTAATAGAAAATTAATTATTATCGTCATTTCATAGAAAAATCACTTATAACAGGAAAAAATCTTCTAATATTACACGTGCATTGCACGTGCCCAACTACTAGTGTGCATAAAGGGTAAAACATCTTAGATTTAGGAATGGAGGGAGTATTTGCTAACTCCTCCTGTGAGCGTACTGATGTACTCTCTGTTGTGAAAATAGAACTGACCACGTACAACTCGATAGCATAGGTCACAGCAAATTTTGTGGATCGAATGTAGTAGTACATACCAAGGAACGGACGAAGCTAATAATGAACCTTTGTCAGATCGCGTATGGCGTGTGTGCTGGGCGACCGATAAATTCCGGTATGAGCTGCTGGTGGCATTTCGCGGATGAGCAACCGGTTTTTATTACTCACTCTAATCCAAATAAATTGTCGAGTCGTACTAATCCATTGTACATAAACAGTTAATTCCAGCTGACAATTATATCGGATCGGAGGGAGTACTCTCTATTTGCACCCGAACCAGATCCGGAGTGGCGATCGAGCAAACGTGTTTTAGCAATCCGGTCTACACACTAGTAGAAAAGGGGGCAACGGTGCGCCCCCTTTAGTACCGATTATCCTAAAACCGGTACTAAAGGGGGCCATTAGCACCGGTTGTATTTGTGCCCGAAGCCTCCAACCCTTTAGTACCGGTTGGTGTTAAACAATCGGTACTAAAGGCTACTCTTTAGTACCGGCTGTTAATACCAACCGGTACTAAAGGGTTGGTGCACATGCGGCCAAGGTTGGTGGCCCACGGCCAGCCCTTTAGTACCGGTTGTTATTGTCAACCGGTACAAAAGATGAAACGGACGGGAGAAGCACGACAGACGAACAAAGAAACATTTCTCCATTTATTATTAGGTAAAGATATATTATGCATGCAGTTTTATGGTGCATTCCATCTCTGTTTTGTAACCATTCTAGTGGTGTCTAGGCAACAGGGCAACAACACTCATCGGAGGAAATGCAATGTCCCCCGTCATTATCGCACAATTTCTTGCATGAATCAACCATGCAGTTTGGTAATACCATCTCATAGAACTTTGCAGGTAAGGGGAGGGCATCAATTTGTACCTGCGCCAGTTCAAACCCGATTTGTTAGGACAATTATGTGCGAGATAGTTTGCCACCTTATATTTTCCAATTTCTAAATATACTCATTTTCTCGTGGAGCTCAAATTCCAAAATGCACATTAAGTTAGGATTGTAGGAGGTGAGAACGGAATGGAAATAATGTAACCTCGTTGTTCGCATTGCATGAAGACAGAAGAGTAACCAAGACCATGAGCAGTGTTGGATTAGGCAACGCTTTAGCACGCTTAAGCTCTAGGTGATGGGCAAACGCCTCGCCTAGAGCATAAGCGGAACTCTAGGCAGTGCAAACAGTAAATTGTCTTCTCTAGCAAGAAATCATGCCATATTGCACTGACAGTTGTTGGTAGCATACTATTTTATATGGTCTAAATTGTCGTGTATAGATATAAAATAACCCAAATATACACATGTCGTACAAACTATATGCCCGCCTAGGTTGCGTCTAGTGCGCTTAATCATCGCCTAGGCGCTAGGCGAATGCCAACTGCCTCGCCTACGCCTAGCGTTTTTTCCAACCTTGACCATGAGAGACGCCAAGAACAGGACGTCTGCTTCCTTGTTGGAGATAGCCATTTGAGAGGCTACCACTGCCTTCTTGCTTCAGTCGTTTGGCGCTACAACCTAGTACCTTTTCTTGGTCGGGGTTCTTCTAGGTGTACTTTTTTTTTGCTCGCGGTAGTGTTAACCTCTCGCACTAATATATAGATTAATATATAGGTGCATATTGCGGTTTTTGTTCCATGTGTTTAATACTAATGAATAATATCTTCTATATGAAATGATTATCAAATCTAATCAGAGCATCAAATTTATTCCAAAAAACTTAGAGAATCAATACTACTACCAGGGATGCACTAGCTATGAAAACATAATAAATTATATTTTGTATTAACTTTTAATGGTGTAAAATGAATGCATTAGTAATTGTTATAGATAAATAAATATCACCCTACGTTTCTAAACGAGAAAATTAATTGGTGTACATTATTGATACAATAAACATTTCTAAATATAGTACATCCTGCTATCAAATGAAAGCATTAACATTGGAAAATCAGTACAAAATTACTTATGATGATTTGGCCCAAAAATATATGCTTAGTTCGCAAGAAAATCAAAAATAATCCTGAAGCATATGTGTAAGTACATACGGAAAAGACGGGAAATACACATCTGAACTCAGGGGCATCTGCCCCGTTTTCAAAAAAACGGATTTATACATGCTAAAATAATTTGAAAAAAATTCCGGGCATACACATCCACATTATATGGCGGCGTAAAAAGTTTCGTCAATAAATGATCATTATTTTGGTCTATGTGAAAAGACAAAAGAATGTCTCAAACAAGTTTTTTTTTCGCACAAAAATTTGTCTTTTTTGCGGAGGCAAAACAAAAGTTTTTTTTCCACAAAACTTTATGCCGCACACATATTTCGGTGAGATGTACACATACAAATTTATTTCGGATTTTTACACAATTTAAAACATGTTTAAAATGCATTTTAAATAAAACAGGGGCAGATGCCCCATGTTCAGAAAGTGCACTCTCCGGAAAAGACCCGTTGTTCATGGTTGTTGTAGCTAAACACCCATGCGTGGACCGACACGTATGTGCAAATGTAAGAATATACTACTAAAGGGTACAGGGATGTCACTACTAGAGGTGACAAAAGAATTAAAAAGTGATTTGGATTTTTTAAATCATGTTATGATATTAAGTCAAAAGTACAATTTAAAAGTCAATGCGAAAATGACAACAAAATTATTACCATTTTATTGTACACCAAAATTTGTGCCTACTAGAAAAACAAGCTAAAATGGATATAGACGACTATAACGGATGGGTGTGTAGCTATCATCATGACTAGCAAATCCTCTCTCTAAGTACATGTATTGTTAAGTGTCCATAACTACTCGTCTAGTATTCTTATGTGATAACCTCCTAGTGGAAGGGTAGTTCTAGGATAGTAATTTAAAGTGGAAGTCAAGTGCTCAACGGTAATGGCATGGTGGCCAATTTCTCTAAAATGAGGATGGAAGAAACCTGCGCTAATGGAGTATACAAACTGAATGTCGATGCTGCATTTGATCCTGAAACCGGGAAAGGAGCAACTGCATTATTTTTCTTAACAAGACTAAGTACGAGTTCAAAGTTCCGACCGGCCGGCGGAAGCGCTTTGGCGCAGTAATCGTCCTTCAATGCATTGTTGATGTTTTCTTACTCCAACCTCTACCGGGGGGTCTCCCTTTCCTCTCCTTATCCTCTAGCCTGTTGAGAGTCGACCCCCATGTTCAGCTGCAGCCCCGCCCCTTCTTGCTTTCCGGCGGTGCTGCCGGCCAGCGAGGAGATGGATCCGGTGGTTGGCCTTCCCTGTATATAGTAGTAGTAGGTTTTGGGTTAGGTTTTGCCCTTGTGGCGTCTGGCTATATGCTGGTTTGGAGCTCGCCGCGGACGCTTCCAAGCGGCGTCTGGTGGCTTGCGGCGAGGCGACCTCTGGCGGTGGCGGCTTGGTGCCGCGGGAAGCTGGAGAGAGCTGAGCTGGTGTCTCCTTTCAATAAGCTCGCCGTGTCAGATCTGCTTCGATCTAGTCGCCATGGTGGTGGAGGATTGAGGGAGATGGAGGCTACGCTTGCCTCCTGTTGTTTGCAAGGAGGAAGATGGTCTGCTCCTCTTTTTTCTGTTGGTCGTCTTCGTGGTGAAGGAGGATCAAGAGGAGATGAGTGGGCTGCTTCATCTTTTCGTCAAGTCCAGAGCTCCATTCCGGCGGTGATTTATTCGAGACCTTTGGTCCGCACACCGCCGCATCTTCAGGCCGAAGGGCGGCCATCTGAGAAATTCCTCCCAGCCGATGTGCATGAAGGGAGGCAGTCCAGCCATAGATTGACATCTGCGTCGTCTTCATCCGCGTGGTGTCGGAGATGGAGGCGCGGCGGTGCCCTTGCCCCAAGTGGTTTCGTCCCCGGTGGTGAGGTCGCTGGTTTCGTTCTGTGGCTGAGTCAAGGACTTGATCGCATTTCTCAATTTTCCTTGAGGGTCCTCTTTGCAATGTCCAGGAATTGGGCTGTAATTTCTTTTCTTTGTAGCTCCTTGAATGTAATCTGCCAGGTTTTAATGAATATATAATGTGTGTTTTCTGTTCAAAAAAAAAAGAGAGAGAGGTTTTCTTAGAACCGGTGTAGACCCTAGGTCCAAACGTAGTGCTTTTATTTTCTATTTTGGGGCACCATCCTAGCTAGTACTACTTTTTGTGATCAATGCTCTTCGAATATACTTTTTCTTTGTCGTAGTGTTCACCTGACACGCTGTTATCTAGATGCATATTTCGGTCTTATTGTTTCAGGTGTTTAATGGTACTTTATAAAAAAAGTAATTAATGGTAACTAATCATATCTATATCAATATTTCGGTTATCAAATCGAAAATTAATTGGGGATTTTCTTTCCAAAAATAATGAGAATCAATGCCATGGATACATTAGCCATCAAAAATATATTACAATATCATTTATTTTTGTATAAAATGAATGAATTATTAATTGTGGTAAATAAAACATATACCATATCCTCGTATTTTTTAACGAGAGCACTAATTTGTGTTACCGTCGGTGACACATAATCGACCATACAAGGACACTAATTACCGTGCTAGTACTTTTTTTTCAATAAGTGGGTTGAGAGGGGACTAGGTCGCGACCTGAGCTCGTGTGGAGACCGCCACCGCCACAACCCGATCTCCCACCTCCGGCTCCGCCGAGCACAGATCCGGAACCGCCTCGACGTCCTGATGACGGTATTAATGAGAGTGTTCTTCTCCCTCAACTGCACCAACAAATACTCTTGATACCCTGAAAGGAAAATGATATATAAGGGATAGGTTGAGCCTCCAAGTGCAGAGTATGTAGGAGTGGAAGTCTTTTTTCCCCAAGAAGGTGACTCGAGGGTTTAATATCGAACTCTCGGGGAATCAGTAGTGTGGGTTTTATCTTCTTGTCCTTCTCTAGATTTCCTGCAAACAAATAAATTGCTTTGTGCCCTCAACCTCACCAAGTGGTTGTCAAGCACAAGGTGTGAGAATGTTATTAAGATAATAATGAATGCAAAACAGCAAATAAAAATGCAATGATGATGAATAATAATGCAAGGATGATAGCAATGATGATTGATGGTATTTTTGGGGTTTTTATATGTGAATGCAAGAAGTAAAAGTGTTTTTGTATTTTCTGATTTTAAAATGGCTGAATGTAAAAGATGCTTGAAAATGGTTGGAAAAGTGTTTCTTATGATTAAAAATGGACCGGGGTTCATGGTTTCACACATGCACTCTCTCTTTAATATAGTGTGGCAAACAAGTAGACATAAACTTAACATTTGAGATTGCAAACAAGTTCTTTCATGTTACTAATTATATGGGCATCACGTCCTAACATAGAGATTATGAGTCTCACTTATACTCCACCAAGATGTGAAATAAATCATGCACCTTAGTAATTAAGATAACATCAGAGTATAGCTTTAAGATCAATGACATGAAGTTAAAATAAACACATGATGGATTTAGTCTTAGGTAGAGGCATGTCACTCCTCCTACCCTTCAACATGGTATTTTGGTTTATCCCTAGTGAGGCAACTAAGTAAGGTAAACATCCAATGGATCATGATATATCAAGTTGTCAACTTATCACTTCGCCACCCCCGTTACTCCAACTAATGCACACGTTCCCCACACACGCTCTCATAAACATGCTTGATCATAACAAGGATATAAGAACGGGGTACATAATATGCATCTACTTTCATAACTAAAACAAACATTGCAACCTCAACATATATTAACTTATAGAAAGATCCACCACAATGGTAATACAACGGTGACCGTAATCATGTTCGGCAGCTCATACGGTGCTACTAATAAAACTCAAGAGAGAGAGAGAGATACATATGCTACTGCCACAAACCCATAGTCCAGCGGTGGGACTACTCCCTCTTCATCATGGAGATGGTGGAGATGTCGATGGAGAAGGTGGAGACCTCTCCGGCAGGGCTCCGCCGGAGTTTTCCCCCTCCGATCTTCAGCCTCCTGATCTCTGTTTTCTGGTTTCTCTCGTGTGGCGGCTCTCCTCTGGAAAAACGTCGGGGGACCTCTTATATAGTCTTTTTTAGGTCATGAGGATTCTTAGGGGCGAAGGATCGATGCAATTGGAGCCACGAGGCCTGATTGGGGTGGGCCCACGCGGCCAGGTACAGGGGCCGCGTGGGGCCCTCCCATTTGGCCTCCAGGCCTCCGTTCGTTGACTTCTTTCGCTCCATAATCTTGTCCTTCCAAAATAATGACCCCCCTAAATTTATAGCTCATTATGACGTCGTTAAGGTCCTGAAACAATTAAAGAAAGAAAAAGGGGTTTTCTGCCTGCGCAGGATTAATTCCATAAAAAGGGTAAATCATTATATATTATCAAAAATCATTAAATAATAGTAATATAACCCTTATATGATGCAAATATGATTGGAATATAACAATTATAGTGCAAAGTTTATGTATGCATTTTAGATGCATCACGTCCTCTCTCCTCCCATCCCGAAGAGTAGCACCGTCGTCGCCGCCTCCCTCCTCGTGGACGAGCTCGAGTCCGGCCATCCTCGTCGGCCATCCACCTCTCCCGCTCTGTTAACCCCTAATCTAGAGAAGGAACTGGAGAAGGGGAATTAGGGTTCTTCGCGGAATTGCTGCGATAGTTCTCAATTACAAATACGCATCGGCGTCAGATCCGCGGCATCGCCGCCTACAACCAAGCCAAGTTCCAATGATCGATCCCCTCTAGTACTTATACACTCACTCATCTCTCAGGCGAACAGGTAGACGCCGTAACCTGTTGCTCCTTCGTGGTAGGCCTGGGCCTTCGTCTGGGTTTCCTCTTGGGTCGTCCACTGGGCCTGTGCTTGGGTCGCTAACAATCCCCTCTCCCTGAGACACAGCTTGTCCCCAAGCTGGAGCCGCCGGGAAATGTTGACGAAGAGCTTCAGCGTCTTCCCAGCTCTCAGGACGATCACCGAGACCAGACCACTTCACCAGTACCTGGGACACAACAGATGACCCCTTGCGACGCATGCGGTGCTTCAGGATCTGAGCCGGGACCTGCAAACTCATCTCAGGAATAGGGAGTGTTGGTTGAACCTGAATATGCGAGCCAAGAGCCTTCTTCAACTGGGAAACATGAATGACGGGGTGGATGCGGCTGGTGTCAGGTAGCTCCAACCTGTAAGCCACTCGCCCAACACGCGCCAAGATGCGGTATGGCCCATAATATTTGAATGCAAGTTTCTGATTGGAACGTACCACCACTGAATTTTGAATATATGGCTGGAGTTTGAGAAATACCAATTCGCCCACCTCGAATTCTCGGAATGAACGCTTCTTGTCAGCTGAGTCCTGCTGTCGGAGCAACGTCAAGACAGCAGAACGTTCATCCATCCATGCCTGTAGGTCTGACACTTCACAAGCATCATCTGGCACAATCCCAAAGTGACGTGGAGAGTGATTGTACAGGACCTCAAATGGTGATTTCCCCAGGGCAGAATGCCAATTGGTATTATACCAGTATTCAGCTAACGGCAACCAGTGAACCCAGCGGTTAGGACACACCTGAGCAAAGCAACGGAGATATGCTTCCAACGACTGATTTACCCGTTCAGTTTGCCCATCAGTCTGTGGATGGTACGAGGAGCTCATGCGCAGCTGTGTATCTGAAAGACGAAACAACTCTTTCCAGAATGCACTTGTGAAGACACGATCGCGGTCAGATATAATGGAAAGAGGCATGCTGTGGAGCTTAAAAATATTGTCCATGAACAGCGAGGCAATTGTGGCAGCTGAATAAGGATGGGAGATAGGAATGAAGTGAGCATACCGAGAGAATTTATCAACCACCACTAAAACTCCATCAAACTTCCCAGATTTTGGAAATCCCTCCACGAAATCCATCGACACAATTTCCCACGCATGCTGTGGTACAGGAAGTGGTTGCAAAAGCCCGGGATACCGCACACGTTCAGGTTTTGCACGCTGACAGATATCACATTCCTGAACAGTTCTGCGCACGAATTGCTTCATAAGTGGCCAAGCAAACAAACTTTTGATGCGCCTGTAGGTTACTGGGAACCCAGAATGCCCACCAGTGGCACTAGCATGCAATGCCATAGTAACTTTTGCTTGTAGCCCAGGGTTAAATCCCAACCAAATCTTGCCCTTCTTGCGGATCACTCCGTCCCGCAGAGTAAAACCCGAAGCTGCAGTGGAATTGACGGCTAATTGGGCTAGTAGTTTTGTTGCAGCTGGGTCCTGTTTGTACCCTGCAATAATATCATCAATCCAGGTGGGTTGCACAGTGGAAATAGCTAACACCTGATCATCACTGGAAGGACGACGAGACAAGGCGTCAGCTGCAGCATTCTCCACTCCCTTGCGATATACAATGGTATATTGTAACCCGAGCATCTTGGTCAGTGCCTTATGCTGCCATGGGGTGTGTAAGTGCTGGTCATTCAAATGTGCAAGGCTTCTCTGATCTGTGACAATACGAAATTCAGCGTGTTGCAGATAGCTTCTCCACTGGTCCACTGCGAGCAGGATAGCAAGATACTCTTTCTCATATGTGGAAAGGCCACGGGTCCGGGGCCCCAAAGCTTTGCTCACAAATGCAATTGGATGACCTTCCTGGAGCAGAATAGCTCCTATTCCCACATCCGATGCATCAGTTTCTACTGTAAAAACCTTGGCAAAGTCAGGCAAAGCTAAGACTGGTGCGCTGATCAGAGCTTGTTGCAGTGTTTCAAAAGCTTGCTGAGTTTCTGCAGTCCACACGAATGGGACCCCTTTCCTCAGAAGATTAGTAAGAGGCTTTGCAATAACACCATAGAACCTGATGTACTTACGGTAAAAACCAGTGAATCCCAGCCAGCTGCGCAATCCTTTCACATTGGTTGGTACAGGCCAGTCACGGACTGCGGCAATCTTAGACTGGTCAGTAGTAACTCCAGAGGCAGAGATGACATGCCCCAGATAAGCAATACTCTGTTTGGCGAAATCACATTTGTTCAGTTTTACCTGCCAATGATGGTCTTGTAGACGCTGAAGAACCAAAGTCAAATGCTGGAGGTGCTCCTCATAGCTGCGGCTATAGATAAGGATGTCGTCGAAAAAGACGAGGACAAACTTACGCAAGTAATCAGACAAAGTAGCATTCATAGCACTAAGGAATGTGGCTGGAGCGCCAGTGAGTCCAAATGCCATGACAGTAAATTCAAACTGCCCATGGTGTGTTTGAAACGCAGTCTTGAATTCTTCCCCTGGTGCAAGACGTATCTGGTGGTAGCCTGCACGCAAGTCCAACTTAGAAAACCACTGGGCTCCCGACAGCTCGTCCAATAACTCATCAATTATGGGTACTGGGTATTTGCTCTTGATGGTGAGGGCATTCAAATGTCGATAGTCCACTACTAAACGCCAAGTATTGTCTTTCTTGCGCACCAGAATGATAGGTGATGAAAAGGCACTGTTGCTGATTCTGATCACCCCACTGGCTAACATCTCTTTGATCTGTTTCTCTATTTCAGATTTCAATTGAGGAGTGTACCGATAAGGTTTCCTGTTGATAGGTTGAGCACCAGCAATTAAAGGTATAGAATGATCACACAGACGACGTGGAGGCAGACCAACTGGCTCAGCAAACACAGGTGCAAATTGGTCCAGCAGTTGTTGCACTTCAGGCAATGATGAAGTAATAGGTGTTGGTTCAGACTTGAGAAGTGAAACTTCCACCACAGTGCAAGAAAATTGCTCTGTTAAATGACTTTGCAAAGTAATAGTCTGCCCTTCATGCTCAAACGACATCCATTGTTCCTCCCAATCAACATGCATGGGACTATGAGAAGCTAGCCAATCAAGACCTAATATACCATCATATGCACCCAGGGCCAGAAACTTGAAATTGGATTGGAAATGGTGACCTTCACAGCTCCAGTCACAAGAAGTCAACCCAGTATCACACAGCATTAGAGCTCCATCCGCTACCTTCACTCTCAGTTTGGTAGGCAGAGAGACAACATCACTCAGCACAGCACTGAATTTACTGTTAAGAAAAGAATGGGTACTGCCAGAATCAATCAAAAATTGCACTGCCTGCCCTTGCACCATTCCTGTCAGCTGAAATGTCAGAGTACTGGGATTTTTAATCACAGAATCAATGGCCAGCAGATGTAACTCAGCCGATGAAGTTGGACTGGAAACTTGCTCAGTATCTTCACTATCTGTCTGAAATAGGTCTAACACTTCCTGTAGGACATGCATTTGGACAGTTGCCTTACATTGGTGATCACGCGCCCATCGTTCACCACATGTGAAGCAAAGACCCCGTGCCCTTCTGTAGTTGCGGAGCGCAGACCATTTGTCATCAGCCGAGTTGGATCGGCTAGACTCGCCGGAATTCTTGTTCTCAATCAACAGTGGAGGCTTCGCAGCTGGTGGAGTTGGTAACGGCAACGGCCTTCGTGGCGGAGCAGGCAATGTCAGCAGCGGTGGAGGCCGACTATGGAACGTCATTGGCACTTCTGCAACCTCTTCCTGCAACAATGCGAGAGAATACGCAGTATCGAGATCGACAGGGCACTGAATAGAAATGATTGAACGAATAGCAGGTTTCAAGCCATCTAGGAAACGTGTGGTGTAGTGAAGGGTGTCGAGATTAGGCTCATAAGCGGCTAGGTGATCTATCAACTCAGAGAAGCGATCAACATAGTCACTGACGGAAGTGGTTTGGTGGATATGATATAATTGGCGAAGGAGGGCTTGGTGCTGATTGCGGCCAAAACGAACTAGTAACCAGCTACAGAAATCCTCCCAAGTGGCCTCAGAGACCTTGCGTTGGACAGATTGCAACCATCGTGCTGCAGTGCCCTCGAACTGCATAGTTGCTACAGGGATCCAGAGGGATTTGTGGGTGCCATACAAACGAAAATAATCCTCACAGCGCTGTTGCCAGAGCTTGGGACACGAGCCATCAAAGCGAGGGAAATCAATTTTAGGCAGAGATTTGTGATGGTGGTGGTGTGAATCATCAGAAGGGGAGGAAGTAGGGAATCGGCCAGACTGCGCACCTCTTGCCGGAGGAGGCACATAGAACCCGGAGGTCTCATGCGCTTTCCCCCGGCGATTTCTGTCGTCGCCGTGCCCGCTCGGGCCGATCTCGCCGTCCTTCGGTGTCGAAGGAGAAGACACCGCCGTGGGGGAGATGGGGACGACGCGATCCAGTCGAAGTTGCAGATCCCCCAGATCCGCGCGGATGTCGTCGAGGAGCTCCATAGTATGTCGTTGATGGCCTAGGAGTGCGTCCGACATGCTGCGGCGCTGCTCATCCATGTCGCGGCGCTGCGCATCGATGAGTTTGTTGAACGACTCGAGCAACTCCTTGTTGGTGAGATTCTCGACTTCCATGGCGAGTTGCCTGGTATACTGGCGTGTGCGGTGGTGGGTGGGAGGGGGAATTGCTCCAGATCGGGGCTCTGATACCAGATTGTTAACCCCTAATCTAGAGAAGGAACTGGAGAAGGGGAATTAGGGTTCTTCGCGGAATTGCTGCGATAGTTCTCAATTACAAATACGCATCGGCGTCAGATCCGCGGCATCGCCGCCTACAACCAAGCCAAGTTCCAATGATCGATCCCCTCTAGTACTTAGAGCATCTCCAAGAGCATACCCAAATTTTGGCTACCCAAATCGGTTTTGGGTAGAGGAGAGAGAAGATATGGGTAGTCAAAAAACTTTGTGCTTTTCTAGCTTACCCAAAACTGGACACCCATATGTCAATTTGCATACACTTACATGTAGGGCCAATCTGTCATTGAGTGTTGTTGCTCCCGTGTGCTCTGCACCAAATCGGCGGGCAAGGTCGGGGCACCGGCGGGCCTCGGCTAGATTGGGCGCAGCGGGACGTCCGCGAATAGATGCCGGCAGTTCGCCATGGGGCCCGACGGTGGTGGCGGACGAGCTCGGAAGCGGCGAATAGGGCCCTGGCGGCGGAGTAATTTCCTCGGCCGCACCGTGACGGATGCGGCCGTTCCGGCTCGATTCCGACCGAGAGGGGCAGCCGACTGTCCGGGAAGAGGGCGGCGGGGGTGGCAAAGGTGGTGGACAGCCTCGGGGCGGCGTGTCGGAGCTCGCCGGCGCGGACGGCTACGTGAATGGTGCCACCCGGTCCGGCTCGATTCCGTCCGAGCGGGACGTGTGCGGCCACGGAGGCTATCGTGCGAGGCGCGACGAGGTCGGGGAAGCACGGCGGACGCTCGCCGGCGAGCGTAGACGGCGGCGACGGCGAGGATTGCGGCGGCCGGAAATGGCAGTTGCCTCCCGCCATGTGTTTTGGCTGACATGGCACTTATGCCAATCCATATGGGTAGTTGGCTTGGAATACCCATATATGCCAATTCTTGGCTAGAATATGGGTAGTGACCCAAAAAAAATTGGTTGGGGACCACTTATGGGTATGCTCTTGGAGCAAGTTTTTTGCTTACAATACCCAAAAAAATAGTTTTTGGGTATTGAGAGCAAATATGGGTAAGCTCTTGGAGATGCTCTTATACACTCACTCATCTCTCAGGCGAGCAGGGAGACGCAATGACCGGTTGCTCCTTCGCGGTGGGTCTGGGCCTTCTTCTGGGCTTCCTCTTGGGTCGTCCACTGGACCTGTGCTTGGGTCGCTAACAATCTCCCGTGTGGCCGCACCGGGGCGCCCCTACGGGCTGGAGCAAGGCTACCTGCGGCTCATCCTTCTCTCGCTGCCGCCAGAGGCGTCGCCAGGCAAAGCCCGGGAGGCGCGGCGGCGGCGGGACCCCTCGGTTGCCGTTCTCAGGCGCGAGGGCGGCGTCCACTCCGCTGCTCCTAGCGGTGATGCAGCGGGTCGGCGGCAGTCCAGCGCGTGCGGCTGCGGGTTTGGCGGCGACGTGGTTGGTGGCCTCGGCCGTTTTGCCGCGGCTGCTCCTTGACACGTCGCGTTTGCCTCCGGCGGTGGCGCGTCTTGGCGTGTGGCTGCCCGCAGCATGAGGATGCCGGGGCGGCGGCTCCAGGCATGGTGGTGGCGTCCTCCTCCGATGCCGGCGGTGGCCGGCTGGTTGGTGGCCGGTTGTGGTGGATCTTGGGATCCCGCACCGCGTCCCGGTTTTGCGGTGGAGGAAGGCGGTGGCGGTGGTCTTCGGTCCCGTGCGTGGTGGCGGCTCTCCGGGTTCGCTCTGGTTGCTTCGGTAACTATCTCGCGGATGGCGGTGATGATCCGAGCGGCGGCGTCTTTGTCACGGCGATGGGGAACCTGCTTGGCGGCGCGCGGTTGCTGGGCCCGGCTGCCCAGTTCCGACGGCTTTGACGACGGTCGTCGTAGTCGTCGGCTGAGTTATGTGGGTGCCTGTTGGACTTCGTCCTGGCGTGGCGCCCGGATGCCGGGGCGGCGGCCCCGAACGGCGGCTCTTTTCATTCTGCCGAGCTAGGAGGTGGCTCTGCGGGAGGTGGACCTTGACCCCGGCGTTAGGTTTCACTCTTGGCCTCAGATCGTCGGGCACGCGGGGCTGACGATTTGTGTGCGGGATGGAGTTGGCGGTCTTGCCGGTCCTTGAGGGGCGGTTGTGGTGTTCGCGACTCATAGCTGGGCGAAAGCCTTGTCCTAGCTGTTAGCTGGGACCGACGGCGGCGACGCCCTCTGGCGCTGCGTCCTTCTTGGAGGCGTCATCGTGGCGGTGCTCTCGCTTCTCCGTCCGGATTCTCCGGGGGAAACCCCATATCCCACGTGGGATCGGGCGAGGGCGGTGCTCTTGTACCGCTTTCCTCTTGGGGCCTCGCTTTGGATGTTCCACCGGCTGGAGGGACCAGTGGAGTTTGGCTGGCGGTTGGCGGCGGCGTGTTTTCATCATCGGTCAGGTGGTGCGTGGCCCTGGGGCCGGCTTGGAAGTCGGAGCGGCGGCTCCGGTTTCTTCTTGCGTTGAGGTCGACTCCGCCGTGGTAGTGTCGGCTATGGTTGCTAGGGTGACATGGTCGTCGACTTGTTTTTCGGGTGTGGCCTTGGGCCCGGCGTGGATGTCGGAGCAGCGGCTCCGTGTTTCTCCTTGCATTGAGGTTCGCCTCCGCCATGTTTAGTGTCGGTTATGGTTGCTAGGGCGACATAGTCGTCGACTCGTTTTGGGGCGTGGCCATGGGCCGACGTGGTGCATTGTGTTGTATGGTTTTCGGCCGGTTTCCCTCATAAACTGTCCAACTCTTTTTCGACTTTATCAATCAAAGGGATTGCCGAGGTTCGGAAAATTACGACAACGACATTGTTATTTGGAACATGGTTCAGTGATCAAAAATAAGTTGAGAATTCAGGCGGCCTGTGACGAGAAGCAATTGGAAACGATGTCATGGCAGCAGGGGCTCGCGAGCAAAGGCAGGAAGTTGGCGTGCGGGAGGCCCATACAACGGACGTAAATGACCCACTTGGCTGTAGCCTCTGGAACAGAACGTGCGAGCTGCCCAGACAGCTATACGGACCTAGTAGTTCTTTTCAGCTTTAAGGACGACATCCACGAGAAACTGCCCTATCCCAAACACAATGACGAAGAATGGTAAAAGAAAACTCACAAGACCGAAGACAACATGCTTGATTTATTTCGAGGTTACATATATATACATATATAATATAGAAAAATTATTTTGATCCGCTGGAGCTAGCACATACTTCTATATTACACATCTGAGCTTTTTTCCCGGCCCATGCCATCTCTGCTTTGTAACCATACTAGTGGTGTTTAGCCAACTCTGCAGCAACAGCAACAAAAATGTTTTACAATGCAATATCCTCTATCATCCTCGCCGAATTTACAAGGTAGTTGTTGGGCATCTATCTGTATCTGCATAAAATCAACACACTTTGTTAGGCCAATTATGTGCAAGATAGTTTGTCAACATAGATTTCTGCATTGCTAAACATAGTTTGGGGAGCTCAACATTACAAAATGAGCATGTCGTTATGATCACAGGAAGTGAAATAGCATATAAATCACGAGAGCTGCCAAAATAGTGCGCCTGCTTTCTTCTTGAAGATATCCATTTGGAGAGGCTACCTAGCTAGTGCTTTTCTTGACACGACAATATAGTACCTAGATGCTCTACTGGTATACTGTTTGCTTATGGTAGTTGTTCACCTCTCGCACTGTTATATAGACACATATTTTTGGTCTTTTTGTTTCAATTGTTCAATGGTAATTAATAATATCTTCTATATCATTATTTTAGTTATTAAATCAATCATTAATTGGGGAATCAAATTTCTGCCAAAAGTAACCCCGTGGAATCAATGCCAGGGATAAATTAGCTGTAAAAATAATACTATATATTTTATATTAATAGTTTCTGATATAAATGAATGCATTATTAATTCTGATAAACAATTTTGTATCCTCATTGTTCATGTTTTGATCCGGCAATTAATTTGTTTTTATCCAATGTATTATCACATACGAGACATGTTCATGGGTTATCTCTTGTACAGATGTTTTAGATTGGTAGGATGTACATCCAACTCATCAGCATATATTTTACTTAGATAAACTCATGAGTATCTCTGTCCAACGAGATAACGAAGGATGGTTACAACACTCGCAAGACCGAAGAAACAACATGCTTGCTTTATTAGGAGGTCACATATATAATATAGAAAAAATTATTTTGATCCTCTATAGCTAGCACATACATCTATATTATTCATCAGAGATTTTTATGGCGCATGCCATCTCTCTTTTGTAACCATTTTAGTGGTGTTGCCCAACGGGGCAGCAACACATATCCTTTAAAGTGCAATATCCTACATCATCCTCGCAAAACTTCTTGCATGATGCAGCCGTGCAATTAGGTAGGTCGTACCCATAGCATTTTGCAGGTAGCGGGAGAGCATCTATCTCTATCTGCACCAAATCAACACACTTTGTTAGGCTAACTATTTGCGAGACAGTTTGTCAGCTTATATTTCTATATTTCTAAATATGAACTAGTTTTTACGGGAGCACAATATTATAAAATGCACGTTAAGTTATGATCATGGGGAGTGAAAAAACAATGGAAATAACATAACCTCGGTGTTTGCGTCGCATGAGGAGAGAATAGTAACCATGACTATGAGAGCTGCCAAAAACAGGGCACCTGCTTTCTTCTTGAAGACTGCCATTTGGAGACCGAGGCTACCTAGCTAGTGTGTTTTTATTTGTGTCGGCTCACGAATCTAGTACCCTTTTTATCAATGCTTTTCTCTATACTTTTTGTTTGTGGCAGTGTATACCTCTCACACTGTTATATAGATGCATATTGCGGTCATTTTGTTTCAGATTTTAATTGTAATTAATGATATCTTCTAGAGTATATCAATATTTTGGTTAGCAAATCAATCATTAAGTGGGGCAACAAATTCCTTCCAAACGAAACTGGGGAAATCTACATTAGTCGTGGAAAAATAACACAATACCTTTTATATCAATATTTTTATATAAATAAATGTAGTATTAATTGTGATAAATAAATACTCCCTTCGTCCCTTCAAATGGACCACACGTAGTTTAAGAAAAATTGATCACCAATTTCGTCAATAAAATATGAGAAATATGACATAAAAACCATAACATTGGATTCATATTTAATAGAAGTTTTTAATGGTTTAATTATTGTGACATAAAATTTATAATTTTAAGCATCTCAGGAAATTCTCTTGACGTGTTTTTGTTGGGTTCATCACAACCCGATACCAGTCGGGATGAATTTACGACTGATCATGCCCATGACAACCTGGTCAGTCAGAGGAAGTGCATTGAGAGCGAAGGGAATGTGCTCTCCCTCAAGACGGCCATCATTGCAGATGGGAAGCAAAAGTGCACACTGGGCGGCTGGGCCGCCTCGTTTTCCCCGCAATTATGGACGTGAACTCAAGAAAAGCCCGCCTAATAGACGAACAACAAGACAAGGAATAAACGCCCAGCTAGGGAAGTCATGACCACACGACAAAACTGGACTGCACTTGATGCGACCAAAACATGCACATCTTTATCTATGTTTAAACGGTATATTTGTCATGAAAATGGCAACATATCACTCTGCACCTGCCAGTAACCGCCAATGTGTAAATTATTTTGCAAATCTCCTTGTGATTTTATTTCTCGTAGTTTAGGAACATATTCAGGTGAAAATCACGTAATTATAAAGATATAATTCGGATGTTTAGTTACCAAAAATCTAGAAGATCCCAACAAGGCAAAACAGAACTTAATGAGTCGCGGTATGGTCGAACATTACCGTACCGGCAACCGTACCGACCCCGATC
>QRDG01002250.1:0-228096 GCA_012064385.1 Puccinellia tenuiflora
TCACCCCCCCTAAGTTTCTTAAACCGAGCAAATTACCCCCCTGAAGCTAATGGGCTGTTCGGTTAGCGGTTTTTCGCCACGGTGGCAAGTGGTTTTAGCCAGGGTGGAAGCGGTTTGGACACGTCGGGTACAAATAACCCCCCTATCTTTCTGTCTCCCATTTATCCCCATTTCTCCCCGTCGGCTTCGACTTCTCCGCTTCTCCCTTCTTCCCCAAATCCGTCGCCTCTTCCGTCGCCTCTACATCCGCCACGATTGCTACGAAATCCGGCCGGCGATTGGTGCGAAACCCTAGTTCCCACCTCACTTCTCACCATTTCCCCCTATACCAAACCCTAGTTCGCGGCGATGGATATCGAGGGGAGGTGGATTCTGCAGGCGGCGACGAAAGCAGTTCGGGAGGTTGACGAAGCGGCGGCGGCGTTGCTTGATTTTGCGGGGGCGGAGCGCATTGATGAGCTCTTTGAGCCAAAGTCAGTGCTCGATCTCCGCCGTCTGGGGGTGGAGTGCATGCGCAGAGGTACCGAGCTCATATTCAAGAGGGATGGCGATTGTTTGCAGCGACTGTTGGAGATCGATGCTGGTACAATGAAGAGCTTCAGATCGGCCGCGGCAGAAGCCAGGTACTCCTCAGAGCCCATGTCGGAGGCGATTAGATTGACGAAGTACGTCGGAGTTGCGGGTGTGGGAGTGAGGTACATTCCGAAGCAGGAACTGTCCGAAATGATCTTGAAAGCTCGAAATCAGCCACGTCGTGTTGGTGTGCCGGCGTCATGGATTGCAGGGAAGAAGCATATTCCTGTGCACAGGGGTGCAGGGATGTAATTGCCGAGAAGAAGAAGAAGATGGGCAGAAGTTGATGATGGGCAGAAGATGGCCCCTTTTGTAGATGGTTGTTAGTTGATGATGGGCAGAAGATGGCCCCTTTTGTAGATGGTTGTTAGTTGTAGATGGATTGTGCAATGTACTAGGAGTTAGTCCAGTTAGCACTGTTGGACAGAGATGAACTCTGTATTTTGGAAATCAGATCAATGTAAGTTGGTCAGAGAGCAACTATGTAAGCTTTTGGTGTGAATATATGTGAAATGATGGTCACAGTTTGAACCAGTGCATTGTACTAAATTGTTACAGAATTCAACACAAACAGAAAGTGCATCCTCCATTTCACACAAACACACTCAACTGTTACACAAAACTGAAACAAAATTGGCACTGTCAGTTTACTTGTCTTGTCCATCTCCACCTTGATTTTTCTTTTTGCCTAACAACCAGTGCATCCTACCATATGTTGGCACTTGTTCTGTCACAACCTTGGACATAGGAATGGTCTCTCTTCTTGACTGTCTAGAAGAAGATTGACTGGCTGGTTGACTACAGGGTTGAGAACTTGACTGTCCTGTTGCATCACATGAATTCTTTTGCTTTTTCTTGGGTGGAACAAATGGCCTACGAGCAGGTGCAGGGGGCTGGGCAGGTGCTTGCTGCTGGGCTGGTGCTTGGGGTTGGACAGGTGCTTTCTTCCTAGGTCTCTTGTCAAAGTAGGGCACATGTTTCTCTTGCTGCTGCTGGGGTTGTTGCTGGGCAGTAGAAGTAGACTCCTATATCAAACATTTTAGGAGTCAAATAATAAGTAGGAAAGTAATAGCAGGAAATGAATATAAGAAGATAAAATGAATATAACCTTAGCTGCTGTTTTTTGTTGCTTTTTCCTAGCACTCTTTGCTTGTTTCTTCTGGTGGGCATGTTCCCTCACAACATCAGGATTACTTGTGCACTTTCTTTTGTTATGGTCTCCCCCTCCACATGATGAGCATTTGCCCCTGACACCCTTTCTTGATAACTTGTTGCCCTTTGGTTTTTCTTGCTCTTCCCTTCTTCTCTCTACCTTTGGCCGACCAGGCATTTTCTTTTTCTTGGGTGGAAAAGGCCTAGGGTTTGGAGCTACTGGCCAGCTCTCTTTCCCCTCAACTGGTTGCAACACATGGCTATATACCTGGTCATACACATCAATCCTGTAACAAGGTGCAATGAAGTCATCCAATTCTTTTTTCACTGTGTAAATAGCACTGATAGCATGGCAACAAGGCAAGCCAGAGAGATCCCAATATCTGCAGCTGCATGTGAATCTCTCCAAGTTCACAGTGAACCTTCTCCAAGTCCCTTCCATAACCTCAAATCCTTCATCTCCATTGTACAAGACATTGCAAATATTTGACCGTTTAATATTCAACTTCAGTTTCTTGAAAATATTGGGGCATATTGTACCAGGCCAATTCTCTGACTTTGCCTTGTTCTCTGCTATTCTAGCCATCACCTTCCTCCTAATGATCTGCATAGAAGTAATTACTGGATAAAATCTCGCTCTCATGATTGCATTGTTAAATGACTCACAAAGATTGTTCTCCACAGAATCACAAAAGGAGCCAAGCCTAAAATGGGCTCTACACCAATGTTCAGGAGCTGTCTTCATCATATCTCTTGCACCTTCTGCTGTTTTCTGTGCTAGCTTAGCTCTACTGTAGTTGAACTGAATCTTGTCACTTGATTTAGCACAAGCCCAAAATAGCTTTTGAAAAGCTTTGTCTCTATGCTCCTTTTTTCAATTTGCATATATATGCCTTGCACACATTCTGTGTTCTGCCTCAGGAATTATCTCATTGACTGCCTTGATAAGCCCCTTCTGCTGATCAGATATGATAACCCATCCATCACCTTGGTTGTTGATCTGTATGTCCTTTTGAAGTAATGACAAAAACCAGTACCAGCTGTCATGATTTTCCCCTTCTACTGTAGCCCATGCAATTGGGTACATCTGGTTGTTTGGATCCCTGCCAATTGCACACAAAATCTGTCCTTTAACTGTCCCTTTGAGGAAGCACCCATCAAGACCAACAACTCTCCTACAGCCAGCTAGAAAACCTCTCTTGCAACCTTCTAGGCAAACATACATCCTCTCAAATACAGGCTTGTCAGTAACTTCAGGATTTAAGGTGACAGCCACTGTGCTTCTTGGATTGCTTCTGACCAATTCCATGTGGTAGTCATAAGCTCTAGCATATTCTCCATTTGTTCCATCAACAATCCTCTCCATCACAATCTTTTTAGCTCTTTTGCATTTTGATGCACTAACATCAGCACATAAATCTTCTAGCACAGCCTCCTGCATCTTCTCAATCCTCCAACCAGGATTATCCTGGATCTCCCTAAAATATTTCTCTGCTATTATTGTACTAGTAACCAACCTATTGTTCCTCCTTGGTACACAATGATGCACATTGTTGTACCTGCTGACTGTAAACCATGGTGACCTGTTGGGTACTAGTGAGCCATATATGCTCCAAGGGCAACCAAGCCAACTGCATCTGCCCAAAACCCTTGTCTTCTCATCCTTGGGAAATATGATGTGTTTGAAATTTTTTAGTCCATAATTGACTAATGCTTGTTTGAATTGTCTGCTATCATGGAAAGCTTGCCCAACCTCAAACTCTTGCACCTCTGCATTCTCATCATAGACACTCTATGTTTTGTCTTTCTTGTTCTCACATTTCCATCACTGTCTTCATCATAGGATAATTCATCTTCAGTGTCAAAGCAATCACTTCCATCTTGTTGCTCCTCTTTAGGATTTTCTGGGACAATGAATTCTTCAGGCACTTTGGTTCCTTTCACCTCTTCCTGTCCAAGCATTTTGTTCTTCACTCTCTTCCTCAGCTCTTCTGCTTGTTTTCTGTAACAAGCAGCCTCCTCATCTTCACCACTGCTATCCTCACTATCTAATTCATAATGATAGTCACTGTCTGAACTGTCTTCACCATCTTCTCCTTCATATGCATTGACAACTTGGAGTCCCTTGCCTTTGTCCTGTACATGCATTGCTGCCCTCACAACTGGCAATTTCCTTGGTTCATGATGATCCTGCTCTACTTCTTGCTGCACATGCTCAAATTGCTCCCCTTCTTGCTGCTCCTGCTCAACTTGATGCCATTCTAGCTGCATATGCTCAATTTGCTCCCCTTCTTGATGCTCCTGCTCAACTTGATGCCAATCTAGCTGCACATGCTCAAATTGCTCCCCTTCTTGCTGCTCCTGCTCAACTTGATGCCATTCTAGCTGCACATGCTCAGATTGCTCCCCTTCTTGCTGCTCCTGCTCAGATTGCTCCCCTTCTTGCTGCTCCTGCTCAGATTGCTCCCCTTCTTGCTGCTCCTGCTCAACTTGTTCTGGCATTCTTGCAAAGATCTCAACAAAACCATCTGCTACTCTTGTCACATGTCGAACCATACTCTTGACATTTGTGTTATCAACAAGACTACACATGCAACTAAAATTTCGCTCGGGTTCAACTAGTCTCCAAGTGAGTGTGGTTTCATGCAAATCCTCATCTGTGATCATTACATGATCAGCCAAATGCCTCTTCAACTCTGTTATGGACAGGTTTGCAACGGGCACGGCTGAACAGCCACTCCTTCCCCCAATGTACTCCCACTGCTTCTCTGTATCTGACCATAACATTCTCCCACGGTAATGGAATCGAACGGACAAATCATCCATCCTACAGAAAAGGAACACAAAATGTAAATTTTAGCAAGATAACTGAATTTTCAAATATGACTATCAAAAACCTTTTCTTTCACAGTCGCAATCCTACAAATCGAACTAAAAACAACCTAAAATGGTAGAAGTACAATCTAGTCTACGTTCCTACGACCTAAACACTCCAAATCATCGAATCCAAACCGCAATTACGATCAAAAGATCCTTCTTTTAGGTCTATTCGGTCGGACAGGGTAGAGTGCCGGAGGCAGATCAAAGGTTCGGGCAACCTACCTGCTCGTCCGCGCCATAGTCCAGGAACAATTTCAGCCGCCGATCGTCCCCGTGACCGCCGTCGCGCCGTCGATCGTCGACGAACAACCGTCACGCTGCGGTGGAGATCAGGGGAGGCTGAGGACGCGGATGTGTCGAAGAGCGGAGAGGGTGGAGGGAGCAGGCAGCAGGCAGCGGTGAAGAACTTACCTCGTGGTCGTGGCCGTCGTCGGGAGCGAAGAGGAGAGCGGCGTCGTCGTCGGCGCGGCCAGGCGGCGCCGACAGACTGCGCCTCGACCAGGTGCGGACAGACGGCGCCTCGACCAGGTGCGCGCGGCCTTAACACCAGGTGCCGACCAGGTGCGGCTCGACCAACCAGGTGCGGCTCGACCAACCAGGTGCGGCGCGTCCAGGTCATCTGCCACCATGGCGAAAACCGCTAACCAAAACAGCCCATTAGCTTCAGGGGGTAATTTGCCCGGTTTAAGAAACTTAGGGGGGTGATTTGCCCCGTTTTAAAGATAGGGGGGTTAGCGTCCGAAACGTGAAAGATAGGGGGGGTTATGTGGACTTCTTTCACCTCCAGCGGAAGGAGCTCCTGCCGCACCCCGTCGGCGTGCCCTCATCCTCCTCCCCTCCACCGGACCCGGGATCCCCCTCGCAGGTGAGCAAGCCCGAGCGTTTCTTGGATTGCTCTCGTCGGGAAGTCGATTCAACGCACGCGTTTCTTACTCGAGCCCGATCCCCTAGTCCCCGTAGATAGAACTATTGCTGGAACTAGCGAACTGGTGCGACGGGTTGCGGTATGTTTTGGGGGAAGATTCGGTCACTTCGTGTAATTAATTTTCGTCCTGTTCTTGGATTGCTTGTGCTGGAGATTTGGGGATCTGGTGGAGAGTGGCAGTAAGGGGACCAGGGTCTCGTGCTGAGCCCGAAATCTTTGTTATTGCGTAGGGTTACTCGGTTTGCTAGACACGATGTTGAAAACTGGGGATTCTATTGGAGGGAAGTGGTGAGAAATTGGGGATTTTACAGCGAGCTCTACATCAGTATCGTGCTGCAGTTTTCTGCTATAAATTTATAGTAGCATTCACGCAGGTATTGGGGTTTTTTAATAATAACTTGGAGATTTTTCTTCCTGTCTAGGACGTTTCTCATGATCTCTTGGAACGTTACATCGCAAGTTTGTATAGAAAGAAAGAAAGAGCATGGTATTTGTCGGCACAGTGGAAACCAGGGTACCACGGGCCGGCCTGCCAGGGCCCACAAGATTCTCTGGATGATTTTCTGCTAAGGACCAGGCTCTCCAAGCCTGGCGAGCTTCGCGAGGATTTTCCCCTCGCGAAGGGTTTTTCTCCTCGCCAAGGATTCTCTCCCTTGGCGAGGGATCGCTCCTCGACAAGGTGTCTCCGACGCCGCCCGCAATTCTGCTAAGGACCAAGCTGAAGGGCTCGGCGAGGCTTTTTGCCTCGCGAAGCGCCTTCCTCGTGAAGCCATCTCTGCCCCCGCGGCAGAGCGCACATGGGCTCTGCGCCATGTGCAGAGTGACGCGCGCGCCTACACGCGTGATGACGACGACGCCGCAGTTGCCGTTTCCGTGTATAAAGCAGTCAACAAAGCGGAGCCAAGCAAAGCGGACAACGAGTATTGCCTCTTTGGTGACAAGGGAACAGTCTGCAGCTACGCTCCAAGGACGACGTCACCGTGGGTCACCTCCCACCTCGGCAAGCGCCAGCCCGCTGTCCAGCTGGTCGGTGCCCCTTTTCAGCTTTGGTGACGCCGTTCCCCTGTCGTGGACCGTCTCCACGAGCTTTACCTTTATGGTGGACTTCACCTTTACGGTGCACCGAGCCCCCTCCTTTGTCGCCATGTGGTAGCCCTTCCCGCCCAAATGTTTGGTCGAAAGAGGTCCAGGACGCCTATAAAAGGAGGAGGAGCACGCCCTAGCAAAGGGCTCGGCTCTTCACTAGGTCCGGTTCAAGAATCCTGAGCCCAAACCCTAGATCTGAAGAATAGCTGGTAGCCATTGTTAGCCACCTCGAGCTCGACAAGCTCTCCTTGTACTGTGAACTCTCCAAGCAGTGCAATACACCTAAGCAGGACGTAGGGGTTTTACCTCCACAAGAGGGCCCTGAACCTGGGTAAGACCGAGCGTTCCATCTCTGCAGTGTAGTCCCGCAGCGAGCCCCACGAGCACCGTCGCCGGAGCACGTTGAGGGTTGTTTGACTGCGTGTTCAGCCCCTTACTCAATCCTTCTCGAGACACCCCCAGTTCCTGGGACAGTTCTCCGACATTTGGCGCGCCAGGTAGGGGGCTGAGGCGCGTCTTCATCCTCGACACAGCCATTGCCGGTTCTCGTGCCGAACGTCTCGCTCGCCGGACGGCTAGCGCCGCTACCGCTCCCGCGCGGCCGCCCGCGTGGGAGCTCTGCTCTGGAGCGCCGTGTCGACCCCGAGCGCCGCGTCGAGCACCCGGACGACGACATCGACCACGCTGAGGACGACCTCGGCGAAGAGGAGGCCTCCTCCATGCACCCGTCGTGGGACCGTGCTGCCTCCTCGCTGGGCCGCCCTGCGCCCAGCCCGGCGACTGCGCTCCTCATGGCGCAGGAGCTGCTGCAGTACCGCCCCACGCCGGCGGCTCAGGAGGCCTGGCTCAACCGCGTTGCCGAGCTCATCGGCGCCGCTCGCGCCGCGGCACCCGCACCGTCTCGCTCCCTAGTCCCTTCTGCGCTCGTGGGGGATGTGGCGCACGACGCACCTCCCGCGCCTCCTCATCAGCCCACGCCCGCTCCAGCTCCACCGGTTCCACCGCAACCTGCTCCAGCGGGGGCTCCTCCTCGCGACGGCCGCGCTGCATCGCACGCGTCGTCGCCACATGACTGCCAAATCGTGCAGCGAGCCCCTGAGGACGCACGCGTGAGCATCGAGCGCGGGCAGGAACGCAGCAACCGCGCCGTCCAGGACGTCGCCACCGCCGGGCGCCACCTCCGTGCCACCCTCGCCAACGGCACGGTCACCTACGGCACGACGGCCGTGTTTACTCGCAGCCTCCGTCGCGTCGTTTGGCCGGTCAAGTTCAGGCCGGACCTTCCTCCGCGCTACGACGGCAAGAACAACCCCCTGGAGTTCCTGCAGCTCTACTCTCTGGCCATCCAGGCCGCCGGGGGCGATGACAAGGTCATGGCGAACTGGTTCCCCATGGCTCTCAAGGACTCCGCGTCCTCATGGCTCACCAACCTCCCCGCCGAGTCCATCAACACTTGGGAGGAGCTCTGCCGGTGCTTCATCGCCAACTTCAAGGGCACGTACGAGCGCGGCCTCACCTACAACGACCTCCGCGCCGTGCGTCAGAAGCCCGGCGAGACCCTCCGCAAGTATATCCAGCGCTTCAGCCAAGTGCGCAACAAGATCCCCAATGCCACCGATGCACAGGTCATTTCGGCCTTCCAGGCTGGGGTCACAGACGTGCGGATGCTCGAGAAGCTCGGCATCCACGACAACATCACCACCGTCGTCAAGCTTTTCGACTTGGCGGACAAGTGCGCCAAGGCTGAAGAGGGCCGCTTGTTCGTCAAGAACGAGCCAGGGGACCCCACCGAGGGGTCCAAGAAGAAGAAATCCTCCGAGAAGCGCAAGACTACTGCGGTCCTCGCGGCAGAGCCCGACGCCAAGCAGCCTCGCCAAGCTACCACTTCAGCCGCAGGACCTGAGAAGAAGGATGATCGTCCATTCTGCATCTACCACAACAGGCACTCTCACGCCACCGAGGACTGCTTCGACATCAAGAGGCTTCGCGAGGCTCGCGAGGCTCGCGAGGCAAACGGAGGCCGCGGAGGCCGCGGCGGAGGCCGCGGCGGAGGCCGCAGCGGCCGCGGGGGGCGACGCTGGAACAACAACTACAACGACAACTACCAGCAGAACCCTCAGGCCAACGCTGCCCAGCCCGCGAACGACAACCTGCCTGCCGAGGCTGACGAGGGCTACCAGGTGCCTCGTGGAGCCGCTTGCATCCTTGGCGGGGCTCAGGCCCCTCGCTCCAACCGCCACTTCAAGCAACTCGCTCGCGAAGTCGCAGCAGCCCTCCCTGGAGTCGAGGCCTCTAGGCCCCTCAAGTGGTCCCAGTGCCCCATTACATTCGACTCCGGCGACCACCCCAAGTCTACTTCAACCGTTGGCACCATCCCGTTGGTCTGCACCCCCACCATCAATAACATCGCCGTCTCTAAGACGCTCATTGATGGGGGTGCTGGCCTCAACGTCATCTCCGTCGAGACATTCGAGAAGCTGCAGGTGCCCTACGAGCGGCTCATGCCTACCAGGCCCTTCTCGGGAGTGACAGAGGATCTCACCACCCCTTTGGGGCAGGTGAGGCTCGCCGTCACTTTCGGCACCCAGGCCAACTACCGCACCGAGCTGATCGATTTCGACGTCGCGCACATCGGCCTACCCTACAACGCCATACTCGGCTACCCCGCCCTCGCCAAGTTCATGGCGGTGACCCACCACGCCTACAACCTCGTCCAGCTCCCTGGCTCGGGTGGCACCATTGTCATCCGCGGCGTGGTCTCGGACGCCCTGTACGCTGCGCAAGCGGCCTACAAGGCTGCCGCGGTGGCGTCACCCGCTGACGAGGACGAGGAACCCCTCCCGAGGCCCCCCGCGAAGAAGAAGCAGCTGTTCTCCCAGGAGAAGGCCGCGACAAAGCAAGTATCTCTGGAGGCAAGCGGCTCGGGGGCTTGCGTCACCATCGGCGCCAACCTGCCTCCCAAATAGGAAAGCGCGCTCGTCGCCTTCCTCAGGGCAAATTCTGACATGTTCGCCTGAACACCGTCAGATTTGTCCAGAGAAGCAAGACTTCGCCATCAAAGAAGGAGAAACTTCTGGCCACGCCAGTGTAACGAACCTCTATTTCAGGTCATTCTGAACCTTTGCGCATCGCGCCAAGCGTATTTTGTTACTTCGGCAAGTTCTACCGTTGTTTACTTTCCTCTCTCGCTCGTATGATCCCTCATGCGTATCTCGCGAGCGGGGGCTAGCATGGTGCCATGCCACGGGAGCATCCCGGCAGCGCCTAAAACCCAAGGGATCCGAGCTCTGAACTTGCGGGTCAGCTCTCATGCATGTCAACTCCCAAGGAGCTCTGAACTCATGGGTCAGCTCCCGCGCACGTCAACTCACCAAGTATCACCAAAACCTTGGTGCCTGTTTCTCCTCGCGAGACACACATGAAGGAACCTACGAGCACCATAAGGTTTTTTAGCTATCTATTGCTTGTGAGTATGCCTATCTCTCCAAGTGCAGGAAAACAGGCTCTCCAAGCCTCAGGCAACGTCAAAGCAAAAACATCTCGCCAGGGAACCAACACCCTCTCCAAGGCAGAATGCCTCGCTAAGCTAAGTACAAAGATTTGGTCGAAATTTCCTCTTGCTGGTTTTTGCCCCACGAGTCTCTTTTCTCTCTCCCACGCCTCATGGGCTGCTTGCACGTCAAAGGGGAGCCCCAAGCATCGCGCTTCGAGGAGCTCTTACTTCTTGAGGCCTCACACACCCCCCGGCCTTGTGGAGCCATGACTCTCACATACCGAAGCGGCGGTGGTGTAGCGCTAAGAGAGGGTCCTAAGACGTAGAGCGAAAAAGACATGAGGGGGAAAGACAAAGGTTCCCCGAGGGACATTCACAAGCACACTCCAATATAACTTAACAAGTTTCTTACAAAGTTTACAATCAAAATGGCTAAGATAAATGTGCCCTCTGCACGTCCAGCTACAGGCAAGGAGCTCAAGCCGTCGCGCCTCCTGAGGTGCCTGCTTGGTCCACGGCGGTTTCCGCCTCGTCCAGGGCATCCCCGTCGTCGCCTTCGATCACCACTTGGTCAAATTTCTTGGCGAACGCGATGGCGGCCTGCGTGGCGTCCTCCCGCGCCTTGTCGCTGATGGCGCGCGGCGGCGCCATTACGTCCTCAAGATCAAGCGAGGGCTGGAGCCTCACGAGGTTGCTGAAGACGTTGGTGACGGCGACGACCAGGAGGTCGCGACTCTCCTCCACGACGCGCCTATCAAAGCTCTTCGCGACCCCTTCAAGCTTTCCGAGGAATTGCTCGAAGAAATGCGAATATGAAGTTTCGTCGTCGGTCGCCGCGGAGAAGGAGGGGACGTCGATCCTCAGGTCTCTCCCGACCGCGCGCACGCGGCTCACCAAGCTCTGGAGAATGCTCTGGCGCTGGCGCGTCATGAACCGGTCAACCTGCCGCTGGTCCCGTGCTCGCTCCGCCAGAGCCGCGGCTGGCCCCACCTGCTGCCGGAGCTCGTCCAGGTCCCTCGCCAAGGCGAAGGCGTTTCCCTCGGCGCGCGCCTGGGCCTCCCGAGAGACCTCGAGGCAAGAGGTCAACCGCGTCTCCTCCTGCTCAAGCTCCTTGATGCGCTTCTCGAGCTCCTTGCGCTTGGTCTTGAGGCGGTCCTCGTGCTTCGCGACCTTCTCGTCATACTCTTTGGAGAGGCTTTCACGGACGAGTTTGACCTTGAGGTCAGCCTCTTCTTGGAGCCTCTTCTGCTCCGCCACGAGGTTGGCCTCGTCGGCGGCCACCTGACCCTCGCGCTCCTCCAGCTGCCCCTCACGGGTGGCCTGGTCCTTCTCGAGCAGCTGGACCTGCTCCTCGCGCATGAGCAGCTCTTTCTCCCGGAGGGAGAGCTCCTCCTCACGCCGCACCTGCTCCGCCTCGCGGGGCGCCAGCTGTCCCTCGCGAGCATCAAGCAGCTCGCGGAGCTCCTTCAGGCTGGCCCGGGTGCTCTCAGAGTCGGCAGCAAACTTCTGCTCCGCAGCCGCCAGCTCCTGGTGCTTGGTGGTGGTTTCCTCCTCGAGTGCCTCCCTGGCGGCGTCGAGCTCGTCCATCACATCCTGCGCCTCCCGCTTGATGCTGTCGCGAGTCTCTTTGGCGAAGCGGATCGCTTCCTCGCGAGCCGCCTTTGCCGCCGCGTCCTGCCGGCGGCACATCTCCACCCTCTCGTGGAGAAGAATCCAGGCTTCGCCGAGCCTTGCCCTTTCCTCCGCCAGGGCGTCCTCTTCCTTGGCGAGCTGCTCCTCCAGCCCGTCGAGCGCTCGCCGCGCCCGGTTGAGGACGATCCGGCGATGGGCTGCTTGACGCTGCGGCGCGTGCAGCGCCAAGGAGACCCCCGCGCTGCTGCTGGGTGCAGAGTCCTCGATCCTCGTCGAGGCGCCCGGGTCCTGCCTCGGACCCACGACCGCCTCTGGTGCGATCCGGGGGCTTGTGGGGGCGCCTTCCTCGGCGCTCGCTTCGGTTGCCCTCTGGGGGCTGGGCGCCCTCTCGCGCTCAGCTTCAGCGCCAGTGGGCTCCGGCGGCACCACCGCCTCCTGCTCCTCAGGGGCGCCTCCGGCCCCCTCTGCAACAACCGCGTCCGCCGCGGCCTCGGGCGCGTCGGCCCTTCTTGAGGAGGCCTCCTCCTCTGGAGGCGGCTCCATGACGATGTCTTCGTCCACGGTCTCCTCCTCCGTCTCCTGCTGGACGGGAGGGGTTGCCGCCCTGGTTGGCAACGGCGCCGCCTCTACGGTCTCCTCCTCCACGCGGCGTTCCGCCGCAGGAGAAGTCGCCGCCCGGGTTGGCGACAGCATGGCCTCCTCGGCCACCACCGCCTCCGCGCGGTGCTCGACCTCAGGAGGAACAACTGCTTGCTGCGGCTCGCCGGCCGCAGGCGTCTCCGCAGCGACGCTGGTGGTCTCTCCAGCTTTGCCGAGCCGCCGCCTCTTTGGCTCCGCAGGCTGCCTGAAAGGGAGCCAAGTTGAAAATCCATCAAGGAGATTTCCTCAGAAGCAAAATGTCGAGGGAAAAAGAAAGATCAAAGACTTACTCGCCGGCCATCACCCACACCCTCTTCTTCGCCTTGGGTGGCTGGGTGTGGCTTGCTCCGGCCTCCTCCCGAGCAGCTCCTGTCTCCGCGCGAGGGGTGTTCCTCGCGGCTGCGGCCCTCCTGTCGTGGACGGCCTTGGAGCGGGGTTCGCAGCGCCCGCTCCCACCGCCGCTCGTCTCCCCCTCCCCTTCGGCGCGCTGGGAGCGGACGACGCGGAAGGCGTCCTCTTCATCGCCGGAGGACAGCACCTGGAGGTCCACCTCAGCGTGAACGCTCTTTGAGGAGCCGATGTCCTCACCAACGGGGCCAATGCCCCTCGAAGCCTCGTCCTCGCCGAGGGGGTCCTCGCTTCTCGAGGCCTCCTCCTCGGCGGACTCCTCCACCTCCTCTGGCTCCAGAGGCTCGTCCAACTACTCCGGCTCCGCCGCCCACGGGTTAGTGCGAGGCCCGCTGTACCCCGCGGGCACAATCCCCCACTCGTCGAACGTGGGCATGCGCGCGCGCTGCTCCTCGATGCTCTCCTCGGCGAAGACAATGAGCGGCTTGGCAGCCTCCTTCTTGGCGGACGGGATCTCCGACGACGTGAAGAGAACGCCCATGATCTGGCGTAGCACCTCAGGCGCGAAGCCGTCCCTACTTAGCCGCATTGCGTCCGTCTTGCCGTCGTACCGCCACACCGGCTCGGCGTGCTGTTGGAGGGGAGCGATGCGGCGCCTGGTGAAGTCCTTTGCCACCATCTGGCCGGTGACCCCTATCTCGCGGATGCGTTGAATATACTCGTACACCGCGTCAAGCCTCGAGCCCCTGAAGTCCGCGCTCGCCCAGCGCGCCCACTTCCTCGGGGGCCCCTCCGGCACCTCCAGGAGGGGGTGTGTGGCCTTGGCGTCGACGAAGAGCCACTTCTCGCGGAACTTGTCCACCTTCTTCGTCACCTTGGTGACGGCGTCCTCACCGCACCAGGCGATGGGGATGTAGTTCTCGCTCCTGGCGTCGGCGATGCGGAAGGAGACGCACCCAAGCCGCTCGCCCTTGGCGGAGTTCCGAAGAGAATAGAAGCTGCGGAAGAGCGCCACCGAGGGACGGATGCCGAGGTAGGCCTCGCAGAAGTGGGCGAAGATGGCGAGGATGAGGATGGAGTTGGGATGAAGATGGAGCAATTGGATCTGGTACACCTCCAAGATCGCCAGGAGGAAGTCGGAGAATGGCGGTACCAGGCCGGCGTAGAGAGTATGAAGGAAGATGGGGTAGAAGGTCTCGGTGAGCCTGCTACCGGCCGGCCTCATTTCGGTGGCGCCGTGCTCGTTGGTTCGCGCCGCCGCCAGATGGCGCACCGTCGCTATCGTCGCTGCGGTGACCCGCGTCCGCGGCAGTGCTCCCTCGAGAGCAGCGGCGCGCGCCATCGCCGCGGACATGCCCGCTTGCGCCGTGGCCTTGCCCTTCGGGTCGGTGGCTGCTTTCTTGGGTGCCATCGGCCGCCGGAGAAGAAGAAGAGTGCTCTAGAGTTGGAGCGCTCTGGAGAGATTGGAGGCGTGGGGAGAAGTTTGCGCAGGAGTAATGGGAGAAGTAATGGGCGTCGTCCGCGCGCCCAGGCTGTATTGACCAGCGCCCGAGTCGTGGCGGGCCCCGCCACGTCGCCCGTTGGAGCCGAGGAGGTCGTGGCCGCGGGTGCAACCGCTGCGTGCCACGTGTCGCGGCCCTGTCAGGCATCTTTGGCCCCTCGACGCTTCGCCTTCGTCATGGGCCTCGGCGTGAGCGTCGCGGGCCCGGGGGCTACTGTCGGCACAGTGGAAACCAGGGTACCACGGGCCGGCCTGCCAGGGCCCACAAGATTCTCTGGATGATTTTCTGCTAAGGACCAGGCTCTCCAAGCCTGGCGAGCTTCGCGAGGATTTTCCCCTCGCGAAGGGTTTTTCTCCTCGCCAAGGATTCTCTCCCTTGGAGAGGGATCGCTCCTCGACAAGGTGTCTCCGACGCCGCCCGCAATTCTGCTAAGGACCAAGCTGAAGGGCTCGGTGAGGCTTTTTGCCTCGCGAAGCGCCTTCCTCGTGAAGCCATCTCTGCCCCCGCGGCAGAGCGCACATGGGCTCTGCGCCATGTGCAGAGTGACGCGCGCGCCTACGCGCGCGATGACGACGACGCCGCAGTTGCCGTTTCCGTGTATAAAGCAGTCAACAAAGCGGAGTCAAGCAAAGCGGACAACGAGTATTGCCTCTTTGGTGAAAAGGGAACAGTCTGCAGCTACGCTCCAAGGACGACGTCACCGTGGGTCACCTCCCACCTCGGCAAGCGCCAGCCCGCTGTCCAGCTGGTCGGTGCCCCTTTTCAGCTTTGGTGACGCCGTTCCCCTGCCGTGGACCGCGTCCACGAGCTTTACCTTTATGGTGGACTTCACCTTTATGGTGCACCGCGCCCCCTCCTTCGTCGCCATGTGGTAGCCCTTCCCGCCCAAATGTTTGGGCGGAAGAGGTCCAGGACGCCTATAAAAGGAGGAGGAGCACGCCCAAGCAAAGGGTTCGACTCTTCACTAGGTCCGGTTCAAGAATCCTGAGCCCAAACCCTAGATCTGAAGAATAGCTGGTAGCCATTGTTAGCCACCTCGAGCTCGACAAGCTCTCCTTGTACTGTGAACTCTCCAAGCAGTGCAATACACCTGAGCAGGACGTAGGGGTTTTACCTCCACAAGAGGGCCCTGAACCTGGGTAAGACCGAGCGTTCCATCTCTAAGTGTAGTCCCGCAGCGAGCCCCACGAGCACCGTCGCCGGAGCACGTTGAGGGTTGTTTGACTGCGTGTTCAGCCCCTTACTCGATCCTTCTCGAGACACCCCCAGTTCCTGGGACAGTTCTCCGACAGTATTGGTTTATCGCTATGAGTTTCTGCGCCATGTCAGGATCCTGTCTCATCTTACTAGTTGGATGTGCGTTTCCTTTTATGGCTTGTGGAATTTCTGCTTCATTTTTTTGGTATATATGCTTTTGGTACAATGCTGTGGTAACTAATGTAGTCAATGAATTATGCTGTATTTGCACTTTCAAATTGAATAAAACCATCCTATTTTGACCCGCCAAAGTTATTTATCTACTTCCAAATCTGGCTACTGATTTTATTTTTACCTGTATTCATGGATTTTCTTTTGTTTCTTGAATATATCCAGTGCATGCAATGGGTAGGAGCGTTGGAGTGGGACTCCATGCAGAACTGGAAGGTTCTGTGACAGATCCTTCCAACAAAAAGGAAGACTTCGGTGGGTGGAAGCTGTATGTGAAAGGACTCGACTCGAACACACTCCCACCATTTCTCACGCGCCTTTGTGACCCTGACAAGCAATCCTCGTACTCTCATGAGGTGTTCTTATACGTGTTTGAGGCTGCTGCAGAAGTCCATGGCTGCAACATTGTACCACATATCAGCCAGATCGTTTCAGCCATCATCAGAATCATGTCTTCAGGCACAGGGTCCTTGCATAGTGTTGGTTGCTGCAAGGTGATATGCACACTATCCCGCTATGTCATTGATCCCCTGGGAACAGAGCAAGAGAAAAGTGAGATCATTAGCTCTGTCTGCAGTCCCCTTTCTGGTTGCTTGATGAGCACTAATGAGAGTGTCTCTTCTGGTTCTGCTCTCTGCGTCACTGCACTTATCCAGTCCAACAATTGGCAATTTGCATCTCATGAGTTGGTTAATGATGTCTGCTTAAAAGTCTCAGGGGCCCTGGAGGAGGCACACTGCCAGACTATTTCACACTTAGGCTTGGTGGTTGCTCTGTTAAAGCATAATCGGTTGACACTTGAGCCTTATGGGCGGTCTTTGGTAAGAGCAGGCTTAAGTATATTGGATGAGAGTACTAAAGCAAGCAATTCTCAGATGATCATACCATCCATTCAAATGATACACTCCATCATGAAGAATTTGGATTTGAGCATCATATCTTCTGAGATCAGTAGCATTGTCCAAACTATGGAGCAATTGCAGGATGATCCTATGCCAGAGATCAGCACTCCAGCTTTTCAGGCAGGCGAGACTGCTAAGAAACTCTGCAGGCAGGAAGAGTGTCGATATGGCAGAGGAACTATTCCATTGGCAAAATATGGTGGAAGACATAGCAGGAAGAGATCATATTCACATTCTGGTATGGATGATGTGGAGATGAGAGACACCGGTTCAAATGAATCTCTTTCTGATGATGTACAATCTGCTCATTGTTTTAGAGTCCATGATTCCCAATCTTCAGTGGGACAATACTCGGTTATACCTGGAAGTGCACAGGCAAGGAGGCGACTATGGAGTAATGGATCTGACAAATCACATCAAATTTCTTGTGATGATTTTCCCCATACTGGCATAACTGATTATCAAGATGGTGTTGGTGTAATAGCACAATCTAATTCTGCGAGTCTGCCCAAGTCAGTGAGGCAGTCTTCAGATGTGCCAACAAGAATTGCTGATCCATGCCCTATGTTTTTCACACCCCAAACTACTAATCAATCCTCTCAGGTACATAGCGGATCTTAATATACACTTGGTCACCTTCTCATATGTACAGGCAATCATAACACTTTGGGGCTCATCATGTCAAGATTTATTATATGAGTTAGCGTTTGCACTTTGGTCTGTAATAGTATCTTTCAGATGATAGGAACAACAAAACTTTGATTTTTGATACAAAAGGAATTTAATAATTTCATCTGCAAATCAGATATCATCCACATACAAAACAGATCCTCCACATGTATGTTCATATATTGCTTATGGTTTTTCTTTTGATGCATTGAAGAATTGTCTCTCAGTGGTTCCAGTTTAAAAATGATTCTGGACTTTAGAAGGAAATCGCAAAAGCCAGACCTTTCGTGGTGCAAATAAACTCACAGCTCTTTCTCTGTGTCTCTGATGGACTCGTTTCAGATATCTAGGCGAGGAACTTTCTCAGAAGACGCTACGATGCAGTCAACCCGAAGGAAGCAGCTCCAGTTTTGTAGCTCCTGCAGCGATTCAAAAATAGATGCTCACAGGTTACCTGACAGCCCAGCTTTGCAACAGACACGGCACTGTTCAGGACAATGTACACATGGTGAAGTCAAGGAAAGGAACAGCCACCGGGATTCCATTCAGCATGACAACCCGTGTCGTGTGCAGAACGACAAGACCTTGATACAAGCTCTCAAGCTACCGACCAACATTGAGAGTTCTGATAGCACAGGCGAGTCTCCAAGCGAAGAATGTCAATCTGAGAACAAGAAAATAACCAGAGGCAAGAAAGGGAGCAGAAACTGCTCTCACACTCTACTTCTTCTCTTGGATATATCCAGGTGTATGCAATGGGTAGGAGTTTTAGTGTCGGACATCATGCGGAACTAGAAGACTCAGTGCTCTTTTTCGTGTTTTATATGCTTTTGGTAGGATGTGATTGATGGCAAACTAAGGGAACAGTTTTGAGTTAGTAATGTTGCATTTGGTAGTTTCTAACTTAATCGACCATTCTGTGCAGCGTCTGTGATGGATAGTTCTCTTGCAGAAGATGAATATCCATGCAAAGTAATTTATCACTTCACCAGTCTGAAGTCATATGTGCGAGATCTAGATACCGGAACCCTGCTGCAGTTCATCAATCAAATATGTGACCCGAAACGCCTGTGCTCCTTATCAGCAACAGATACCTTGAGTGCTCTTAAGACTGCTGCAGAAGCCCATGGCTGCAACATTGTACCACTTATCAGCCAGATCATTTCAACCATCATCAGATTCATGTCTTCAGCCACAGGGTCCTTGCATAGTGTTGGTTGCTCCAAGGTGATATACACGATATCCCACTGTGTCATTGATCCCCTGGGAAAAGAAGAAGAGAAAAGTGGGATCATTACCTCTCTCTGCAGCCCCCTTTCTGGTTGCTTGATGAGCACTAATGAGAGTGTCTCTTCTGGTTCTGCTCTCTGCGTCACTGCACTTATCCAGTCCAGCAGTTGGAAATTTGCATCTCACGAGTTGATTAATGATATCTGCTTAAAAGTCTCAGGGGCCTTGGAGGAGGCACACTGCCAGACTATTTCACACTTAGGCTTGGTGGTTGCTCTGTTAAAGCATAATCGGTTGACACTTGAGCCTTATGGGAGGTCTTTGATAAGATCAGGCTTAAGCATATTGGATGAGAGTACTAAAGCAAGTAATTCTCAAATGATCCTATCATCCATTCAAATGATACACTCCATCATGAAGAATTTATATTTGAGCATCATATCTTCTGAGATCAGTAGCATCATCCAAGCTATGGAGCAATTGCAGGATGATATAATGCCAGATATAAGAGATGCCGCTTGTCAGGTAGCTGAAATAGCTACTAATTTATGCAAACAGGTATAAAAAAGAGCTCGGTTCAATCGATTCCTGTTCTTTTGACCTAATTTAATTGATGTTCTTGTTGTGTTACAATTCTGTGAAGAATGAACTGTTTTTTCTGTATCGTGTACACATTTTCAGATGCTTGTATTGGGAGCTTCATGGGATGATATCCACATGTATCCAAGTCCCATTAAGCAGATTTTATCTAGTCCATGCCATGTGCAGTCCAGTCCTGGCCTTCATCTTAAGTGCGGAGATGAATTTACCGCGGAACACCATTCACTTTTCCGGTGCAGTGTTGACCGTTCTGAATGGATTTCTTTCGGAGATTATGCGAAGAACAACAATGCACTGGTTCTGAAGACAAATACCCCAGGCAGCTATAGTAACCACGTATCAGAGACAACCAGCAATGAGCTTAAGCTCGTTGTTAGAAGATCATACCAACTTCTCGAAGTATTTCATGATTGTGGACTCAGTTTTGATGGCAACTTGAGCTCTAAATACTTCGTCATTGACAAGTATGGCAATGTAAAGTTCGACGAAACAGCAAAGGAGGCGGTCAAGATACTTGAAGACGAAGGTGCTGATGAAAAGGATGAGGACAAACATGCCTTCGTGCACATGATAAAACGTGAGATCTTTGATATGAAACCTGTACCAAGTGATTTGGGTAACTGGTTGTTTCTTGTGGATAGCTGTGATAAGACGATTGATGAAATGTTGAGTCAGAGTGTCAATTTGATGGACGAGCATCAGATCGCTTCCGCTTTCAGTACAATGTTTGATACACTCATGGAAAAGGAAGAAGAAAGTGACCAGACAGTGTATGATGCGGTCATTGCAGAGCTCAGTGAGAAACAGAAGTACTCAGATTGGCAACAATTGGTGAACATAGGAGCTGGAAACAAATACCTTAGAGATACATGCAAGTACAGGATTAAAAGGAAGAAAAGGGCGTACAAAAATAACCCAAGAGGCCTTCTAGTGATGCTTAGGAATAGTAGGCAGCACTCACTGAAGTTCAAAGAGTTGGAGTTTGCTCGCATTGTTGCCGAGCACTTTGAGAATCTCATCTCAGATTTTCAACTTGCCATGCATCGGCAGAAGTGCCTCTCAAACCTTAAACTGAAATACTCCATTGGCTGATGAGGCATTATTGCCAAACTTCATAGATCATAAAGATGATCTGACACTTGGATAGTCGGAGGCGAGACCATGTTACTCTTGTTTTTTTGTAGCTTTGGTGGTCCCATTTTTTGGTAGTCCGTGTACAGAGATTATAGTTCTGAGGTAGAGTGAACTTTACACTGACGAGAGTATAATTCTGAGGGAAATTGTAAATACAGATAGTTCGCTGGAATTTGTGAAGAAAATGAAAAATAGAGTTGATTGATGTGTTTTTTTCTGTCTGGCAGAGTCACATCGCTACTGCCAGTTGGTAGCCTACATTTCAGCTTAGTCATGTGGATCGTGTTTTGCAGTGTCAATATCCAGAATATTCAGAGTTTCAGAGAACGGTAAGGACAACTGTTCCTTACTCTGCATCACGCATCTGTTTATGCACAGAATCTCCCCGAGATATGTTATTGAGATGGCCGTGTTTCCATCTACTCAGTTGCACTTTTCAGTTGCACTTTTCTCTTCAGTTCATTCAGATATGAACTGAAGAGAGGGGGAGTAGATGGAAACACAGCAAGGAGTAGAACCCAGTGCACTTTTCTCTTCAGTTCATTCAGACATTTGGTTTCTGCCCTATCATTAATAGATGGATTCAAATTTTGGAACGACATTCGATCCTTCACTGCTGTGCTGTGTGTGGATTAAACCCCTCCGTGACAGCTGCACTAAAAAATAAATAAAATACTACTGTAGTATTGTTTAGTCTGCACTGGAATTTTGGAAAACCGGGGCGCCATGGCAGAGACGATGACTGCGGCGGTGACCGTCTTCTGGAACGCAGATGGCGCTTTCGGAGGCGAAGATGGGCATAATCCGCACCTACTCCTACTTATTAGTATCATAGATGTGCTCTGTCTCTCCCCCTCTGTACGCTGAGAACGCCGATGGCGTTCGGTGCGCGCCGACGCCGGAGACCATGGCGTTCTCTCGCCGCCTCAGACCTCGCAGAGCTACCAAACCTTGTCATAAAGCTCTGCCTAGATTTCATGATCTTCCACGACCAAGGAATTGACCAGGGAAGCTCCACATCTCTTCGACCCCGTCATCGTCTTCCCCAGCTACGGCCGATGCCGCCACGGCCACGCCACGCCGTTCATCTCGGCCTCCGTATGGTCCTGGCCCTCTCCGTTTGCTTCCTCGCCGTTCCTAGGGGCTCTGGAATCCGTGGAAGCTCCGCCGTCGCAGTTGCGCGTCCCCACCGCGTCGCGAAGATAGCCGTCTGATAACTGAAAGTCCTCCAGCTAGCTAGCACTTGGTGTCGTTGTTCCGTCAGGGTTTACGGCCCCTCGTCCGCTTAGTCTTCCCAGTGAGATCTCCGAAGCACCCATCCGCGAACTCTCTCTCGGTTTCTAGCACCGCCGTTCGCCGTCGGTAGCGCTCGCCGACGCCATGGTACTGATTAAATTTCAGTTTACTTTCTGACTTACTGCTACAGCACTGCACTGGATCTGGAATGGAAAACAGCAAGAGGCCGGCGATCGATTGAACCTCAGCAGTAATAAGGACCAGAGAGCCATTAGCACAAGCATCAAACGGGGTGGTGCATGAATCTCGCTAGTCGCACCGGGGACGAATTATGTAGAGGCGGTGTATTTTTTGGAAAAGCAAACGGCAATGTCACGGGTTGACGAACAGAGTATATCTCCACGTTTTGATGAACAAAGTACAGTACTTATTTTTTTCTTCTACAGAACAACAGTGCATTGTAGGAACTATTCTGCTCGAGTGCTGGCAGTGGATATAGTTTGGCAGTAAATATCTTTCATAATTCTCAATCTTTTTCCCTCATACCATGCTCTGCTCAAATTTTATCTAACTTAAGCATGAGCAGTTATGTTTGGAAATCCACAATGACCTGTAACACCCTACCCAAAATAATATGATGTGACAGAACTGGTCCATATACTTTGCAATCAACACATATAGCCCAACTCAATCTTGTTATCAAAGACAGCTGATTTAGCAATAAAAACAAATCTACCGAATGGTTGCATATCATCAGTAAGAAAATATTGGGGAAAACATTGCTCAGATGTATTCGCAATCTCCAACTGAACTTTGTGACAAAAAACTATTAATCAAAAAGGAAAGTTTTTTCTTTGAAACCCATGACTCCATGAGAGGGTCCGGTTGCAGTTTGCTATTGTTTCAGCCATTTTTCCAGATTTCTTTGGACACGTTTTTATGACCTCAGTGGCAAATTAACATCCAAAGTCAGCCTATTTTATTTGTGTGTTTTAGCCGGTACCCTGGAACCGTCCATCTCTTGAGTTGTTCATTTGAGTTGGTCGAAACATTGACCCACATGCCCTTTGGGTTTCATCAGTCAGTCAGCCTAATTTATTTCAGAAATTCCCTTACCTTGCTTGCAAAACTTCAAGAGCATCTCTGTAGCTAGCTTTGAATTAGGTTTACCTCCAAGCCAGGATATATTCTTCAGTTTCCAAGTTGGGCACACTTGCCTGTGAACAGTTTCAGGTATTTCGCAAAGAATCGCTCAAGTGGTCAAGCCTGGCGTACAAAAAAAAAAAGATGAAATATTTCTTAAACAATGTTTCCGTCAGACAAACTGACTTTATTATCCACATGAAAACTAAAAAGGAAATTAATACATCTTGGCACAAACAATGTAAACCTCCATCAGTGACTAAATGATCAGCAACAGATATGCATATCTCTGCACCTGAACCTTGTAGCCCTTACACAGGCCTGGCTCAAGGTAGAAGAAGACTCACGCGAACACACTGGAGAAGAACACACAGAGTTTCTGCACACGCACTTGTGCTATTTTCCTCTTGTTCAGCTTCATCAACTGGATTACATCATAGGCTTAAATAGCCACTCACACAGGCTACCACGCAGCCACTAACCCACTACCACACACACATCGGTCAAGCCACACACCGGCTGATCCGATTACCACTCACAGGTAGCTAGATACACGCACACGTTTGGCACTTACACAACTAACTAGACCACTAATTCAGCTGGCACTCACATGCGCATGCAGCACTCTGATGGACCAACTCAAACTTCACGTATTTGCCTCAACTAACTCAGCTGCATTTATGTGATTACAAACTGAAACTTGTCTAGGACTTAGACTGAACGAAAACAAATGGAAATAAGAACGATGATAACAAGGTTAACACCAACAAACCTATTATGGCCTGGCAGGTGGCAGCCAGTTTCTAATCAAGAAGATTTCATCCACACACACAAAAAAAAACATTACTCAATTTGCTAGCAATACTTGTTTCCTTATAAAGTTTGTCAAGGATCAGACTCATCATGCAGATAAATATCCATTTGCATAACAAACAGTTTATATTTTCTGGGTTAAATCTGTTAAGTACCTCAAAGGGAAGGCCGTACCTGGCATCCAAAGATAGCTTCAGAGTTCAGCTTGAGAATCTGACAAAAGCAAGCTTTGAGCTAGCACAAGTATATGATGACACTTTGCCGGTGAAAGAAATGCCGGTGTCGCCAGGCACATCATGATCTAACTCTTCAAAGTTCGAAGTGTATACATTTTGCAGCATGAATTTTGCATGATTATCCATTGCACAAAGAAGAGATACCTTGCTCGTATTGGTGATCGACTAGATTGGATTTCCTTGGCTATTATGTACATATTATTTATAAACCCAAAACAGATTTAGTGAGTTCCAAAACATAAACGAAATATGTAACAGAAACAAACCATTCTATTAATTTCTCTGTACAAATTACATCAGAAATACCCAGACATACAAAGCTAGTTAAGTTGTATTACATCCAGAATGCTATATGAGAAAATGACTGTCCATGCCTGGGCACCTCATAGGATTTGGTGGTGCGGCGGTTCATAGGTTGCAGCTCCCCCTTACGATTGTACTTGAGGCCAAAGAAGGTGACATGAAGCGCCGAGCCATCACCATCGCCGGCGTTGTCTTCCCTCTCGACAAGGCAAAACTTGCTGTCGCCCATGTAAGTGAGAGTCGCCCCCAGGTGTCTCTCCAGGGGCACCTCCGGGAAGAACATCCTGCCCTTCACCGTCTGCCAGTCCGGCGCCGCCCTGCCGCTGCGGGAGGCGACCTGGCAGGCGCAGACGTAGTAGCCGCCGCCGTCCTGATGGCGGAGCCCGACCCAGGCGTCCAGCTCGCGGTCGAAGTAGCCCTGGCCAAGGAAAGGCAGCACCCACCCACCATGCGACCTCCACTCGCCACGGACGGTGTTGAAGGAGTAGGTACTATAGTCCCGGTGCCTGTCGTCCAGCTGGTCCTTGATCTTGGTGGAGAAGAAGATGGTGTGTCCGTCCGGATGCACGGCATAGGCGGTGACGGCCTCTTCGCTGCCGCTGAACGGCGCCGGAGGTGGGGCGTCGATGTCCCAGGACCACCTGCTCGCTAGCCCTCCACAACGCTGCACCCACGACAGCACCTCGAAGGACACCCGTGTATGGCCGGTCTCATCGCTTTGGCCCGACAGCGCATATAGCTTCTCTCTGGCGGCGACGGCCAAGCCGTACAGGTTTCCAGGGAGGTTAGGGCCTGTGGTCATCGCGGCGGTCTCAGTGTCGTAGGCAAGGGTGCAAGCTTGTTCAATGTATGTCACGCCGTTCGCGACCAAGATCTTGCTGCCCAGGGAGGCAATGAACATGTCCTCGGCCCGGCCTGAATGGGCCAGCCGTGCTGCCGGGGGCTCGGGGAGACGCATGAGCTCAGCCCCGGCACCACTGTCCTCATCACCGTCGTCGTCGAAGAAGAAGCTGTCGGCGTCAAACTTGTGGATGCTGTACCCTCCCTCCCAGTCATCCAAGACGATGTAGAGGTGCTTGCTCCGCCGCGGCTCCGGCACCTTGCCGCAGCTGCATCGGCAGAGGTGGTGATTTTGGTCGGCCTGCCGCTGCCGCTTCGACATGGGATGGGAGTACTCTCCTTGATCTGAGTTGCAGAAACTTGAAAATTATGCACTCGATGGATGGCTGAATTTTTCCGGTGGACTGCCTCCGTGGGCGCTCGCGGATCTACCCATAATAATCACCAGCCGGCGGTGATTGGTATAGAGGTCTCGCGCCGAATCCGAGTTGGAGAGGAAGCGAAACCCGAGGTGGAGGATTAATCCGAGATCAACCCAGCTCGGCCCAGGCTCGGTGCTAGCATACCAAAAGCTTCGCCGTTGTCGAGCCGAGCCATGGAAGAGAGCTCGGCCCGAGCCTTGCGTTGGCTCGGTGAAAGCTCGGTGCGGCTCGCGAGCCTGACGGCGCGGGAGAAGAGACGCGCTGGCGACGGCGCGGCGGCAGCTGGATTCGGGTGAAGGCACACGGGGAAGTGCGCGCGCGACGGCGGAGTGCGATGCGAGTGGTATGGTGGCGGGGGATCGCTGGATGCGCGGTGGCGGCGTGCGTTGGGGCGGCGGCCGATGGAGCAGACAGCTTGATGCGGTGAATACACATGCGGGGGCGCGCAGTGGTGGTGAGCGGCGCGGTGGCGCCGGTCACTAGATGCGCTGCGGCGGCGGCGGCGGCGCGTGCGCGGACCTAGGAGCTCGATGCGGGAGAGAACAAGTTCCTTTTTTTTTTTTTTTTTTTGAGTCGGCGAGAGAACAAGTTCCTCATCAGCTCGTTTCTGTGTACCCCCGACCGGCCCAACGGGCCAGTTCCAGGCCCATTCCTCTCCCCTCTCTCTCAGTGAAAGAGAAAGAAGGGAATTCTACCGGAGATTATATCAGAGGATCAATCTGCTTTTGTTCCTGGACGAATGATCACGGATAATATCATCACGGCATACGAGTGCTTGCATTTCATAAAGCGCAAGAGAGCACGTGAGACCAGATGTTGTGCTTTAAAGCTTGATATGCGGAAGGCATATGACCGGGTTGAGTGGGATTACCTTCGTGCTATTATGCTGAGATTGGGATTTCATCAACGCTGGGTGAAGATGGTAATGCGCCTAGTAACGACAGTATCTTTTTCTGTCTTATTTAATGGTGATCAGCTTGAGAGTTTTTTACCTTCCAGGGGCATTCGTCAGGGTGATCCTATTTCTCTTTATCTCTTTTTGTTGGCAGCAGAGGGCCTTTCGTGCCTGCTAAAATCAAGAAGTCAGTCATCGAACTTAAGTGGTATTAAAGTGGCGCCATCCGCCCCGGTGGTTAGTCACTTACTATTTGCAAATGACAGTCTGCTGTTTTTCAGAGCGAATAGGGAGAATGCACAAGAGGTGAGAGATGTGCTACAAGTTTACTGTAGTGCGTCGGGTCAGCAACTTAGTTTGGACAAGTCCTCAATTCACTTTGCAAAAGGTGTACAGAATCAGATCAGAGAAGATATCAAGGCAATAGTAAATGTTCGTGATGTTTCCTTGAGTGAGAAGTATTTGGAATGCCATCTGACATTGGTACCTCGCTTAATGGGGCTTTCAAGTACCTTAAGGACCGGGTGTGGAAGAGGGTACAAGGTTGCATGGAGATGTTGTTGTCGGCAGCGGGTAAAGAAGTTTTAATTAAGGCAGTGGCCCAGGCGATTCCGACATATTCTATGGCTTGCTTCAGGATCCCCAGGGTATTATGTGAACATATTAATAGCCTCTTGCGCAAGTTTTGGTGGGGAAGCAAGGAAGGAAAGCGACGAACTTGCTGGGTCTCTTGGGAAGAGATGACAAAGCCCAAACATCTTGGAGGGCTGGGGTTTCGCGATATCGAGTTATTTAATCTCGCCCTCCTTGCTCGGCAGGCGTGGCGGATTCTAGAAGATCCGACATCATTGAGTGCACGTATACTCGAGGCGGTATATTTCCCACAAGGCAGTTTTCTGAATGCAGAGTTAGGCGCGTCACCCTCGTGGATATGGCGTGCCCTTTGTAATGGGAAAGAGGTTTTGAAGCAGGGGCTCATCCGAAGAATTGGAACCGGAGAAGGGACTCACATTTGGAATACAAACTGGTTGCCAAGGGACGGTATGCTTCACCCTATCGCATGTATTGGTGATGAACCTCCACAGATGGTCAGCGAGCTGATCAACTCTCTCACGGGGACGTGGGACATGCAGAAACTGTGTGCCTATCTCCTTCCGATGGATAGGGAAGTTATTATGAATATTCCGCTGAGCACGAGATGACAAGAAGATTTTTGGGCATGGAACTATGAGAAGAGCGGAATTTTTTCGGTAAGGTCCGCATATCGTATGCTGGTGTCTACCAGAGAGAGGAGGACGGCTTGGCTTGATGAGCGAGCTGGTTCGTCGGGCGATAAGGAGCGAGAGAAGGAATGGACTGAACTTTGGAAAGTGAAAGTACCTTAAAAAATCAAAGTATTCCTATGGAGGCTTACTAGACAGTCTCTTCCAACGATGGATGTTTTAAACCACAGGAACATGGCATCGCATCGAGCATGTTCGATATGTGGGGAGCAGGATTCTTGGAGACACTCATTGTTAGAGTGTAACATGGCGCGTTCAGTTTAGGCCCTGGCACCGGATGTAATCACCGACTTCATAAAATATCGACATGACGTAAAATATCGACATGACGTAAAACTTTTTTTTACGTGACTCATAAACTTTTTTTACGTGACTCATAAAATATCGACATGACGTAAAAATATCGACATGACGTAAAATATGCAATTTTTTATGGTTTTTACATAGTTATGACTCATAAAATTGCATTTTTATGTCAATTTTCATTATGTGTCAATATAAATGTAATTATTTGTATATCAAACATAAATTCTAAATAAAAGAAAGTAAAATAAACTTAGGATGCAAAATAAGTATTATGCACCCTAAGTGCTGAATAGGGTGTCTATATATATATATTCTAGCTATTCTGCACTCCCGTACAGAATAACTATTCTGAACAACTTTCTGAACTTACTTACGAAAACAATGTGAACTTTCCGACGGAACTCTCAGATTTATTTTTTTGGCGGACAGTGTTTCGAGCGCCATTTTCAAACCGTTTATCGGAATGACGCATGCGATATACCGTTGGATAGCTAGAGAAATTGCGCAACTTTTATTCTTCTGCCGAATTTCCGAATTCTTTACGGTTTTAAAGTAATTTTAATTATACTAAACACAGTTTTCGCGGATTTGTCCGTTTTCGTAATATATTTTGGACGCCATTTCCAAACCGCTCATCGGATGGATGCACATAATATGCCGTTGGATTCGTACGGAAAATGCGCAACTTTTCTGTCTCTGCCCAATTTTCAAAATTCCTTACGGTTTAAGAGCAGTTTAGAAAATAGAGAATTCTGTTTTCTGAAATTTAGTTCCGGTGGACTGTTTTTTCGCAATTAAATTTAAACCGCTTATCGAAACTTAACAAATAATATGGCGTTGGAAAGATGTTAACTAGATGCAACTTTTATGTGTACAATGTTTTTCGAAATTCGTTACGGTTTTTTATTAATTTTGAAAATACGAAAAACGGAGATCCAAAAATAATATGCAGTTGACCCTATTTTTTACGAACTTCTTACAATACATAAGTGAACTTTCTATTTTTCGAACCACATCTGAATTTTTTACTCATAAAGTTGACGAACTCCCCAGAATGCGTAAGTGAACTTCGTAACTGAACTTCTCTGCGTAGCATATTTTTCTGAACCCCCGTGAGCATAAGTGAACTTCTTAACGAATGTTAGTGAACTTCCTATTTTTTTTACAAGTGAACCTCTCACTGAAAAATCTTTTTTTTTTAACTTCCCGTGAGCGTAAGTGAACTTCTCAGCGAATGTTAGTGATTTTCCTATTTTTTTACAAGTGAACGTCTCGCTGCAAAATCTTTTTTTCTGAACCCCCGTGAGCGTAAGTGAACTTCTCAGCGAGTGTTAGTGAACTTCTTATTTTTTTACAAGTGAACCTCTCGCTGAAAAACTCCGCGAAAAAATGGTAGCCTGCAGCTGCTCCGACGGCGACGGTGGGAGATTAGTTTAGGCAGCAGTTTACTGTCACCAAAAGGCACACTGAACCTGCAGCTGCTCCGCATCGAGGATGCGCAAGTCAGTAGACCGATGGCCCTCATCGGCGAGAGCGAGGAAGAATCTGGCTGCGTGGGAGTGGACTCCCCACGTGAATGGGGAACCTGGCGGTGGGCGGGGCAGGGCCCGTCGGGAGCAGCACCGTCGGGAGGGCACACCAGGGAGCCGTTTGAAGGCTGCACGCAGGAGAGGCAGCCGGCGTCCTCCATGTTTGCAGGAGCACCGCCACAGGAGCCAGATGCGGGGAACGGAGCTCCTGCCGGGCGGCGCGCGGGTGGAGCAGGGGAACTCCGACGGGTACCTGTGCGCCGGTGCGGCACGGCCACGGCGGGGCGAGCGCGCCGAGAAGACGGGCCGCGGGTCGTAGGTCGCTGGGCCGGCGCGTGGGTGTCCTCCCACCGGTTTGTGGTACCCAAGGGATTCCTCTTTCACTCTTCGTGGGTTCACGGATTCGGATTGGGCCGGTGATCAAGATGATAGGAAATCAACTTCCGGGGCATGCCAATTCCTTGGTAGGTCCTTGGTGAGTTGGTCTTCTAAGAAGAAAAATTGTATCTCTCTCTCCACCGCCGAAGCCGAGTATGTGGCCGCCGCTAGTGCATGCACTCAATTGTTATGGATGAGGCAAACTTTGAAGGAATACGGTGTCAATTGTGACAAAGTGCCTCTTTTGTGTGACAATGAGAGTGCTATCAAGATTGCCTACAACCCGGTGCAACACTCAAGGACCAAGCATATTGAGATTCGTCATCATTTTATTCGAGATCATGTTGCCCGTGGAGACATTGAGCTAGCATATGTGCCAACCAAGGACCAACTTGCGGATATTTTTACGAAGCCACTTGATGAAGCAAGATTCACTTATTTGAGGAATGAGCTAAATATCGTGGATTCAAGGAGTTTAGCTTGACCATCTTGCATACACACCTATAGTTTCAACTTCTATCTTGGTTTAGGTGTAGGCATGAATTTAGGGGGAGTGTTGTCCTAATAAATTGGGCTCTCCCTCCCCCCAATATGCCTATAGTAAAAGTTTATTTATCTCTATTCTCATTTCATGAATTATGAGCTTAAATGACGAGTATTGGTTATGGACCCAAGATATATCTTCGCGGTGCCATTCCATAAACTCATACATGGTGGCCTAGGCCACCGACCTCTTCCTAGTGAAGAGTTGGTTCTTTTGGGATTATTTGGATTTTATTTGCAAATCTTTTGTTCTTATGGGAAACTCACTCAATCTTGGATTTTATTGTTTTTGGCTTTTGCAAGATGAGTGTGAAGTACCATCCCAGTTTGTGTTGTCTATCCCAAGCCTCTTCTTGCCCCAAAACTTGCTCCTCTTGCCACATACATGTCCACCACCATAAACGAGCTTCTCTGAGTTGTGGGGGCCGGAGACTTCGGTGTCTAACACCGGAGACTCCGGTCTGAGCGGAATCTCCGCCCTAAGCCACGGAGAATCGGGCACCCCGGAGACTCCGGTGTGCTTAGGCCGGAGACTCCGGTCTCGGCGTTTCCAGGGGTTCTAAAAGGGGATCGGGGTGGGAGTTATTTCATAACTCCTCACCACCCCCGACCTCTCCTCCCCTCCTGCTGCCGCCCCCTGCCTAGAGGAGCTTCCCCGGCCGCTCCCCGCCGCCGGAATCCGCCGTCCAGCCGGCCCCTCTTCCTCTCCAACGTTGGGGAACCTCCTCCCCACCATTGGTGTCCTCCACCATGTCGAGCAGCGGTACCTCCCTCTCTCCCTCTCTAGGTTTCCTCCTAGATCTTGGATAGAGTGTGTAGTGTTGCTCCCTATGGTGTAGAATCTCTTGCTGGCTTGTTTTCATCTCAATGTATCAATTTTAGCATCTTTAGCATCGATTTTTGACCTAACCCTAGATTCTCAGCCTCAGGGCCGGAGACTCCGGCCTGTCCCAGGCCGGAGACTCCGGGGGGCCGGAATCTCCGGCCCCTGAGACCGGAATCTCCGGTGTAGATCAAGTTTGTGTGCTTTTGATTCTCCAATTGATGCATCCTTTGTTTCCTTGGACATGTATGCTTATCCCCCTGCTACCTACTATCTGTTTACTCACAGGATCCTCACAGCGACTCAAGAAAATCACTCACAACCCCAATAAGGTGACTAGAAAAGAAAAGAGGGGAAATCGTGCTTATTTGGATCGGACTGAGGATGGCCGCTTGGTTCAGCGTGACAGGGGTGCTGCTGCTAGAGAGGCTGCATAAAGAAGAGCCGAAGAAGAGTTCCTTTCTCAAGAGAGGGCCAAGAAAGCAAAGTTTGACAATTTGACCACTCTTAGTGGGTTGAACAAATCTGAGTTCCGTGCAATGAGGTCGCAGCCATTCTTCGATATGCCACGCAACACCTCCAATCCTCGGTTTTGGAGAAAGGAACAAGAGATTGTGATGAATGAAGTGTATGCCAAGCTCTCGGGTCCTAACAAGGTTTGTGTGCAAAAGGTGCTTAATCTTTCCGCCCTTAGCACTAAACCATATTTCCAAGAGGCCGTGTGGATTGTTCGCAAGCTAGGATTGGAGCACCTCATGACGCTTCAACAGAACTATGACATCAACTTGGTGCACCAATTCTTTGCTACCATTCAGTTTGGAGAAGATGTTGATGTCAAGTTGACTTGGATGACCGGGCCTATGAGATGTGAGTCCTCTATGACAAGGTTCGGTGCATTGCTTGGATATGTGTTCCGCACGGGTGAAGCCTCCCAAGGAAGAATCATGCACACGGAAGGGGTCCACTATGACAAAAACAAGTTGACACCGCTTTATCTCAACAAGTCAGCTGTTGGCTCCAACAAGGACCTTTTTCCAACCTTTAATATCCTCCTTCGCATGTTTAGAAGCAATATTGCACCTCAAGCCGGGAATGTGGATGCAATTCGCGGAGGGCTTGTCAATCTTCTTGCTCATTCCTATGAGGTGCTTCAAGCCGGAGTTAATTGTCAAGGTTATGAGATTGACGTGATGGATTTCATCAAATGCGAGTTGCATTGGGCGGTGCATGAGATGAAGAATCCTATATATGCACCTTATGTGATGATGCTAATTCTTGACCAAGTTCCAACTCTCAATCGTGAGCACTTCACCATTCACAAGGCCGGCTCTCTTCAAATCCTCAAGCATGACAAGCCTTCTTCTTCAAGTGGTCCCTCTCGTGTTCCATTTGCATCAAGTGAAGAAGAGGAAGAAGATGTGGCACCCGTTCGTAGGAGGAGTAAGAATGCCGACCCTCCCTCTTGGGTTAGCAAGGGCAAAGATGATGTGCAAAGGAAGATCAAGAAGCTTAGTTGGTTTGAGAAGATGGTGATTCGCATGAATGTGTGCCTCCACCGGGAAAATTACGAAGGTTATAAGGAGAGGAAATTGATCATCTCCAATCAAAATAAGTTGTTCAAGGAGTTGGAGAAAAAGAGGGACAAGACTCCACCACCTCCTCCTTCTCCTCGCATTGGCAAAGCAACAGAAGAAGAGCTCGCCGAAGAAGAAGGATCCTCCGGTAGTGAAGCGGCAATTCCCTATGATGCTTGGCACGCAAAGCAATTCCCTTGGTCAGATTTTGAGTTTGAGGACGTGTCCTCCAATTTGCCTTCTTCCTCACGCAACACCGGAAAGGCTCCAATGCCTCATGGAGAGATTGAAGAAGATGAAGATGCTAGTGGCTCGCAATATGATGAGGATGATGATGATGACGACGCCTCCGACGAGGACTCCGAGTGATATCTTTGGGGACCGTTAGCATCGCCTTTCTTCCTTTTTGGTGTTTCGATGCCAAAGGGGGAGAAATGGTTCTAGTAGGCTATCCGTGGGATTTGCATGGGTCGGGGCACAAGCATTTGCTTTTATCATTCCTTAAGAGCTTGTGTTCCTTTTATTTCGTTGAACATTGTGTTGAACTCTATTTGCTCTCTATTTGCTATTTTTATATGTGAGATGTGGATCTTGTGGTCGTTGAGGAAACATGTTGAATTATATGTGAGGTGAAATATGCTATGGAATTATCTTTTATTCTCACTCATAAGGTATGGTTGCTAACATTATCATCAACCCCTCTATATCATGTTCCTTATGGTGGCAAATGATTGTGTCCTTGATTATATCATGTCTTATTTTATTGTGGCATCCTCCCCTATATGTGGGTCTCCTCTCATTTGTATATCTTATCTAATATGCACACATTTAGGGGGAGATGCTATTTGTCACATGATATGATTTTTTTTGCAAATCTTAGTGTTGTCATCTAACACCAAAAAGGGGGAGATTGAAAGAACATTTCCTAATCCCTATGAGTTTTGTGTGTTAGTTAACAACACTAATGACTATCTAATGTGATGCTAAGTGGTGCAGGTATTGACATATTTTTTACCCCTAGCATCTTGCACCAAAAAGTGAAGAAAGGGCAAAGTTTTGGTTGCTGCAGGAAATTCCTGGCCGGAGTTTCCGGCCTTTCAGGCCGGAGTCTCCGGCCCCTTGTTTTTCCTGCCCTCTGGCCAAAGTGTGGGGAGCTTCTGGTCACCCCTCCAGAGGGACACCGGAAGGAGCCCGGAGTCTCCGGGAGGCCGGAGTATCCGGCCCCTGGGGACCGGAGTCTCCGGCCTGCCCAGCGTCCTCGACAACTCTCCTCCCGGGTGCGGAGTATCCGGCTCACCCCGGAGTCTCCGGTCCTCCTGACCGGAGTCTCCGGCCCTTCGATCAAGCGTGCAACGTGTGGGGAGCTACTGGAGCCTGTCCGGAGGGACCCCGGAAGGAGACCGGAGTCTCCGGCCAAGACCGGAGTCTCCGGCCCTCTTAGGCCGGAGTCTCCGGGTTAAGTGAACCCCAACGGCTAGTTTTTGCAGAGGGGTATAAATACCCCTCCACCTACCTCAAGACAGCTAGCTCGTCCAGCATTTATGAACCCTAGTTTTTGAGAGCTCAAAATCACAAGATCTCCCAACTCCTCCGTCCAAACGCGTTGATCTTCGGAGGATTGAAGGAGAAGACCCGGATCTACATCTTCACCAAGCCGTTCTTCATCATTTCCCCCTCGTTCTCTCGAGGATTCTTGTTTCTAGGGTTAGCTTTGTGTTACCCTAGATTCTTGCTTACTACTTGTTGTATTCGTGGCAGTGTTGTTGATTTGGGAGCCCCCAATTAAGTTGTGGGTGTGTGCCCCAAGAACCGTGTAAGGGCTCCGGTGTCCGCCTTGAAGGACCCCGATAGTGGAAGGTGAACCAAGCCTTTGTGGCAAGGTTCATCGGAGAATAGGGTGAGGCCTTCATGGCGTTGAGTAGGCCTTTGTGGCGAACTCACACCCCTCCAACGAGACGTACTCACTTAACAAGGAGGAACTCGGGAATACACCCTTGTCTCCGCGTGCTTCCCCTTTCGGTTATCTCTATCCTTTACTTGTATCGTTAATTGCTTAGTTGCTTAGCTAGCTTCTCATATAGGTAAATTCACCTTAGTTGCATATCTAGATAATTTACCTTTGTGTTAAGCCTAAAATTGAAAAAGATTAAAAATTGGTGTAGCACCTATTCACCCCCCCCCCCCCTCTAGGTGCCCATACGATCCCTTTCAACCGAGCCTCTCCCCAAGAAGGTCAAGCCAGCCTCGACTTCTGAGGGGGATGAAGATCCATGGTGCCATGTCCACCCCGACTGCAATCACCTGCTCAAGGACTGCCGTCAAGTGAACGGCCTCGCCGCGCGCACGCAACGTCAAGGAGGCGGGACCGGCCCAGGTGCCTGCTTCAACTGCGGACTTCACGGGCACTACTCCCGGAACTGTCCCACCGGTCGCCAAGGCGGTGGCGGCCGGGGATGGGGATGGGGGGGAGGACATGGAGGAGGGCGCGGTGGTCAAGGCGGACGTGGGCCAAACAACGCGGAGTTCGCCGACAACGGGGACGCTCCGGCTCCTCAGGGCGGCAACAACGGACAATTCCAAGAAGTCAATGGCGTCGTCGGGTGCATTCACGGGGGAGCCTCCCTCCAACAGCGCCGGCAAGAGACTCATCCGGGAGCTGAACGCGGTCGCCCCAGCGCCGTCAAAGCCCCTGGAGTGGTCTAACCAGGTCATCTCCTTCGACCCGGAAGATCACCCTGACAACACCGTCGGGGTAGGGACACTGCCCCTGGTCGTGTCGCCCATCATCCACAACTTCAAGATCACCAAGATGCTGGTCGACGGAGGCTCCAGCCTCAATCTGCTGACGGCAAAGGTCCTGGCCACTTTGCAAATCCCTTTCTCCCGCTTGCAAGACACCGGCATGTTCCAAGGCATGAACGGGAATATCACATGGCCTCTGGGGAAGATCTCTCTTCCGGTCATGTTTGGTGGCCCCGAGAATTTCCGCACCGAGGAGATCATCTTCGACATCGCCGACACGCCGCTCCCCTACAACGGCATACTCAGCCGACCCGCGCTGGCCAAGTTCATGGCCGTCTCCCATTTCGCTTACAACATGATGAAAATCCCGGTGGCTTGGGGGGTGATCAGGATCAAGGCCGACATCGACGATGCCATCTACTGCGTCCAGAGGCTGAACCATACGGTGGCCGCGACGGCGGACACCCGACAAGACATGCAAGACGCTGGTGCTGATGCTGCTCCCGGGGGCGGAGGAAACCCCGGGGGCTCGGTGCCCGCGGCCTCCCAGAGGGGGCCATTTCGCGGCGACCCGCAGATGGCCAAGAAGGTGGCGCTCACGAGTGACGGCTCTTGCACCATCACCATCGGCGCCCACCTCACCGACAAATAGGAAAGCGCGCTCGTCGCCTTCCTTCGGGAAAATTCTTACGTCTTCGCATGGGAAGCGTCGGGTTTGCCCGATGTACCGAGGGAGGTGATCGAGCACAAGCTGGCGGTAAACGCGGACGCCTGCCCCGTGAAGCAAGTTCTGCAGAAGCAGAACAAGGAAAAGTTGGAGTTCATCGTCTCCGAGACCGACAAGCTACTAGAAGCCGGCGTCATCAAGGTGGTGCCTCATCCCACCTGCGACTCTGCGTCGACTTCACAGACCTGAACAAGGCCTGCCCCAAGGACCCGTTCCCTCTGCCGCGCATCGATCAGATCGTGGACTCTACAGCCGGTTGCGAGTCACTGTGTTTCCTGGATGCCTTCTGCGGGTACCACCAGATCCTGATGGCGGTCGAGGACCAGGAGAAGACGGCCTTCATCACCCCCAGGGGCTGCTACTGCTACACCCGGATGCCTTTCGGCCTCCGAAACGCCGGCGCTACCTTCCAGCGCGCGATGCAAGCATGCCTTGGGTCCCAGCTGGGCCGCAACGTTGAAGCCTACATCGACGACATTGTGGTCAAGACGAAGTTCCAGGACTCTCTTGTCCAGGACCTGCACGAGACTTTCGACAACCTCCGCCGGGTCAACTTCAAGCTCAACCCCGACAAGTGCGTGTTCGGGGTCCCATCCGGCAAGCTGTTGGGTTTCCTGATCTCCCACCGGGGGATCGAGGCGAATCCCGACAAGATCAAGGCCATCAAATGAATGGAAGCGCCCCGGCGAGTCAAGGACGTGCAGCGCCTCAACGGGTGCATCACGGCACTCGGGCGCTTCATCTCAAGGCTTGGAGAGTGGGCTTTGCCGTTCTTCAAGTTGCTCAAGAAATCGGGCCTCGTGGAGTGGAACCCCGAGGCTGAGGAAGCTCTCCAATCTCTCAAGAGTTACCTCGCCTCGCCACCCGTCCTCGTGGCCCCAAAGGAAAAGGAGCCCCAGTTGCTGTACATCGCGGCCACCAACCAGGTGGTCAGCGCCGTGCTGGTGGCCGAGCGCGACGCATCTCCAAAAAAGCCAAGCAAGGGCAAGCGTCCCGGGGACCCATTCCTGGGGCAGACAAGCAAGAAGGGGCGGCCAGGTGGTCAGGGGTCCGAGGATCCCAACACCCCGCCCCCTCCCGTCATCATCGAGCCATGCGATGAGGATGAAGAAATACACTCCAAGGCGATGCGGCCGGGGGCTACTTCGACAACACCCCGGAGCGCCGAGGACGTGGAGGACGCCAAACCCGTCAAAGAATCAGCGACCCGCAAGGAGAAGCACCCGGTCTACTTCATCAGCTCAGTGCTGCACGACGCCCGGGAGCGGTATCCCATGATGCAGAAGCTGCTGCTAGCGATCCTCATCGCCTCCCGCAAGATGAGGCCATACTTCGAGGGGCACCTAATCATGGTGGTGTCCAAGTACAACCTGAGGAGTCCTCTGGAGAACCCGCTGGCCACCGGACGCATCTCGGCGTGGGCCATGGAACACCAGGGTTTCGGGCTCAAGTTCGAGCACACGGACAACATCAAGAGCCAAGCGTTGGCTGACTTCACAGCTAAGTGGACGAGATGGCGATCGACAACCCGGAGGAGGAGACGAGCCTTCCCGGGAAGGAGGATCCCGACACCTGGACCATGCACTTCCGCGGCTCCTACACCAAGGGACAAGGAGGTGCCGGGGTCGTCCTCACTTCACCAATTAGTGACCGCCTGAAATACGTCGTCCAAATGCACTACCAAGGAAACATCTCCAACAACACGACGGAGTACGAAGGTATGCTCGCGGGACTTCGTGCTGCCATCAGCCTCGGCATCGGCAAGATCATCGTCAAGGGTGACTCTCAGCTGGTCATCAAGCAAGTCAACAAAGAGTACGCCTGTCCTCAGATGGCGTCGTACATCGAAGAAGTGTGGAAACTTCCGCGGCGCTTCAGTAGCTTCAGAGCTGCTTACGTGCCGCGGGAGGAAAACACATCGGCGGACGAGCTATCACAACTGGCGTCCAAGCGAGAACCGGTACCTCCCGGGGTCTACATCGAGGTGCTCAAGCGACCTTCAGTCTCTCCCGAGAGGCTGAAGCCAAGTTCTTCAGCGACAAAGGAGGCTGGCAACCCTTCTACATCGACAACACGGGTAGCCAGCCCAGAAGCTCAAGAATCGACAGTGCCCGCGGCCAAAGAAGCTCTGCTATCTTCTGGCCAGGAGGTACTGCTGGTGGAATGGACCCACCCGCCATGGGCCCAGGACATCATGAGTACATGGTGGAGCACGTCTGTCGTGGGGCTACCTTTCGGGTACCCCACGGTGGTGGTACCTGGGTCACGCCAAGGGAAGCCCATTGAAGCCCATGAAGTGCACCGTGAGGCCCAAGTAGCCGGTTAGATCGGTGATGAGACTTTCCTTATCTTGTAATGTGCAATCCGCACCGTCCACCCGAGACCTAGCCTGTGATATAAAGGCCAGGAGGGTGCGCCATCTAGGGCAAGAAAAACACACAGGCAAACCCTAGCAAGATTGCCATCTCGCCATTGTAGCCACCTCGATAATACCAGACAAGCAGGAGTAGGTCTTTACCTCACCTCGAGGGGCCGAACCTGGGTAAATTCGCCGCCTGTTAGCCGTCGTGATCACCAACGTTCATACTCTCTCCCCCTCAATCAACCCGGGGTACACAACCTTGGGATTTGCCGAGTCCACACCTTGACAATTGGCGCCGTCTGTGGGAAGAACAGATCGTTGGAGTCATGGTTGCGCCGGCCTCATCTGCAATGAAGAACGGCATCAGCGCCAGGGAGTCGATCTACACCGGCTTCCTCGAGTTTGTCCAGCACTCGCCGGCGGATCTCCTGGCGTACACTGAGCTGCAGCAGAGCACGTGGATTACCTTCGGTAGTCTGCGCTATCTGGTGGACAGTCGTGGAACGCTCCGGCCCACGCTGGCCACGTTGCGCGCGACGGATGCGCCTGCATCTACATCGACTGCGCCGACCACGGCTTCACCCGCCACGAAGATCGCATCTACTGCGGCCACGGCGATCGCGTCATCGACTGCCGTGAAGATCGCGTCCACTTTGACTGCGTCAGCACCATCTACGACCGCGTCAACGGCGACTGCGGTGACCACACCCGCGGTTACCAGAAAAATCGCATCTACTGCAACCCCGGCGCGAAACAAGTCTACTCCGACCTTCTTGTCCGCGCCCCGGACGAAGCCAAAATCTATGCCGATTTTGACTACGCCAATCGCGCCTCCGCATCGCGGAGTCGCCAGTAGCAGTGACCGTGGCACCCGCCACGTTGCTGTGATCTTCGACTCTGAGCATAGCTCGGACGAAGGAAGCAGGACTGGGAGCATCAGCCCCACTCGACGGGTTTACCCCGCGCAAGTTTATATGGCCAGCCCAGCACGATCCAACGGCGGGGAACCCCTATACCCGCTGGAGGTGACCATGCCGGACAGGGTGACAAGACTCACCATCACTCGGGAGATGGCGATCAAGGCCATGAAGCACGTGGACGAAGGCACGTTCCCTTCACCAGATGAACCCCGAGAAGACCAACTGGCGGTCCAATACTTGCTTTGGAAGGAGTCCGAGCGAGTCCGCCAAGAGAAGGCCGATCTGATTCGGCGCAAAGAATTAGCCGACGCGTCGAGTGCCAGGAGGGCAGCACACTCGTTCATGGCCGGATCGGAAGAAGTCACACAAGGAGGACGTCACAGGGCTCGCATGCCACGGGTGCCAGAGGCTGATCGCGTACACCTTGCCCGCAATCTGGAGTCGTCATTCATGACGGAGGATGCGGACAGAATCCCCGTCCCCAAGACACCCGCTTCGGCCCTCATGGCAGTCGAAACCTACCTGCGACTAACACAGCCGCCGGAGGGTAACGCCCACGCCTGCCTTCATAGGCGACAAATTCAATCCCTCAGGGAAGTCGAGGAAGTCCTGGCAAAGTCAGCACCAGCAGAAAGGGGGCACGAGAATCGAGGCCGCCGCGATCGTGAACCCGCACCACTTGCAGACCAAGCCCCAATTCGACTGCGACAGCCGCAGCCAGGCGAAGATGTCCGTAACGTCGTCACACAGAGAAGGGTGGACCGCAGTCGACAGATGCGAGCAGCGAGTGCACAAGCCAACGACTACGATGACGACGACTTCGAGCCACGCGGAGCCGCATGTTTCAGCTTCAACATCCGTGACACGAAGATGCCCAAAGGCTTCAAGCTAACAGCGGAGACACCCAAGTATGACGGGAAGCAAGACCCAAGGGACTGGCTGGAAGACTACCTCATCGCGTGCAGCTGTCAGGGTGGTACTTCGACTACTGCCATGCAGTACATCCAGTTGATGCTCACAGGATCTGCACGCGGGTGGCTCAACACTCAGCCCAGGGACGCTTTCAGCACCTGGGACGAGTTCAGGAACGCCTTCGTGAAGAGCTTTCTGGGGACATACGCGAGGCCAACAACCCTCATTGAGCTCCAGGCGTGCAAGCAAGGTCGAGACGAGCCACTCCGTTCGTACATCCAGCGGTGGACTTTGCTTCGCAACACCATGGACGGAGCCACCTCAGAAGACAGGGTAATGGACGCATTCATGCACGGCGTTTACCGCCGCGACCTCCGTGAGGAGTTTGGTAGGCTTAGGCCGAGGAACATGATCGAGCTCATGCAGATAGCTAACCAGTGGGCAGATGGAGAAGACTCTGTCCGTGATGCACCACGATCTCCGAGGCAAGAAGCAGGACCTAGCAACTGGCGAGAAGGGCGCCTGAAGAAGAAGCCGCGTTACGTCGGCAACGACTCGATCGAGTTAGTAGCGGCGGGATTCGAAACCCCCCGTGAGAGTGAAAGACAGTACAACCAGGGCGGTGGCAGCGGCTACCATGGAGATGGAAGTCGCAAGCGCGAGTGGCGGAGACGCCCATTGACTGAAGAAGAAGAGTTAGAGCAACCCTGCAAGCATCATATGTTTAGGGACCCAGAAACAGGCAAGTGGGGATCCCGCCACCTATTGAAGGACTGCAGAAAGGCGCGTAAGATATTCAGGGCGTTTGCGCGAATAGTCCCTCAGAACGGACAGCATGACAACCAAGCGGCACCCGTGGCACAGCCAGCCGCACAGCTGGCTCTCCAGGCGCCGCCTGCTCCTCAAGTCGCCAACCCAGCGCAGGCAGCACTGGCCTTCTACCCGCAGCAGCAACAGCAACCAGAGCCACAGCCGCAGGATCCTGCTAACGTGTTCCCGGCAGCACGTGGGCAGATTAACATGATACAGAAGGGACGTCCTTCCAACAAGACCCAGAAAATCATCACCCGCCAGGTCTACCAAGCACTCACCAACCCACCTGCAGTACCCGATTACCTGAGAGGCTCAGAAACAGCGATCACTTTCTCCAGAGCGGACCACCCGCCGGCGATCCCACGACCCGGGCACGCTGCTCTGGTAGTCGAAGCTCAGATCGGGGAGTACACCTTGAAGAAGGTGTTCATGGATGGAGGCAGCGGTATCAATATCATCTTCGCCGACACTCTCAGAAGAATGAACAAGTCAACATCCAACCTGACGCCCTCAGCGAATACTTTCCACGGCATAGTACCAGGGCAAGCAGTCACGCCCATGGGAACAATCACACTCGAGGTTATATTCGGCACACCCGAAAACTTCCAGCGAGAGGCGATCGACTTCGAGGTAGTCGACTGGAAGTCGCAATATCACGCCATACTGGGTCGCCCGACCTTTGCCAGGTTCATGGCAGTGCCCCACTACGCCTACCTCCTGCTCAAGATGCCAGGACCAAAGGGTGTCATCACGGTGAAAGACGATTTCGACCGGTCTGATAGCTGCGACCGCGAGTTCAGCAGGATTTCTGAGTTCTTCGGGATGGACGAGCACCTGGAGATGATGGCAGTCGACAACGACAAGACTCTGTTCCCGCCACGGAAGAAATCATCCAAGGACTCGGCATTCAACACAAGCGATGACACAAGGGCCCATCAGGTACACCCGACGGACGCCGATAAGACGGTCAGGGTGTCATCAAGCCTGACTAGCGCATAGGAAAGCGCGCTCGTCGAGTTCCTGCGCGAGAATTGGAAGATATTCGCCTGGCAACCTTCTGACATGCCAGGTATACCAAGGGAACTCGCCGAGCACTCCTTACGCGTACACAAAGACGCCAGACCAGTCAAGCAAACCATGAGGCGTTTCGCGGGTCCAAAGAGAGATGCCATCAGCAAGGAGATTGACCGGCTACTTCACGCCGGATTCATTCGAGAGATAAAGGAGTCAGAATGGGTAGCAAACCCGGTATTGGTGGAAAAGAAGAAGACGAAGAAACTCCGCATGTGCGTCGACTTCACCGCCATCAACAAATGCTGCCCCAAGGATCACTTTCCGCTCCCGCGGATTGATCAAATCGTCGATTCGACTGCAGGTTGCGCACGCCTATCCTTCCTGGATGCCTACTCCGGGTACCAGCAGATCAGGATGAAAGTCGAGGATCAGGAGAAGACGGCGTTCATCACACCACATGGTGTATTCTGTTACCAGATGATGCCCTTCGGGTTGAAGAACGCTGGAGCCACATACCAGCGCACGATGCAGGCCTGCTTGAAGAAGCTCATAGGACAGATCGTCCAGGTCTACGTCGACGACATAGTCGTCACCACCCGCACGGAGGGCAGCCTCATCGACGACCTCCGCAAGGTCTTTGACGCGCTCAACAAGTACCAGATCAAGTTAAACCCAGACAAGTGCGTCTTCGGTGTCCCAGCCGGAGAATTACTGGGGTACCTTGTTTCTGCGAGAGGAATCGAAGCCAACCCTGAGAAGGTGCAGAACATACTCGACATGCCTGCACCGACCAAGCTTCATGAAGTACAACGCCTAGCCGGCAGAGTCGCAGCGCTCAGTCGGTTTATTAGTAAGTTGGGAGAAAAGGCCCTGCCCTTCTACCAACTGATGAAAAAGGCAGACAAGTTCGAGTGGACAGAGGAGGCACAAGATGCATTCGACAAACTAAAACAGACCCTCACAACCCCTCCAGTGTTGGTGGCACCACATGAGAACGAGCCACTGTACCTGTATGTGGCGGCCACGAACAGAGTGGTTAGTACCGTACTCGTAGTCGAGCGGGAGGAAGAAGGAAAGAGCCACCCTGTTCAGCGACCCGTGTATTACCTCAGCGAGGTGCTAACCGATTCCAAGCAGCGGTACCCGCACTATCAGAAGCTAGCATACGGAGTCTTCATGACGTCCAGGAAAGTGGTACACTATTTCTCTGAGCACCCGATCACGGTGGTAAGCTCCTCTGCCCTATCCGACATTCTCACCAACCCGGCCGCGACAGGAAGAGTCGCCAAGTGGGTTGTCGAGTTAGGGCCATGGGGGTTGAAGTACGTACACCCGAAGGCAATCAAGGCTCAGGTCCTCCCAGAGTTTACCACAGAGTGGATAGAAGCACAACTGCCTGATGAGCCCGACTTGTCCAATGCATGGACAATGTATTTTGATGGATCCAAAAAGTTCAACTCAGCCGGAGCAGGAGTCGTGCTCATTTCATCCAAAGGCGACAAGCTGAAGTACGTGCTGCAGATGAAATTCTCAACACCTTCCAACAACGAAGCAGAGTACGAAGCCCTGATCCACGGCATGCGGATGGCCAAGAACTGCGGCGCCACTCGCCTCATGATCTACGGCGACTCTTACCTTGTCGTACAGCAAACCATGAAGCAGTGCGATGCCATCGCTGACAACATGATAGCCTATAGGGAGCTGTACAATCAACTGGAAGGCCTCTTCGACGGCTGCGAACTGCGGCACATCGGCCGCGAAAGCAACGAAGAAGCTGACGCCCTGGCCAACCTAGGTTCGGATCGAGCTCCGGTGCCACCCGGAGTCTTCCTCGAGTGCATCACACAGCGCTCAATCAAGGTCCGGCCCCCGCCAGGACCCTCTACATCGACAACAAGCACCGCCAACCCGCCAAGCACGGAGAAGGAGCTCATGGAGGTAATGCTGGTCGAGCCCACGTGGACAAACCCGTATCTGGCTTACATGCTACACCAGCGGCTGCCGGAGAACCCAGTCGAAGCCAAGCGCATCGTCCGCCGTTCCAAAGGCTTCACCATCATCAATGGCGAGCTCTACAAGAGAAGCATCTCAGGAGTCCTCCAAAGGTGCATCGATCCAGCTGACGGCCAAGCTATCTTACTCGACATCCACGCCGGCATCTGCGGGCACCATGCAAGCAGTCGAGCACTGGTGGCCAAGGCCTTGCGAGCAGGGTTCTACTGGCCCACCGCAATGCAAGATGCAGAAGAACTGGTAAAGAAGTGCGTTGGCTGTCAGGAGTTCGCCAACAAGCCGCACGCACCAGCGTCCGCACTGAAGACAATACCACTCGCGTGGCCCTTCGCGCAATGGGGGCTCGACATGGTAGGTCCCTTCAAGAAATCCTCCCCAGGCGGGCACACTCACCTCCTGGTGGCAGTCGACAAGTTCACGAAGTGGATCGAGGCGGTCCCAATCACAAGCTCAACCGCAACCTCAGCGGTCAACTTTATCAGGTCGATCATCTTCAGGTTCGGTGTGCCGCACGGCATCATCACCGACAACGGGACGAACTTCACAGCCGAAGAATTCAGGGACTTTTGCTCTGAACAAGGCATCAAGCTCAGTTATGCATCCGTCTCGCACCCGCAGTCCAATGGGCAAGTCGAGAAGGCCAACGGCCTAGTCAGCAAAGGCATCAAGAAGCGTCTGCGAGTACCATTGAAGCGAGCCGCAGGAGCCTGGGTGGAGGAGTTACCAAGTGTGCTGTGGAGCCTACGCACCACGCCAAACAGATCTACCCAGTATACACCATTCTTCATGGTGTACGGCGCCGAAGCAGTCCTGCCCTGCGACATCAAATTTGATGCTCCACGAGTGGTGGCATACGACGAGTCTGATGCGGAAGAAGCACTTGAAGATGATGTGGATGTCCTGGATGAAGCACGCGACATCGCCCTCAGCCGCACAGCCGTGTACCAGCAAGACCTGCGCGACTACCACGGTCGGCGACTGCGGCCTAGAGCATTCGTCCCAGGGGACCTGGTTCTCCGGCTCAAGCAGAAGAAGGTGCACAAACTCGCCTCCCCATGGGAGGGGCCATACATTGTGACAGAGGCAATCGGCAACGGAGCTTACCGCCTGAAGGACTCGAAGACGGGGACAGTCTGCAGCAATCCGTGGAACGTGGCACAGTTACGCCGCTTCTACGCCTGATCGACCCCAGCTTGTAAACTTCACCTTGTTAAGTAGCAGCAGGTTTCTTACGCACTCTTTCCCTCGCCAGGGTACCTAAGGGGACTGGAAGGGTTTTAACGAGGCGGCCTGTTTGCGAGAATCAATAAAGATATTTGAAGAAAAAGACTTGTCATTTCTTCCTTTGCGAGCAATCAACTTAAATCCTAGGCCGCCACTCGAACCACTCGGGGGCTCGCGCCATACAGGTCAAAGTACAGCCTTGGCCGCCACTCGAATCACTCGGGGGCTGCGCCACACAGGCATAACTCGAAAATCCTAGGCCGCCACTCGAACCACTCGGGGGCTCGCGCCATACAGGTCAAAGTACAGCCTTGGCCGCCACTCGAATCACTCGGGGGCTGCGCCACATAGGCATAACTCGAAAATCCTAGGCCGCCACTCGAACCACTCGGGGGCTCGCGCCATACAGGTCAAAGTACAGCCTTGGCCGCCACTCGAATCACTCGGGGGCTGCGCCACACAGGCATAACTCGAAAATCCTAGGCCGCCACTCGAACCACCCGGGGGCTCGCGCCATACAGGTCTAAGTCCAGCCTAGGCCGCCACTCGAATCACTCGGGGGCTGCGCCGCACAGGCATAACTCGAAAATCCTAGGCCGCCACTCGAACCACTCGGGGGCTCGCGCCATACAGGTCAAAGTATAGCCTTGGCCGCCACTCGAATCACTCGGGGGCTGCGCCACACAGGCATAACTCGAAAATCCTAGGCCGCCACTCGAACCACTCGGGGGCTCGCGCCATACAGGTCTAAGTCCAGCCTAGGCCGCCACTCGAATCACTCGGGGGCTGCGCCGCACAGGCATAACCCGAAAATCCTAGGCCGCCACTCGAACCACTCGGGGGCTCGCGCCATACAGGTCTAAGTCCAGCCTAGGCCGCCACTCGAATCACTCGGGGGCTGCGCCACACAGGCATAACTCGAAAATCCTAGGCCGCCACTCGAACCACTCGGGGGCTTGCGCCATACAGGTCTAAGTCCAGCCTAGGCCGCCACTCGAATCACTCAGGGGCTGCGCCACACAGGCATAACTCAAAAATCCTAGGCCGCCACTCGAATCACTCGGGGGCTGCGCCGCACAGGCATAACTCAAAGTACAGCCTTGGCCGCCACTCGAATCACTCGGGAGCTGCGCCACACAGGCATAAACTCAAAAATCCTAGGCCGCCACTCGATTCACTCGGGGGCTCGCGCCATACAGGTTTACGAGTGCAAAATCACACGTTATACATTCAGCGAATAACATCACATGGGCATACATACATGCATATTTACGTTACAAGCTAACACCATACAACAACAAACTGCTATTCTTAGTCGACAGGCTCTTCCTTTGGCGCATCCAGTGGCCCTACAAGTCGCTCTGTATGATTCAGGACCTGTTGCATCGCCTGACGTGCAGCCGCAAGGGATTCAGCATAATCAGCATCTCTAGGCAAGCCATCAAGTATTCTGTCCAAGGGAACATGAGGTCGATGCAGTCGAACATAAGCAAACGCCGTGTTGGCCCCGGCAACAAGCTGACCGAAGACGACCTCCTTCAACGCCCTGCTACTGCGGAACCTCTCCAACAGCGCGGGCAATCCAGTCGGCTGCTCACCAAGGGGGAAGAACACTCTGTTGATTTGCCAGAGTGCTTTCCTGCAACCTTCAAGAATGAACGCAGCTCGCCAGGTGCGATCCAGCATCCGCGCGAGTACACGGCCCTCTTCCTTATGTACCCAGAATTGACGAGCTTCGACCGAGTCACCGGTGGCTTCCCTCTCCACGCGCTCGTCCACTCGAGTGTTCTCGGCTTGCCAGTCGGGGTTAACAACTGCAATTAACGGGTCAACATGCAGAACAACACAAGCATGAAGAAATCAAAGCGAAGCAGCTAGAGTCCAACCTTGTAACTGTCGACATATCAGATCAATTTGGTCAAGAAGGAACCGTTCGCGCTGATTGAACGGCCCAGCGGAACGCGCCCTGAGGCGTTCAAGCTCCACTTCAGCTATCCGCAGCTTCGACTCAAGTTCAACGATCTTGTTCCTCATATAGTTAAACACCCGCTGGTCGTTCACGCTTCGTGTGGGAGTTGGACCAGCTGAGTGCCGTTGGCGAGCGGGCACAGCAGAAGAGGTACCCTCACCCTCATTTATACAGGTGGCTTCGGCGACTTCAAGAGCAGCATTTTCATCAGGCTGCCAAGTTAGGTGGTGTCAAACAGAAGCCATATTCATTCTAGCAAAATACTCGAAGAGGTACATTCACACGGAGGAATCAGAAAATGCATTGATAAAAAGACTTCATTAAGTTCACTACAAAAGGCGAATCAAAGGGGAACCCTACTACAAAGGAAACTACATGGCAGACTCCGACCGAGAACGGCCCTTCCTAGCGGCCAACTCTGCAGCCTTGGCGATTCTCTTCTCGAAGGTGGCAACCAGCCTCGCAGCCAGCTGACTCGCCCGCGCCTTCACAGAGCTAAGGGACGCGGTCTTGCCATCAGGCCTCCGAGGGAAGTCGTTGACAACCTTCTCAAAGTCGCCTGCGACTTGGTGACCAAGTAGGAGCTGGAAAGTGAGCTCTGAGCCGCGTACCGTCTGAGCACGCGTGAAGTCCGCCAGGGTGGTCGCTTCGCCTTCAAACGGAGCCGCAAGTGCATCAACATCAACCGGCGACGGCTGGTCGGGGAAGATGCTCCGGTGCACACTCGCCAAGGCATCTTTCGACTTCTGCAGCGCCGCCGAAGATTGCTGCAATGCAGTCGAAGCATACGCATGGGCGCGGTCAACGAAGCCAACAGCCATCTCCAGGTCGACATTCTCACTGGAAGTCTCTTCTAGAGGAGCGCCTCCGCACGGCTCTGAACAACGAAGATGACCACACTTGTAACACATCAGAAGTCGACACAAGACAAAGTAGGCAATGAGCCGAGATACTTACCTCCTGAATGCACGGGTTGGTACTCACTGTTGGCTTGCTCCAGAGCAGTGCGGAGTCGACCCCCCTCCTTCTCCATTCGCATGAAGGCCGTGGCTCCCTCCAGCAGCTGGCGACAAAACGGCTGTGCAAAGAACAGGATATCAATCTGCGCCCGACTATTCTAGTCACGCACATCTTCGGGGGCTACTCCCATCGGGAGCGCTGTTCGCGCACCCGATACAGATATTACAGACTGTGTTAAAGAGACACTTACATGCTCAAGCAATCCGGCATCCAACGAGGTCGCACCAGTAGTCTTCTCTGGCATGGAGGAGGTCGAAGCCTTCAAGGTCGACGCGTCACCCGCCTGCGGCTCTTCTTCGGTCGCCTTCGCGGTCTGCTCGAGCACGGGAGCAGAAGTATGCTCCATCTCTGGAGGCGAAGAAACGATAGCGCCATGGCGGTTGCTGCGACTGGATAATTCAATTCAAATACTCGCAAAGGTAAAAAGGGCACTCGACAAAACAAGATGATGGCTGAAAGACTAACCTGGTGACGTCCTGATCCTCATCGCTGCCTAGGGAGACGGAGGGCAACCTCGCGAACCTAGTCGGTGGTGCAGAGCTAAGGGGAGGCACGACCAAAGGCTCTGTCGGGTAGCTCGTGTACCTGGCACCCGAGGACGACTCGCTCGCCTCGTCCACGTCCTCCACCTCCACCCGCTTTGCGGGTGACGAAGCCGAAGCGGACTCGCCACTCTTTCGCCTTCGCCGCTTCTGCAGCGGCTCTTCGTCTTCATCATCCTCCTCCACCTCTTCGCACGGCGAGTGGGCAGAAGGGAGTTCATCTTCATCGTCGTCCTGCTCGACGACCGTGGCCTCGTCGTGAAGTCCGTTCTCCATCAGCGGAGGAAGGCTCACATAAGCTCTTCGATCCTGACGAGCAGCGATGAGAAAGGCGAGTCAGGAAAAACATTCGACTAAAGCAAAGCAAAGAGAGTTCAAGGTGCTTACCTCAGGTACGGGGTTGTTTGGCCCGTATGGTTCGACCGGGCACTTAACGTTGCACGGATCGGCGACCCGGAGGCTGGTGATGTTCCTCACCTTAGTCGCGATCTGTGCATCATCGAGCGAGGTGTCGACTGCGAGCTCCCACATTGGTTGTTCGCGTCGACGCAGCGGCTGCACCTTCAGCCTGTGGAAAGTCGCGATAAGGTGAATGCCACCTGTCTCGCGTCCGAGTGTCTTCAGCAATCCGCGGAGCAGTGCCAGCAGTGGCTTGGTCGACTCCTTGTCCTCCTTTGACAGAGAGTGCGACCAGGCATTGGTCCTTCGCAGAGGTCGATCAGCGGCGAACTCGGGAAGGCCTTCTTGGTCCCACCTGATGTAGAACCATTTCTTCCGCCAGTTCTGGACGGAGTCAGATTTCTTCAGCTGGAAGAAGGACGTGTCGCCGCGCAGCTGGATTCCGAAGCCGCCTACGGGGAACGTCTGCTTCGACCGCCCCACCATCCGTCGCACCATGAAGAGCGACTTCCAGAGGTTCCAGTTGGGTGCAATCCCCAGAAAGCACTCGCATAACACAATAAAACTCGCGATGTTCAAGACGCTGTTGGGATTCAGATCATGGATCTGAATCCCATAGGCGAAAAGAAGACCACGAACAAAATCGTGGATGGGGAACCCGAAGCCCCGTGGAAGGAATTCCACGAAGCACACGCGCTCCCCATCGCGAGGAGAGGGGATTACATCCTTACCGGGGGCGCGCGTCGTCGCCGTGCTCGTCGGCGGCAGCAATCCCTGTTCTCGGAGGTTGTCCAGCTCCGCCGCCTTCACGGACGACTTCCCCCAATCGCCCTCCAACTTCTTCATGCCGGCGTCGTCGCCGGCGGCGGAGCTTTCTGCTCCCTTTACCCTCTTCTGGCCCATGGTGCTGGCGGAGGAGGGGAGAGCTTCTGGAGATCTCGGTGCAAATGGCAATGGAGATGAGGCAGCGGAGAAGACGGGAATGAAGGCTTGGTGAACTGTTCCCACGCCGCGGTGAAAATTATATACCGCGGGGGCAGTTCATCCTAGCCGTCATCCACGGAACCGTAGCCCGAAGCAACCATCCGGCCGTCCACGTGTCGCGCGGAGAGGGCAACTGTCACCCTCCACTACGCACGGGAACCAAGGCGTCATCATCACTTCGCGAAAGTTTCGCGCCCAACGGTCCAAATTCAACGGCGGCCGCTGCGACAGTGGGCCCACTTCGTCACGTCCCGTCGGGCGCAGAGTGTGCCAGGAAGCGTCATCACTGATGTCATCCCTGACGTCACTATGGATTCGTATCAAGTAAGCCAACGATCTGGCAGAGCACTCGACAATCCATTCGAGTGAGACAAGTACATAGTAAGCTTTACAAAGCTGATGACACCCGAATTCATCATTCGAGTGGAGGAACAACCAGTAAGCTTTCAGAGCTGAGTTTAAGTCAATTCAGTAGGCCATCAAGGCTGAGTACAAAGTAAGTCGAGCAAGGCCAGTTTTGACTCGGGCATTTCGAGTCATCTTCTTACTCCCATCGGGAGCGGGCTTTTCGACTGAAGAAAAATTGAGTTTAACCTCAATTGCAAGCAATTCAGATTAATCTCGGGGGCTACTCCCATCGGGAGCGCTGTTCGCGCACCCGATGACTAAGGACAATGACAGTCGAAAGTTGGCGAATCAAGAAGATCATGCGGCACACCCGATGATTCAAGGCAAATACGCTCGAAGGTTGACTCGTAAAGGAACCAGATGGCGTGCCCGGAGGAAGGAGTCCTTTACTCGACTCTGCGATTCGACTAAGCACTCGGGGGCTACTGTCGTGGGGCTACCTTTCGGGTACCCCACGGTGGTGGTACCTGGGTCACGCCAAGGGAAGCCCATTGAAGCCCATGAAGTGCACCGTGAGGCCCAAGTAGCCGGTTAGATCGGTGATGAGACTTTCCTTATCTTGTAATGTGCAATCCGCACCGTCCACCCGAGACCTGGCCTGTGATATAAAGGCCAGGAGGGTGCGCCATCTAGGGCAAGAAAAACACACAGGCAAACCCTAGCGAGATTGACATCTCGCCATTGTAGCCACCTCGATAATACCAGACAAGCAGGAGTAGGTCTTTACCTCACCTCGAGGGGCCGAACCTGTGTAAATTCGCCCCCTGTTAGCCGTCGTGATCACCAACGTTCATACTCTCTCCCCCTCAATCAACCCGGGGTGCACAACCTTGGGATTTGCCGAGTCCACACCTCGACAACGTCCTTCCGAAGGACGACCACGAAGCCGAGCAAGTGGCCCGACGGGCAAAGCTCTACGTCCTAATCGAGGGCGAGTTCTACCGGCGGCGCGAAAACGGAGTCAAGCTACGGTGCATATCGCAAGAACAAGGCCGAGAACTACTGAGAGACATACACGAAGGGATATGCTCAAGTCATGTGGCGTCAAGATCTTTGGCGGGGAAGGTTTTCCGCCAAGGGTTCTACTGGCCAGTGGTGCTTCATGACTGTGGGGACCCCGGACTAGCTGTCCGAAATACCCTTGTGCCTACATCAGCGATCCCATGATCAGTGTGTCGCTGAGCACAATCAAACTGGTAATCAAGGAACATCCATAATTACCGAAGGAATATACTTACTTGATTGAAGTCATACTCTTCAATAGGCACTTGCAGCGGAAAATCACCAAACAACGTGGAGCCCAAGTCATTCGCCTTAACCCTACAGGCAACTGACTGGGAAGCGCCCTAGTTCGCATTGACGTCAGTTCCGTCTCCTTCTTCAAGCTGCTCTTCTTTAAAATCTGGCTAAGACAATAGCCAGGGACGAAACCATTATGAGTACAATGGGAATTGTACTCGCAAACTACTCCTCTACTGAGTATGCACCAGTTTTAAGTTGTTTCCTATAGCACTTTTAGTTATTGCTCTATCTCTATATCTCTGTTGAAAAAGACCTCTATATCTTTGTTGAAAAGAGAAGGACAGACTTTTGTTTAATAAAATTGTGTTTGAAAACTCTATAACTTTATTTGAAAAAGGCAAGAAGAATTTTATAGCTTTTCGTGACCCTTGCATATTTTTCGAAAACATCTATAGCCTTTGTTGGAAAAGAAAAGAAGGCTTTTAGATCTTTTTCCCATAAAATTGTCTTTGTAGAGAGTTTCTTTTTAAAAGTGTTTTTCCCGAAAATAGATGTTTGTTAAAAAAAAGTAAGAAGTCCCTTTTTAAAAACGTTTTTCCCGGAAAATCACCATTTTGTTTATTTATCCAAAACTCCTCCTTTTTCCCGACCATGTCTCATCATGGTCCATTTATTTTCCAACAACTCATACCACTCTCTTTGGTATAGTTGGGTAACAGCATCTCCACTTTTGTTTCCTTTTCTTAAACTTTTCCAAAACTTGCACATCTTTGTAAAACTTTGCACATGGTCTAGTAGGGCCTCCCAACTGTCCATATCCGAGGACTCGGCTATTCGAATAGTTTTTACCCTCTGCAGAGGTAGCACGCTTTTCCCACACCCATCCGGTAGCTCATCGTGTCTGCCACGTCCCGCCATACAAGGTGTATGCGAAGTTGAACCACCGGCCATAGCCTTTCCTTTGCTCATGCTAGTATAGGACCCTGCCCTTACGATTTCACCATTCCTTCAACACCTAGTACAGGATCCCCCGTCGAGGAACCTAGATGTAAGGACTCGTAGTTTTGCCCGGCGAGCACGAAGCCCTTCAATCCCTCAATCCCTCAAATTGCCGGGACCCAGGTCAGGGGTTAGAGTCGCCATGCTCATCCCCTCATGCATAACGGAGTCGTCTCCATCGATGAGGTATCCAGTACTAACACGAGCAAATTATATGACTACGCCCGTTCCCATATTTGGGTAGATGTGGTCGCACAGATTATCGGCTGGTCGACGTAAGTACTAGGACACAATGTGCATTTTTCATAAACATCACCATTTATCACTTCTCCACTTCCATACCGACCATTCGGCATGTCATCATCAACTAGGTACTTTAAAAAGGAGTTTGGAATAAACCATAATTTTTCCCATAATGTAGTTTGAAAAGGAATTTTTCCACCCAATACTTCCATATAGGGTGTCAAAGTGATATACTTGTATTTTGGAAAAGGGTTTTCAAAATCATAGCTTTGGTGGCAAAAACCACTTAATTCATTTATGCTCTTTATGTAAATCAAAATAGACGTATATAAATGCAAGCTCAGTGAAGTAGCTTGCCTGTTTTCAGCATAATGTCCTTGGACTTCTCCTCACTGATCAAAGAAATAAACTCCGGTTCTTCTCCAATAAATCCTTCCCACGGTTTACTCCGATAGCGTTGGTATCTAACGTCGTAAAAAGGGAAAGAACACAATCAACACACAGTAGGACACTCCAACAACAATCATCAAGCAATTACTAACAAACAACAATCATGATGGAAAACTATTAGTTAACAAACAAGTTTGGCAGTCACCTCACTACCCATGTTTATAAAATATGGTTAAAGTTGTGATTAAGCATTTTTATTTAAACAGGAAATACTTCAGACAAAAGTTAAGCTATCAAGTAATCTCTATAATTCAAAATATCTCACCAATCTAAGGTAGAAATATTACTAGACACTCAAGCTAGCACTCAACTTGAATATAACCAAGTTTAACAAGCAAGGCAAATGTATTAATCACACCAAATAATCTAATCATCAACATGAACAAGCAATATATACCATTACTAAACTACTCAATCAAGCATCACAACAACTCTAAAGCATCACACATAGCTATTGCACTCACAAAGCAACACAATTTGAATTCAATTTGATTTAATTACCCATTACTTAGTGGTGTCACAAATATGGCAGAAATTAGGGTTTTGTGTTTAATTGCATAACTTGAGTTCTGTTGGTCACAAAAATATGAACTAAAATTCTGTGGATAGCTACTGATGTGTAGAAGCTAACCCAATTGGATTTAATTCAATTTGAGTTATTAAACTCCATACATAAATGTTTTAATCCAGAAAGTTCATTCTCTTGTTTTTTGCTACAACTCAAGTTAATTTTACTCAAAAGTTAAATCCTCTTAGGGATAACTAGTATTGCTTAAATGTGAGCTAACAAAATTGGTTTGACCTCATTTGGATTAGTAGAGTATCAGAAACAAACAAGTTTAGGTTTTATACCTTTTGTGGCATTTTGATTATCATTATTTATTTATTAACCTAAATGGGGTGAAACCACTTTAGTTAGTTAGATAATTTCATAAGCTTTCCAGAACATTTTCATTTGCTATTTTTAGATTCCTAGATCTCAAGATATTCCTTTTCAAAGTTCTAATCAAATTTCTGACAGAAGTTTTTATCATTTTAAGTGTTAACAACTAGCTGATTTGATAATTTCATTCTGACTTGACCACAACATCAAATGGATTAAAACCAGTGGCATTGGGTTCACTAGTTGATATGCTTTTAATAAAATTTTAGTTTGATAATTTTGGTTAAACCAATCTCTGGGAAGCATCTCCCAAAGTTGGTACCAATATAACCTTTCTGAGTTTTCAGTTAAAACTAACACCTTTGTCATTTTTATTTCAAATGGGAAATATGTCCAACAAGGATCATGGCCTGCATCTATGTGAAGATGGCATGTTATACTAGTTACAACATTTTAGTTTTATATTTTTAGGCCTCTGGATAACATAGAAACTTGTATGGGAAGTGGCTATCCCTGTTATTTCATGTGGTGGAGTACACTGATTACCTAACTTCCCTAGATGTTATCCTTTGCACAAAATTTATTTTGGGGTTCACACTTCTTGATCATGGTAGTACTCTAACCATAATAACATGACATGCCACTACTAACATCCAAATAGATCAAGATTAATTTCTATGATTGGATCAAAAACCTAAGCAGTAATCTGTTTTCAGAAGTTTCTGAAAACAGACAGAACATAGCTACTTTGCCTCATGTTTCCATTAAGCTAAACTAACTATTTTGGAAATCTAAAAGTTTCATCTGAATCTATGTAACGTGTTCTTTCTAACCATGCAAAGATTTAAAATTTTGGTGGAGTAGATTGCTCAGAAATTGCATGCAAAGTTGCTACTCTATTCTATTTTCTGGACTTAGCAGATTTCTCAGATTTTCGAATCGGGCGGGAGTGCATCGTGGCCGTTGATCCAGAGATCGACGGCCCGTGGCCATCTTCTCAGCCCGACAGCAGAGAATAGGAGGGAGAGAGGGAGCGGCCGGGAAGTGGCCGGGGAGGCTACCTGCCGGCGGCGAGAGGCGGCGGTGGGGCTTGGGGTCGACTGTGGGTGGCCTGGGCTGCAGCTGGGTGGCGGTGGAGTCGTCGGGGAAGCACCACAGCGGCAGCACGGCGCCGGCGGCCGTGCAGCTCGGAGTGGAGCTCCGGCTCCTCCTCTGCTGGTCCTGCGGCTTCCTGGTGAGTGAGGGGGAGCGGTGGAGGCGTGTGGTGCCGGGTAGAGGCCGAGGGGTGGCTTTTATAGGCGGGGAAGCTCGGAGGCGAGAGGATGGTGAGGGAGGGGTCCGGGCGGCCATGTCTTGCCACGGGTGGCACGGGTGCGTGCGGGGCGGCGTCGTGCGGGCTGGGGGAGGCACGGGGCCGTGTCGGGGGCGTGCAAGGGATGGAGTGGTGCGTGCTGTGGCGGTCGGGCGGCTCGGGGGCGTGCTGGTCGGGCGGGGTGGCTCCGGTGCGGGCACGCATGCCATGTGTTCGACAGCATGTCGGGCGGCAGTTCACCGGCGACTGCGGGCAGGGGGAGGGTCCAGGAGCTATGTGGTCGACTTGGGGTGCTTCTAGGGAGCAAGGGCAAGCTCCAGGACATGGTGGCTTGCCTCCTGGCTGCTGGTTGGTGACAAGTGGCATGGGGGGGGCATACCATGCCATGGCTGCATTAGTGCTAGGGTTTCGGGTGAGGTGAGTGTGGGGTGTGTCCAGAACGTGCAGGGGATGCTGGGGTGTGTGCTGGACATGAGGGAGACAAGGTTGGGGCAAGTTTGGGGCTGCCATTGAATATAGGGTATAGGGCACCATCTAACACTATGTGACACTATATGGCACTATTAGGTTTTAAAATGGTTAAAAGCAAATGGTGAGATACAAGTGGGCAAATGGCTGTGGGAAATGAGTATAGATGTTGGTGATTTTTGGGTGCTATGATGGAATTTATTTGACAAGTGCATCATAGCACATTTTGTGATTTGGAAAGATTAAAGAAACAAATAGAAATGTAAATTTAGATTTTTGAAATATATTTTGAAGAGGGAAGAAATATTAGAGCAAAGTGGGAGTGAGCACTATGTCACCCCACTGATTTTTGGTTTAAAAGAAAATATTAATTTCTCACTTAGAGAAATTTGTGTGGCACTTGTCCCATTATTTTATGTGTTGATGTGTTGTTTTGTTTCTTGTCTTTTCTCCATACTTTTACTAAGCAACACACATGTCAAAACAAACAACCATGAATAAAACACAAGCAATACCAATCATCACAATCAAGACCACACAATTCAAACCACATGAATTAATCACACCACCATTTCCATAATTAACCATATTATCTTATAAAAGAAAATGATCACACTCAATTATGACAAGATGAGGTTTAAGAAATATCTCAACTCATAATTTAATTGTTTTCAAAAGGTTTGAGAAAGGAAATATGTGGGGTAATATATTTCCCACTAGAGTTGTTTTCAAATGGAGTGGAAATCAAGGTTTATAAAATGGGAGTTGCATATACATGCAAAATATCATGGTTAGCTTTAGATAGGAGATAACATATAGATCTCCATATTTTTGGGAACACATAATTTTGGAAATATTTTTACTTTCTCAACTAAAAGGTATTTTATTTATTGCTGAAATCAAACATCATTGAAATAAACTTTGGCCAAAATAAGGTTGGAAAAGATATATGGAATTTACTCTTGTCATAACATGAGCACCAAGTTTAATATATTTTTACTTGGGTTGAGTTCTTAGATTACTATTTACTAGTCAAACAACTTAAACAACAAGTCACACAAGGTCAAACAGAACAATATAAAGGAAAACAAAATCATTAGTGTAGTAATTTCAAAAAGTTTTTGTTGGTTCTGAATTTTGGGTCTTGTTAATTCTTATTATAAATTTGGGATGTTACAAATCCTTCCCCCCTTAAAATAAATCTCGTCCCGAGATTTGCCGGGGTACAGGGGAGTACGAGGGCACGAGTTTTGGGCTGGCTATACTTCCGAGGTCATTGCTTCTTCAGTGAGGTTGTTAGGTGAGATCTGGACAAATTGATGTTGCGAGGTCTTTTCTTGTCGATAATTTTCTCTGATGGGTTCAGGTTCTGGATGATAGGGTTGACTTGACGATCGATGTTGATGGGTAGTCTTGGTTGGCTGTTTTCAGTTTCTACGAGGCTGAGGCGCAAGGAACTAATTATTACCACGTTCTTGTATACCCATTGAGGTCTTCCCCCCTTAAAAAGGGGTTTTTAATCGGTCTTGCTGAAGTTTGCAGCTGGAGTTGACTCGGAGGCTTTGTACTTCTTGACGATCTTCGTCTCGGTTGTCACTCCTTAGTGCTTGGGGTTGGTGCAGATATCACTTCGTACTATTTTCTTCTTACGGGGTTCGCAGAAGGGGACGCATGGTTTTCAGGATGCGCCAAGTTTGCGTACTCGACTCTCTCCGGTTTCTAATTTAGAAAAAGGAAATTATAAACGTCTAAGTTCGTCTGGACTGACTTGGTGGTTGACGTTGTCCACAGCAGGCGCTTACGTCGTTTGATTATTCTGAGTATTCCATCGGTTATTGGTCTTCAGGCTTGTCCTTCTTCAGCTGAGTAAAGGAGGAACTTCATTGCTGACTTCCTTGGTTCTTGAGCTTCATGAAGCGTTGGTAAGAATCTTAAGAAGTACAGTCTAGATTATCGCGCTTCTAGAGGAATCTAAAAGTCAGTACAAGGACCCTAAAGGTAAGTGGTTTGGTCTGCTGTTCGACGAGTGTACAAGGGTCGCGTTCTCATTTAGCCTTAATAAGTTAGAGAAAGAGCTTCATGTCAACAGTCGCTACTCGTGCTTTCTTGAATCCTCCTTCAGTGTGATTGGTCGAGCCAAGTTGAAAAGGATGATTGCTCGATAGGTACGTTGATGGTGCTTGCTTCCTGGTTCAATTCTGCGCAGATGGTCTTCAGTGTTGATCGACTTCGGCCTTGATGACGGCGATCTTCTCACTACCAACTATATGTGATTCTTTCTATATTCCTCTCCTTTTTTTTTCAAAACTTGTGGTTAGATAAGGCCAGTTAGTACCGTCACAAACTGGGGTTAGAGGTTAATTTAGGATTTGGTAGGTGGGCTCAAAAAGTCACTGCTTAATGGACCTTAGAAAAAGTTAGTGAAGAACCTTCACACTAGTTGTTTTCCAACAGGTACCTTTGTCTTTCTTGTTTCGACTAGTTGAGCCGGGTTGAACTAAGGTTTTTGTTCCGCGGATGACGTCGATGGCGTCCTTTTTTCCTGGGGTAACTTCATGTTGACGATCTTTGAAGTTGGTTTCCTTCGGGTTGGTTGGTGGCGATCTCCCTTGGATGAGTCTTGTGCTTGAGGCTTCATATAACCTTCAGAAAATCAGCGGCGGGCTGGGGTTCTCATCCATTTTTCCCAAGTTTGCGGTGATAGGTAGGAGTTACTCGAGGTTTTTCTTTGGTTTTATTTCACGGGACAAATTTGGGTGGGTCAAACCTGGCAAGGCTAGCGCAAGAGATTAAGGTGCTACTAACTGCTCGTCAAGTGGGTAGGTACATGATCCTCTTTGAAACCCATCATCACCGTCGGTCTCTGAGCTCAAATCTTCATAGCAACTCTTATGCACTCCTTGAATTCCTCTAGTTACCAATTCTAAATGAGTCTCCTTATGTCCTCGTTTCATGTCAAGGTTTGTGGTCCTAGAAGATTAGTTGGCACTATCATGGACTTGAGTCAGTGGTTATCCTAAGGTTAGATACGATAAGTTGGTGTGGTATTCTTGTAATTTCACAAGTAAATTTCTGGCGAAGTGAGTCTCGTGTCTTCACGAGGTTGGCGTACAATTGCAGCTTCCTTCATGATCTTGATGCACTTGCTCCAGATGGTGCATGAAGTCCATTGTCTGACTCGTCGGTTAGGTGACCAAAATCTCCGGCTATTTGGCTAAGGATCGGGGGTCTTTTGTATCTTGCGGAACTGTCAGATCTTAACGGGAGATGGTTTAGATGAGAGGGAAAATATTTTAGAAAGATTTTCCTTGGCGGTTTACATCCGCAACAAGGTGCAACTATGGTGAAGAGTTAAAGAAGAGAAGTTTGAGATTACTTTGTGCTGCCGACAAGGCGTGATAGTGAACACACAAGAAAAACAACACACACACGGAGAACTTGCAAACAACACACAAGCATATTACACACAAGCAAGGTGCACACAAGGTACGTCTAGTACCAACGGACGCCTAATACTCGTGGTAGTCAGGGTAACCAAGGTTCCTATCATGAGTTTTTCCTAGGGGTCTTTGTCGAACATTGTTGGTGGAGTCTTCATCTTAACACCTTAGTCTTCAGCTGGAGAAATGGAGATCGTCGAAGTTGCAACTTGAGTAGAATTGTTGATGTTGAGCTGAGGTCTTCGGAGGTCTCTTGCTTTGTTGACATTGATGATCTTGGCATTTGCAAATCAACCACCTTGATGTTGAATGTCGAGGATTTGGGATGGAACCTTCTTCTCCTTCTGGCTACTGGTCAGTTAGGTCTCACTTGGGTTCATCGTCGAGTATGTATGTAGGTTTTGAATGAAGGTAAGATAATAGAAGAATGCCTTTGAAAATCTTAAAATAGAGGGGTAAGACTTTGAAATATTTGAGGAGATGAGAAGAGCGAAGCCATTTTCGGACTTCTCTAGATAAAAATATATTTTGGTAGTAATATATTTTTAACAAAAATATTTGCTTTCTAAACTAACGTCCATGCTAACTAAGGTCTCCTACAGTCAGGATTGCTCTGATACCAAGTCTGTGGGGACCCCGGACTAGCTGTCCGAAATACCCTTGTGCCTACATCAGCGATCCCATGATCAGTGTGTCGCTAAGCACAATCAAACTGGTAATCAAGGAACATCCATAATTACCGAAGGAATATACTTACTTGATTGAAGTCATACTCTTCAATAGGCACTTGCAGCGGAAAATCACCAAACAACGTGGAGCCCAAGTCATTCGCCTTAACCCTACAGGCAACTGACTGGGAAGCGCCCTAGTTCGCATTGACGTCAGTTCCGTCTCCTTCTTCAAGCTGCTCTTCTTTAAAATCTGGCTAAGACAATAGCCAGGGACGAAACCATTATGAGTACAATGGGAATTGTACTCGCAAACTACTCCTCTACTGAGTATGCACCAGTTTTAAGTTGTTTCCTATAGCACTTTTAGTTATTGCTCTATCTCTATATCTCTGTTGAAAAAGACCTCTATATCTTTGTTGAAAAGAGAAGGATAGACTTTTGTTTAATAAAATTGTGTTTGAAAACTCTATAACTTTATTTGAAAAAGGCAAGAAGAATTTTATAGCTTTTCGTGACCCTTACATATTTTTCGAAAACATCTATAGCCTTTGTTGGAAAAGAAAAGAAGGCTTTTAGATCTTTTTCCCATAAAATTGTCTTTGTAGAGAGTTTCTTTTTAAAAGTGTTTTTCCCGAAAATAGATGTTTGTTAAAAAAAAGTAAGAAGTCCCTTTTTAAAAACGTTTTTCTCGAAAAATCACCATTTTGTTTATTTATCCAAAACTCCTCCTTTTTCCCGACCATGTCTCATCATGGTCCATTTATTTTCCAACAACTCATACCACTCTCTTTGGTATAGTTGGGTAACAGCATCTCCACTTTTGTTTCCTTTTCTTAAACTTTTCCAAAACTTGCACATCTTTGTAAAACTTTGCACATGGTCTAGTAGGGCCTCCCAACTGTCCATATCCGAGGACTCGGCTATTCGAATAGTTTTTACCCTCTGCAGAGGTAGCACGCTTTTCCCACACCCATCCGGTAGCTCATCGTGTCTGCCACGTCCCGCCATACAAGGTGTATGCGAAGTTGAACCACCGGCCATAGCCTTTCCTTTGCTCATGCTAGTATAGGACCCTGCCCTTACGATTTCACCATTCCTTCAACACCTAGTACAGGATCCCCCGTCGAGGAACCTAGATGTAAGGACTCGTAGTTTTGCCCGGCGAGCACGAAGCCCTTCAATCCCTCAATCCCTCAAATTGCCGGGACCCAGGTCAGGGGTTAGAGTCGCCATGCTCATCCCCTCATGCATAACGGAGTCGTCTCCATCGATGAGGTATCCAGTACTAACACGAGCAAATTATATGACTACGCCCGTTCCCATATTTGGGTAGATGTGGTCGCACAGATTATCGGCTGGTCGACGTAAGTACTAGGACACAATGTGCATTTTTCATAAACATCACCATTTATCACTTCTCCACTTCCATACCGACCATTCGGCATGTCATCATCAACTAGGTACTTTAAAAAGGAGTTTGGAATAAACCATAATTTTTCCCATAATGTAGTTTGAAAAGGAATTTTTCCACCCAATACTTCCATATAGGGTGTCAAAGTGATATACTTGTATTTTGGAAAAGGGTTTTCAAAATCATAGCTTTGGTGGCAAAAACCACTTAATTCATTTATGCTCTTTATGTAAATCAAAATAGACGTATATAAATGCAAGCTCAGTGAAGTAGCTTGCCTGTTTTCAGCATAATGTCCTTGGACTTCTCCTCACTGATCAAAGAAATAAACTCCGGTTCTTCTCCAATAAATCCTTCCCACGGTTTACTCCGATAGCGTTGGTATCTAACGTCGTAAAAAGGGAAAGAACACAATCAACACACAGTAGGACACTCCAACAACAATCATCAAGCAATTACTAACAAACAACAATCATGATGGAAAACTATTAGTTAACAAACAAGTTTGGCAGTCACCTCACTACCCATGTTTATAAAAATATGGTTAAAGTTGTGATTAAGCATTTTTATTTAAACAGGAAATACTTCAGACAAAAGTTAAGCTATCAAGTAATCTCTATAATTCAAAATATCTCACCAATCTAAGGTAGAAATATTACTAGACACTCAAGCTAGCACTCAACTTGAATATAACCAAGTTTAACAAGCAAGGCAAATGTATTAATCACACCAAATAATCTAATCATCAACATGAACAAGCAATATATACCATTACTAAACTACTCAATCAAGCATCACAACAACTCTAAAGCATCACACATAGCTATTGCACTCACAAAGCAACACAATTTGAATTCAATTTGATTTAATTACCCATTACTTAGTGGTGTCACAAATATGGCAGAAATTAGGGTTTTGTGTTTAATTGCATAACTTGAGTTCTGTTGGTCACAAAAATATGAACTAAAATTCTGTGGATATCTACTGATGTGTAGAAGCTAACCCAATTGGATTTAATTCAATTTGAGTTATTAAACTCCATACATAAATGTTTTAATCCAGAAAGTTCATTCTCTTGTTTTTGCTACAACTCAAGTTAATTTTACTCAAAAGTTAAATCCTCTTAGGGATAACTAGTATTGCTTAAATGTGAGCTAACAAAATTGGTTTGACCTCATTTGGATTAGTAGAGTATCAGAAACAAACAAGTTTAGGTTTTATACCTTTTGTGGCATTTTGATTATCATTATTTATTTATTAACCTAAATGGGGTGAAACCACTTTAGTTAGTTAGATAATTTCATAAGCTTTCCAGAACATTTTCATTTGCTATTTTTAGATTCCTAGATCTCAAGATATTCCTTTTCAAAGTTCTAATCAAATTTCTGACAGAAGTTTTTATCATTTTAAGTGTTAACAACTAGCTGATTTGATAATTTCATTCTGACTTGACCACAACATCAAATGGATTCAAACCAGTGGCATTGGGTTCACTAGTTGATATGCTTTTAATAACATTTTAGTTTGATAATTTTGGTTAAACCAATCTCTGGGAAGCATCTCCCAAAGTTGGTACCAATATAACCTTTCTGAGTTTTCAGTTAAAACTAACACCTTTGTCATTTTTATTTCAAATGGGAAATATGTCCAACAAGGATCATGGCCTGCATCTATGTGAAGATGGCATGTTATACTAGTTACAACATTTTAGTTTTATATTTTTAGGCCTCTGGATAACATAGAAACTTGTATGGGAAGTGGCTATCCCTGTTATTTCATGTGGTGGAGTACACTGATTACCTAACTTCCCTAGATGTTATCCTTTGCACAAAATTTATTTTGGGGTTCACACTTCTTGATCATGGTAGTACTCTAACCATACTAACATGACATGCCACTACTAACATCCAAATAGATAAAAGATTAATTTCTATGATTGGATCAAAAACCTAAGCAGTAATCTGTTTTCAGAAGTTTCTGAAAACAGACAGAACATAGCTACTTTGCCTCATGTTTCCATTAAGCTAAACTAACTATTTTGGAAATCTAAAAGTTGCATCTGAATCTATGTAACGTGTTCTTTCTAACCATGCAAAGATTTAAAATTTTGGTGGAGTAGATTGCTCAGAAATTGCATGCAAAGTTGCTACTCTATTCTATTTTCTGGACTTAGCAGATTTCTCAGATTTTCGAATCGGGCGGGAGTGCATCGTGGCCGTTGATCCAGAGATCGACGGCCCGTGGCCATCTTCTCAGCCCGACGGCAGAGAATAGGAGGGAGAGAGGGAGCGGCCGGGAAGTGGCCGGGGAGGCTACCTGCCGGCGGCGAGAGGCGGCGGTGGGGCTTGGGGTCGACTGTGGGTGGCCTGGGCTGCAGCTGGGTGGCGGTGGAGTCGTCGGGGAAGCACCACAGCGGCAGCACGGCGCCGGCGGCCGTGCAGCTCGGAGTGGAGCTCCGGCTCCTCCTCTGCTGGTCCTGCGGCTTCCTGGTGAGTGAGGGGGAGCGGTGGAGGCGTGTGGTGCCGGGTAGAGGCCGAGGGGTGGCTTTTATAGGCGGGGAAGCTCGGAGGCGAGAGGATGGTGAGGGAGGGGTCCGGGCGGCCATGTCTTGCCACGGGTGGCACGGGTGCGTGCGGGGCGGCGTCGTGCGGGCTGGGGGAGGCACGGGGCCGTGTCGGGGGCGTGCAAGGGATGGAGTGGTGCGTGCTGTGGCGGTCGGGCGGCTCGGGGCCGTGCTGGTCGGGCGGGGTGGCTCCGGTGCGGGCACGCATGCCATGTGTTCGACAGCATGTCGGGCGGCAGTTCACCGGCGACTGCGGGCAGGGGGAGGGTCCAGGAGCTATGTGGTCGACTTGGGGTGCTTCTAGGGAGCAAGGGCAAGCTCCAGGACATGGTGGCTTGCCTCCTGGCTGCTGGTTGGTGACAAGTGGCATGGGGGGGGGCATACCATGCCATGGCTGCATTAGTGCTAGGGTTTCGGGTGAGGTGAGTGTGGGGTGTGTCCAGAACGTGCAGGGGATGCTGGGGTGTGTGCTGGACATGAGGGAGACAAGGTTGGGGCAAGTTTGGGGCTGCCATTGAATATAGGGTATAGGGCACCATCTAACACTATGTGACACTATATGGCACTATTAGGTTTTAAAATGGTTAAAAGCAAATGGTGAGATACAAGTGGGCAAATGGCTGTGGGAAATGAGTATAGATGTTGGTGATTTTTGGGTGCTATGATGGAATTTATTTGACAAGTGCATCATAGCACATTTTGTGATTTGGAAAGATTAAAGAAACAAATAGAAATGTAAATTTAGATTTTTGAAATATATTTTGAAGAGGGAAGAAATATTAGAGCAAAGTGGGAGTGAGCACTATGTCACCCCACTGATTTTTGGTTTAAAAGAAAATATTAATTTCTCACTTAGAGAAATTTGTGTGGCACTTGTCCCATTATTTTATGTGTTGATGTGTTGTTTTTGTTTCTTGTCTTTTCTCCATACTTTTACTAAGCAACACACATGTCAAAACAAACAACCATGAATAAAACACAAGCAATACCAATCATCACAATCAAGACCACACAATTCAAACCACATGAATTAATCACACCACCATTTCCATAATTAACCATATTATCTTATAAAAGAAAATGATCACACTCAATTATGACAAGATGAGGTTTAAGAAATATCTCAACTCATAATTTAATTGTTTTCAAAAAGGTTTGAGAAAGGAAATATGTGGGGTAATATATTTCCCACTAGAGTTGTTTTCAAATGGAGTGGAAATCAAGGTTTATAAAATGGGAGTTGCATATACATGCAAAATATCATGGTTAGCTTTAGATAGGAGATAACATATAGATCTCCATATTTTTGGGAACACATAATTTTGGAAATATTTTTACTTTCTCAACTAAAAGGTATTTTATTTATTGCTGAAATCAAACATCATTGAAATAAACTTTGGCCAAAATAAGGTTGGAAAAGATATATGGAATTTACTCTTGTCATAACATGAGCACCAAGTTTAATATATTTTTACTTGGGTTGAGTTCTTAGATTACTATTTACTAGTCAAACAACTTAAACAACAAGTCACACAAGGTCAAACAGAACAATATAAAGGAAAACAAAATCATTAGTGTAGTAATTTCAAAAAGTTTTTGTTGGTTCTGAATTTTGGGTCTTGTTAATTCTTATTATAAATTTGGGATGTTACAATGACGCGGAGCAGCTAGTCAAGACCTGCGAAGCTTGCCAGTACTACGCCAAGAACACGCACCAGCCAGCTCAAGCGTTGCAGCCGATACCAATCTCCTGGCCGTTTGCGGTCTGGGGCCTGGACATCGTCGGCAAGATACCAAAGTCTGTGGGAGGTCACGAGTACCTATTCGTGGCAATCGACAAGTTCACAAAGTGGGTGGAAGCAATGCCAGTTCCACGTCAGACAGCTCAGGCCGCCATCAAGTTCATCGAAGGAATCATCTACCGGTTCGGAGTACCAAACAGAATCATCACCGACAATGGCACCCAGTTCACAAGCAAAGCCTTCCTCAACTTCTGCGAAGAAATGGGCATCAAGGTGTGTTTCGCCTCGGTATCCTACCCAAGAAGCAACGGGCAAGTAGAGCGAGCAAATGCAGAAGTTCTCAAGGGATTGAAGACCAAAGCCTTTGACAAGCTGGAGAACAAGGGAAAAACTGGATTAATCACCTGCCAAGCGTACTGTTGTCACTCAGAACAACATCAAGCAGAGCCACTGGAGAGACACCCTTCTTCCTTGTCTACGGAGCAGAAGGTGTCCTGCCATCAGAACTCAAGTACGAATCACCACGGGTGCTTGCATATGATGAAAACACGCAAGAAGAGCGAAGGATCGATGACATAAACCTGCTGGCAGAGAGTAGGTGCCGGGCCTCCTTACGGTCAGCTCGGTGCCAGCAAGGACTTCGCCGATACCACAGTCATCATGTTCGCTCTCGGGAGCTGCAACCCGGAGACATGGTACTCCGCAAGAGGCAAAGCATGCAAGGTCTGAACAAAATGTCATCAAAGTGGGAAGGACCCTTCCGAGTGACACATACCCTGAAACCCGGAACGGTGTACCTTGAGGACGAGCAAGGCCGGCCGGAAGGCAACACCTGGAACATCGAGAATCTTCGGAAATTCTACCCCTGATTACGAACATGAATCGCAAACGTCGAATCCATTAAAGCACGCCCAGGGGGCTAGTGTTCTGTAATAGGGTGTGAGAATCATCGTCAGGAGAATAAAAGATAAGTTATTTCAATTTCCATGAGCCTCAATCCTTCCATGGAAACGTGTTATCCTTAGCAACTCGTAAGCAGGGGCTGGTATGTGCCGGTGGCAGACGGGTAGAAGCGCCGCGAGTGGCCTCGGTGGGCTAGGCACCGCCGCCCGATCATGCTGTGCTGACGCGGAGAGGGGAATCGGGCAGTGCTGTGGTGAAACGCACCTCACCACAGAAATGTACTACCAACTGTGCTTACGGCTTGCTTCGGATAACATGCTAGCATGGTAGGAAAGAGGGTCCTTTCTTTTCCTACTGAAAGTTTCCTGTTTGTAGCTCCTTCCCGGGGCAGGATTGGGCGGCGGGACACCAAAGGAGTTCGACGCCCGGGAAGGACTGGATGGGATGGAGGCGCGACAAGAAAACAGCTAAGTTTTTGCATCAGCATCCTGCATTTAGGCATGACATCTCGCTCGGAGTCAACATACCATCGACCGGCGCATGCTTGACGGTTAATGAGAGCCTTTGCGGGGGTAGGCGACCACCCCGGTGAACGGTCCGTTTCCCTCTGGCCTAGTACCCGTGGACAGTGGCGAAGGACTCCCGGAAGGTGTAGTCCGACTTAGGGGGTACATCTATCGTGCGGAGGTAGAGTGCCTTGGCACCTAAGCGGCCTCCTCAGAAAACCAGACGGCGCGTTAGTGCAAAGGAAGATTTGGAAAATGACCCCGGGAGTTGAGTCTAGGGTTGCGTACATCCGAATTTACATTCTGAATTACATTCTTGAATTTATATTCGGTTGTGCAACTACTAGACCCTGTGCTACTAAGGCCAGCTTGGAGTTAGCGCTCCTTGCTGCGCACCCTTGCCTTGTTCACGCCCGACGGGGGACCTCTCAATTCCCGGGGACACCTGGGAGGAGAGAAAGAACCCAGAAGTATTTTTTCAGGCGTCTCCTGGCTGTCTGATGCGTCCGGGTGCCAGGCAGTGGAGCAGGGAGACCACTTCGGCCGCCACCTCGCTCATGGCATTGTCGTCCGCCTGCGACAGGGGACAAGTTCGGTCAGAATCTCGACCAGGCCCAAGAGGAGCGAGGGGCCAGGAGAAGCATGACACTGACCTGTTCGATGGCGTCGAACTCCTCCTAGAGCTGGGATGCCTCTGGGATCCCCGCGGTCCTCTCCTTCAAGGCCGCCAGAAGCTGAGCCTTGCGGAGCGCCCGCACCCGAGCCTCCTCCTGGGCCGCGGGACCAGAAATCGTCGCCAAGCGAGAAACGCCCATGACGAGGGCCAGGCGCGACATCATCTCATCCTCTTCTACAGCGGCATAGGCCCCAGCTCCCCTGGGAGCCTCTGCCGCGCCCCGGTGCACGGACGCCGCCATCGACGTCCCTGAGAAGGACATCTCTACCTTCCTCGACATGGCCTCGTGGTTCGAGAAGGGGCGGGGAAAGCGAGAAGCAAGAAGAAGCAAGACTAAGGGTGGCCATGGAACTAGGGGCTAGAGAGACTTTTATAGGCCCTCTGTTCCCCACTGGCCCCCCTGACGGTTCAGCTGACGCTGCATTCAAGAGCGAGTTTTGCGGAAAGCCGTTCCCGATTGCATCTATTCAGCTCGAAGGCCAAGCGACAACAAGAATACAAGCTTTTCGTCATCCAAAGGTCTACAATGGAGCCTACTTTTTACAAGAAAGGTTGGCTCCCACGCAAGCAAGGAGCATCCCCGCACCACGGAAGGCGCTACTTCAAGAAGTACGAAGACGAGGCCGCCAAGAAGTAGGTCAAGGACATCTTCGGGGGGCGCTGCCGCGGTGCCGCCCCCGCACCTTCAGGGAAGCGGGCTCCTCCCAGCCTTGATGCTGAGGGAGTCCTCTTCATCTTCATCATCGTCCTCCTCATCGTAGCTGCTGCTGCGACTGCTGCTGTCGCTCTCCGCACAACAATCCCCGCGTCCTCCGTCGCCACGGGAAATCTTCACGGAGAGCGTCTCATCCCCGTCGTACTCGAACGACAGGTACTACCCCCGGGTTAGGCGACGAGAGCGCGTGAACGCTTTCCATCCCTTCCCCAGGAGCATGGAGTCGGCGACGGTGTTCTCCACTTCCACCCAGAAGGGGCCGTTGGGATAACCCTCGACCTGCAACCAGAAGCCGGTGGGCCGGCCGTCGTCCGTGTCCACCGCCGCAACGAAGGAGTCCGGCAGATGAAGCCGGCCATGCAGTCTTGTATCCAGATCCACGACGAACTCGAACGAAGGGAAGCCGGCGTGGGTCGTCCTCCTCAAGGAAGGGCCTGGCGAATCTCCCGCTCCGCGACCTCGACCTCGGCTTCCACGACCGTGGCCGCGACCGCGCCTTGCTCGGCCTCGGGGAGCAACTCTTCCGCGGCTACCGGACGCCCCCTCTACTCCAGCCGAGGACGAGCGCAAGTGACCAGCTCCTCTCTTAGCCCCCGCCATTGACGCGCTCACCTCTGAGGAAAGGTGGGGTTGATGAAGGAATGAAGACGAATGAAGATCCTAAGGGGTATCCCTGCCTTTAAGAAGGCTCGGGTGCGCCCTCAGCGGCCGTCTCCTCGCTTTCTCCGTTACCGAGAATCGAGGAGGTTGGCGCAATTAATCCATCGGGTGGGTAACTTCGAGACCCGTGGGATGCGCACCTCCGTGGTGCGCGGCTCAGGCGGATGTCAAAAGACGATCAAGACCTGACGCCGGGGACCCACTTTGACTCTTTTTGGTCATAGCCCCGGCGGCAGAAGGGCGTGGCCGCCGGGACTATGCCCGGGGGCTACTGTCGCAACAGTGGAACATGGGGTTCCCCTGATGCGGTCAAAGTGGGTCCATCGCACATGGGCCCACCAAGGAGGCACTCAAGGCCAAGGCTCAAGACTGGCAGATGCCCCCCCCCCATCTGCCCCACGGCGTCCCGACGCGTGCGACATCGACAACCAAGGCCAAGGACTCGGGGACCCTCCGGGGCCCCCCTCGACCCGGAAGCAGGCACGGAGGTCCCGGGGACCTGACGCCCGGCAGGAGGCCAGGCTCGTTCCCGGGAACCAACCTCCAGTGTGCAAAGAGGATAAGCTTGCCAGCTCTGGCTGGAAGCTCCTAACAGACTTGGGCGCCAAGAAGATGGAGGCGCCAAGAGGGGGCAGAGGCGGAAAAGCTGTCAGCCTCTGTCTGCCCTCTCAGGAAAAGGTGGCCGATCCACCTGCCCCCTCTAAGAAGAATACTTGGATGAGAGGAGGCCACGTCACCTCCTAAAGAAAACCCGGAGGGGTTTTCCCGCCAAAACCCCTCTAGCCCCAAGTGTGCACCTGTGGTATCCCCTTAACCTATAAAAGGAGGGCCGAGGCACCCAAAGGAAAACAAGTCTAGAAGGGAAGGAGGCTAGGCTAGGTAGCGCACAAGTCCCAGAGTAGCTTAGGCGAGAGGTGATCTCCTCAGGGTCAGGATCTGCTTGTCTTCCACCTCTAGCCAACACCTCCCGGGTTCTCACCCGCGACCACCCTTGTAAAGCTACACCATGATACACCTCTCAATCCAGACATGCAGGAGTAGGGTTGTTAGCCTCCGGGCGACCCGAACCTGGGTAAACTCCTTGTGTCTCTGTGATGCTTGCTAGTACGTAGATCTCGAACGTCGAAGCGAAGCCCTCGGGTGGAAGAAGTTCTTCGGCCTCCTCTGCGCCCCATACCGAACCTAAAAAGGGGGGTATCCTTTACTCCCGATGTCCGTGATCCAAGACACGACATTCTTCATCATTATTATTGTCATTATCATCATTACTTGAAGATTTAGCCATAAGGAAAAAGGTGGTTGACGAAGAAGAACAATTAATTAATGAACTACTCAAGTTCACATCTAGTTTCATAGATAGTTGGGTTCCTCTACATTATTAATACTTCGAGAATTAGAGGGAACACAAGCATTTTTATCATGGCAACAAGATAAAGCAAGCATATCATCATGAAATTCATACAAGCAATTTTTAGATGATATGCAAGAACTATCAACACTAGCATGTAAGTCATTTATAGTGCTATATGTGTTTACGTCCAAAGATGAGGCATTGCCATAACATAGAGAACAAGGATCATCAACAATGAGCTCACCATCATTATTGTGAAACCTATCACTACTCACCATCACATTATTTTATGGCTTACCACATCTTGGTAAAGTAGATGAAGATGAGAACTCATCACGACCGGAAGTGGAGGGAGAAAAATCATCCTCAATAGCTTTCTCCACAACTCATGAGCATTCCGAAGAGGCATGATTGACTCAAGAACTACATCGCTCAAAACACAAATAAGACAATTAGATACTAGAGTATCAAGATAAGAGTTTTCCTCATCCTCTAAAGATAACTTTTGGGAATCCTTTGGAGGAGAAAAACCCATATCTACAATTCTCCTCATATTTGGATCCATGTCCATAAGGCACACTTCTTTTGGGCTTCTAGAGCTGCTTCTAGGTCCCAAGAAGCAGAAGCCTAAAAGAACTCTCTAGATTGTGGGTTGCTTATTTCCACCGAGAAGCAGGTTTGATGTGTATTTCCAGAATCCATGACGGGGCAGATTCTGACCATTTCCCGAGCTTCTCACCTCGGCCAACGAAAGGGTACGCGAAAGGGACATGTCCTTCGGTGAAGTTACGAGCAATTGCCACCATGTACTACTCCTTCGTTACCACCGCGCACCATTCCCAGACCCTGACCTCTCCATCCCCGACCTGCACACCCACCTACCACCCCGCCACCACTCACCCACCCCGGCCGCCGCCACCATCCCTCGCCCACCTCGGCCGTCGCTACCCCCCCTCGCGCACTTCCACCGCCGCCAGATCTCACACGCGAGTCGCCAGATCCCGCAGCTCCGCCCCGGATCCCGCTGCTCTGCCCCGTCTTGCTCCGCTCTGCCCAGCTCGAGTCGGCGAGCAGCGTCCCCGGCTTGTTCTGCTCCGCTTCAGGTCGTGTCGGTCCTCCCCAGGTCGCTCCTCCCCAGCTAGCTCCGTCTGAATCTCCACCAGCTGTGGGAGGGAACACCGACGACCGCAGCTGGGACCGACGTTGGTTACCAGATCTTCCCCGCTCGACCTCCTCCTCGCAGCCGACGACCGACGCCGGCGACCGCATCTCCCCGGCGTACCTCCAAATCCTCCCAATTTCTTCTCTGCTTTTTATTGCATATCAAAGGAAGCTGTGATTTCAGTGTTCAGATGGTTGTGATTTGAGCTATGTCCATGTAATACCGTATCATCACATGCAACTTTGTTTTTTTTTTTGTCTGTTATGAAACCTATAAGCCGGCTTGTGCATAAGCACAAGCCCAAAAGAAGTGTGCCTAAGAAGGTTAAGTATGCGAATTTTCCATACATCATAATTTGTGCCATCGAATATAAAAGTAGGATCGTGCACTAATTCTCTAAACGACATCTTTACTCTCTAGGCGGTAAAGCCTAAAAAGGAGAGACTAGGCTCTGATACCAAATGAAAGGACAAGGATGTCGCCTAGAGGGGGGTGAATAGGCGATTTAAAACTTTTACGATTATGGCTTGATAAATGCAGAATAAAACTAGCGTTTAATTTAACAAGCATACAAAACCTAATATACTAGGTTCACCTATGTGGACCAACAACTTATGCTAAGCAAGATAACAACAAGGTTATAGCAAGATATAGTACTTCAAGCACGAAGACTATCACAATGTAAATTGCATAAGTAAAGAGCTCGGGTATAGAAATAACCTAGGCACGCGGAGACGAGGATGTATTCCCGAGTTCCTCCTTGTTAAGGGAGTACGTCTCGTTGGAGGGGTGTGAGCTCGCCACAATAGGCCTACTCAACGCCACAAAGGCCTCACCCAATTCTCCGATGAACCTCGCCAGAAAGGCTCGGTTTACCTTCCACTATCGGAATCCTTCAAGACGTAATCCGGAGCCTTTACAACAATCTTGGGGCACACACCCATAACCAAATTGGGGGCTCCCAAATCACCAAATCTTCTCAAACAATACAACAAGTAAGAACAAAAAGCTAGGGTTTTCACAAAGAAAAACCTAACCACGAATCCCTCAAGTGAATGAGGGGGGAAAGTAAATCGGCTTGGTGAAGATGTAGATCTTGGCCTTCTCATTCAATCCTCCAAAGATCAATGAGTTTGGGTGGAGGGATTGGAAGATCGATGAGTTTTGAGCTTGTAACAATAGGTATTTCTTCTATTCTAGTCGTGCTACTTGGCTGGAGGTAGGTGGAGGGGTATTTATACCCCCTCCCAAAATGTGGCCATTGGAGGGGAAAAGTGTTTCCCCGTGAGCCCGGCCCTGGGCCCGGCAAGGTTGGCCTGGAATCTTGGGCTGGTAGCAGGCGCAGGGAGGCCATCCTCGGCCCGGCCTTGGGCCGGCCTTGGGCTGACGGCGGAGGCCGGCAGGGAGCCCGAGCCTCCCGGCCTTTAGCCCGGCCTTGGGCTAGCAGCAGACGCAGGGAGGCCAGCCTTGGCCTAGCCTTGCCTGCAACTGAGGCCGGCCTGGCATACCACCAGATCATCTTTTTAACACTCCTATTTCTCCTTTTTAGTGTGAAGCATATTTAGATGAAATACATTTCAAGCCTGCAACACTTAGCAACATATTAAAAATATCACATGTGTTGTTATCTAACACACAAAACACATAGGGGTAAATAAACGATCTTTCAATATCCCCTTTTTGGTGTTAGATGACAACACTAGGATTTGCAATAAAAATCCACACTAGATCATGTTATCAAGAAAGATGGAAAGGGCTCTATCGCAACAGTGGAACACGGGGTTCCCCTAATGCGGTCAAAGTGGGTCCACCACCAGTGGGCCCAACAAGGAGGCGAACATGGCAAGGGTTCAAGACCGGTAGAAGGGCCCCCCATCTGCCCCACGGCAACTGGACAAGGACGGCATCGACAACCACGACTAAGGACCGGGTGGCCTTCCGGGGTCACCCTCAACCCGGCAGACAACGCGGAGGTCCCGGGGACCCCGACACCCGACAGGAGGCCAGGCTCACCCCCGGGCTCCAGCCTCCATATGGGCGAAGATGATAAGCTGGCCAGCTCCTGCTGGAAGCTCCTAGAAGACTTGGGCGCCAAGAAGATGGAGGCGCCGCACGGGACACGGTCGGTAAAGGTGTCAGCCTTTGCCCGCTCGCCCTCAAAAAGGTGGGCGACCATACCTAACCCCCCTCAGAAGAATACTTGGACGAGAAGAGGCCACGTCGCCCCATAAGAACCCAGAGGGGTTTTCCCGCCTAAAACCCCTCCACCCCCAAAGGTGCTCTTGTGGGATCCCCTTAGCCTATAAAAGGAGGACCGAGGCACCGAAGGGAGGGACCAGAAGAAAGAGAGTCAGAGGCTAGGCTAGGTAGCGCACCAGACAAGAATAGCAGAGGCGAGAGGTGATCTCCTCCGGGAAAGGATCTGCTTGTCTTCAACCTCTAGCCAACACCTCTCGGGTTCTCACCCGCCACCACCTCTATAAGCCACACCATGATGATCCACTCAATCCAGACATGCAGGAGTAGGGATTTTAGCCTCCGGGCGGCCTGAACTTGGGCAAACTCCTTGTGTCTCTGTGTTGCTTGCTAGTACATAGATCGGAGATCTTGACGAGGTTCTCCCGGAAGTTGGCGTCTCCCAGCCTCCTTCGCGCCCCGTGCCGAACCTAAAATGGGGTATCCTTTACTCCCGGTGTCCATGAACCAAGACATGACATCTGGCACACCAGGTAGGGGGCGCAAGCGCTCGATTCATCTTCATCAACTTCGTGATCTTCGTCGAGATCTACCTCAAGTTCTTCGCCGACCATGCCGCCGAAGAAGAAGCCCGAGGTCGTGGCGTCCAAGCAGGTCTCCCCCACGCGCACTCAGGCTTCTGGTGAGTGCCACGCTGCAGTAGCGAACCAGAACTCTCCTCCTCCACCGCCTCCGGACAAGTTGGTGCCGGATGGAGCGAGCGGCAACAGCCGGAGCGGCGAGGGCGTGGCTGCACAAGGGAACTCCACCAGGCCTCACCCCTCGCACTCGGGAGGGGAGAAGAGCATCGACGGCAACATCGGCAAGGATCCCACTGCCGAGGAGAAGAGCGATGGCGCCCATGCCGGCTAGGGTCATCAAGGCGCCAGAAGCAAGTCCTGCAGGCTCCTCTCCACAGACGCGCAAGCTCATCATGACGCCCTCGTCACTGCCAAGTCCCTGATGTAGATCCGAGAACCGACAACCCCAAGGTCTACCAGGAGTGGCGGATCCGTGTGGAGGTCCTCCTCAACTTCGCGGACGGCGGTCCCAGGTGCGAGCCCGCTCACGCTCTCACTGTCGACAGTCCCGGAGCAGAAGGTGCTGAGACGCGTGAACCCCGGAACCATCCCCGGGGCGAACGCCAAGGCGAGACGGTACCTCCACGAGAAAATCCTCCTGCGACCGGTCGGGCGAACCACGACCGTGACCCGGTCATCTCTGTCGGGTCGTCTTCTACACGCAACCGAGATCTGCGCAACGACCTCAACAACCGCCAGCACGAGAACATGCGCACCCGCATCGAGTGCCGCCAAGAACGCCATTGCCGGGAGGATCGGGACCACGACATCGCCGAGGGTTGCCCCGCCCTCTCTCCCAAGTTTCGTCAGACCGCCTGGCCCAAGAAATTCAAGATTGACGTCCGCCGCTACGATGGCAGCACCAACCCCCGGGACTTCCTGCAGCTCTACTCGCTCGCTGCGGTGGTCGCCGGGGCCGACGAGATCATGATGGCCAACTGGTTCCCGTTAGCCCTGAAGGGAGACGCCCAGTCGTGGCTTCTCAACCTTCCCAAGTGCTCCATCTGGTCATGGCGGGTGCTGAAGGAGCAGTTTCTGGGGGCTTTCCAAGGCAGGTACCAGCGCCCGGGAGTTCCCAGTGACCTCCATGACTTCAAGCAGCTTCCGGGTGAGACTCTCCGCAAGTTCATCCAACGTTTCACCCAGAAGATGAACACCATCCCCTACATCAAAGAAGAGCTGATCCAGTCCTTCCACGCCAATGTTCGGCACACCCGGATGCGCGAGAAGTTGAGCACACATCACATCGAGACCACCTGCAAGCTCTGGGAGTTTGCGGACCGCTGCGCCTGCGCAAAGGAAGGGGTAAGGGTCCCCGGGGAGGATGAACCCGAGGACAAGGTCACCCCCGCCAAGAACAAGAAACGGGACCCTGGACCCGACAAGCGCGTCTTCGTCACCGAGCCTCTCCCCAAGAAGGCCAAGCCGGCCTCAACCTCCGAGGGGGAAGAAGATCCATGGTGCCACGTACACCCTGACAGCAACCACCTGCTCAAGGACTGCCACCAAGTGAACGGCCTCGCTGTGCGTGCACAACTTCAGGCTGACGGGGTCGGCCCAGGCGCCTGCTACAGCTGCGGACTCACCGGGCTCGAGACTGCCCCGCGGGTCACCAAGGTGGTGGCGGCCAGGGGTGGGGACGTGGCGGAGGCTGCGGAGGAGGGCGCGGAGGCCAAGGCTGACGTGGGCCGAACAACCCAGAATTTGCCCACGACAACAATGGGGATGATCCGGATCCTTAGGGCGGCGGCAACGGACAATTCCAAGAGATCAGCGGAGTTGTCGGGTGCATCCACGGAGGAGCCTCCCTGCCTCCTTCCAATGGCGCATGCAAGAAACTTGTCTGGGAGCTGAACATGGTCGCTTCGGCACCGCCAAAGCCTCTGGAATGGTCTAATCAGGTCATCACCTTCGACCCGGAAGATCACCCCGACAACGTCGCCGGGGTAGGGACCCTGCCCCTGATCGTGTCGCCCATCATCCACAACTACAAGGTCACCAAGGTGCTGGTCGACGGAGGCTCTAGGCTCAACCTGCTGACGGCAAAGGTCTTGGCCACCCTGCAAATCCCCCTTTCCCGCTTGCAAGACACTGGCGTGTTCCAAGGTGTAAACGGGGACGTCACAGGGCCTCTGGGGAAGATCACTCTTCCGTCACTTTCGGTGACCCCGAGAACTTCTGCACCGAGGACATCGTCTTCGACATCGCCGACACGCCGCTCTCGTACAACGGCATCCTCGGCCGACCTGCGCTGGCCAAGTTCATGGCCGTCTCCCACTTTGCCTACAACATGATGAAAATCCTGGCGGCATGGGTTGTGATCAAGGTCAAGGCCGACATCGACGATGCCATCTACTACATCCAAAAGCTAAACCAAATGGTGGCGACGACGGCGGACACCCGTCAAGATGTGCAGGAGGTTGGTGCCGGTGCATTGTCCAGGGACGGAGGGTACCCCGGGGGCTCGGCATCCACTTCCTCCAAGAAGGCGCCATTCCATGGCGACCCGCAGATGACCAAGAAGGTGGCACTAATGAGCAACGGTTCCCGCACCATCACCACGGTGCCCACCTTGCTGACAAATAGGAAAGCGCGTTCGTCACCTTCCTTCGGGAGAACTCTGACGTCTTCGCGTGGGAGGCGTCAGGTTTACCCGGCGTACCAAGGGAGGTGATTGAGAAAAAACTTGTAGTAAGCACGGATGCCCGCCCCGTGAAGCAAGTTCTGCGGAAGCAGAGCAAGGAGAAGTTGGAGTTCATCATCATCGAAATCGACAAGCTACTGGAAGCCGGCGTCATCATGGTGGTTCCTCACCCCACTTGGATGGCCAACCCCGTGGTGGTGCCAAAACCGATGACCTCCAAGCTACGACTCTGCATCGACTTCACAGACCTAAACAAGGCCTGCCCCAAGGATTCGTTCCCTCTGCCGCGCATCGACCAGATTGTGGATTCCACGGCCGGCTGCTAGTCGTTGTGCTTCCTGGATGCCTTCTCTGGGTATCACCAGATCTTGATGGTGGTCGAGGACCAGGAGAAGACGGCCTTCATCACCCATAAGGGCTGCTACTGCTACACCCAGATGCCATTCGGCCTCCGGAACACCGGCGCTACCTTCCAGCGCGCGATGCAGGCGTGCTTCGGGCCTCAGCTGGGCCGCAACGTTGAAGCGTACATCAACGACATCGTGGTCAAGACCCGGTACAAGGACTCCCTTGTCCATGACCTACACGAGACCTTCAGCAACCTCCGCCGGGTCAACTTCAAGCTCAACCCCGATAAGTGCGTGTTCGGGGTCCCATCAGGCAAGCTACTGGGTTTCCTAATCTCCTACCGGGGGATTGAGGCGAACCCGGACAAGATCAAGGCCATCGAGTGAATGGAGGCGCCCCGGCGGGTCAAGGACGTGCAGCGCCTCAACGGGTGCATCACCGCACTCGGGCGCTTCATATCAAGGCTTGGAGAGCGGGACTTACCGTTCTTCAAGTTACTCCAGAAATCGGGCCCCGTGGAGTGGACACCCGAGGCCGAGGAAGCACTCTAGTCCCTCAAGCGCTACCTCGCCTCACCGCCAGTCCTCGTGGCCCCAGCAGAGAAGGAGCCTTTGTTGTTGTACATCGCAGCCACCAACTAGGTGGTTAGCGCCGTGCAGGTAGCAGAACGCGACGCACCTCCAAAGAAGTCGAGCAAGGGCAAGCATCCCGGGGATCCGTTCCCGGGGCAATCAAGCAAGAAGAGGCGGCCGGGCAACCAGGGGTTCGAAGATCCCAGCACCCCGACCCCTCCCATCAACATCAAACCCGACATCACGGGAAACGAAGGAATCCACTCCGAGGCAGCTCTGCCGGGGGCTACTTCAACAACACCCGGGGCGCCGAGGATGTGGAGGACGCTGAGCCCGCCAAAGACTCAGTGACCTGCAAGGTGCAGCATCCGGTCTACTTCATCAGCTCGGTGTTGCGCGATGCCCGGGAGCGATATCCCATGATGCAGAAGCTTTTGCTAGCAATCCTCATTGCTTCTCGCAAGATGAGGCCGTACTTCGAGGGGCACCCTGTAACGCCCCCCGGATCGGTACCATGTAGATTTGAGCGTTCCCGCCAAATCCGCATAATAACGATCCTAGGATGCCCACCAAGCATAATGTGCATGTTGCAACACACACATTATGTGGGTGGAATTGTGATAACATTACAATAGTTCTCGATGGAACCCACAAAAGAACATATATACAACAACGACTCACCGAGTCAAGAACAAAAGATACAATACAAAGATCCAAATAACAATGGAAGCGAATAGCGTCCGACTACGGACAAGATACAAATGTGGACTAAGAATTGATGACCCACAAGTGTAGGGGATCGCAACAGTCTTCGCGGGTAGTTTGACCCTAATTTATTGATTCGACACAATGGGAGCCAAAGAATATTTATAAGCCTTAGCAGTTGAGTTGTCAATTCAACCACACCTGAAAAGGATTTCTCTCGAAGCAATTTATCAGTAGTAACAGTGATTTTATGGCAGCAGTAGTAAAATAAAGTCAGCAATGATAATGGTAAAAGTAATGATTGTAAACAGCGGGATTAAAACACCGTAGACATAGGGACAGATAGATGGGCGTTGCATGAATAAGATAGCTCATTAAATGAACATAACTAAGCACGAAGCAAATAAATATATAAATAGCATCCAAGTATCAAACAGTCATAGGCATTTATTCCTAATTTAGCCGTACGTGCTTACAATAAGAACTTGCACGGCATCTTTTGTCCTGCCATCCGGTTTCAGCCGGGCCAATTAAGGAACAAATGGCAATTAAGGTGTTCCTTTTAATAGAACACCGAATCAAAGCATTAACACACAATGAATACATGTAACCCTCGAGTTGCCAACCATTCCCATCGATGTCCCCGCTTCTGTCACTCGGGGTCTCCGGTTCCGGTTGACAACAAGTGCATACAACTAGTAGATACGATCCAAACAACAATTATACTCATGCAAACATAAGTGTTCAGATCTAAAAACATGGCACCCAGGCCCAAAGTGACAAGCATTAAGCATAACTAGTTGCACCAATGATGATTAACACAAATAGAGGATACTAGGCATCGTGCCCTAACAATTTGGCATCGAATTACATGAGAAATCTTATTCAATCCCTTCCATCCCCTTGCCTATAGCAGGGAACTACTCACACATGGAGGGGAACGACATGGATGGTTGATGGAGAGGCATTGGCGGTGACGATGGCGGCGATCTCCACTCCGGCAGGGTGCCGGAACAGCGATCCTGGACCCCGAATTTAGGGTTCGTGATGGCAGCGGAGCTCCGTAAGGTTTCTGGAAAAAGTGTTCGGGGGCTTGGGTTTTTAGGTCGAAAGGGGGCTTATAAGCGAAGGGGGGCCGAGAGGCGAGGTCCCAGGGGCAGGGGCGGCCTCCTGCCACGGCCTTGACCCCACCCGCGGGTGGGACCCGCCCCTGCTCCTAGGGTGGGCCCCCCTCACGGTCTTCTGGCTCCGTGGCTCTTTTACCTCAAAAATACTTTTTATAATTTTTCTGGAATTTTCCGCGAACTTCTGAACCCTGCACAAAAGAAAGACACCAAATGCAATTCTGCTGAAAACAGCGTTAGTTTGGGTTAGTTCCAAACAAATTCATTAATAATCAGAGGCAAAACAATAGCAAAGTGTTTGGAAAAGTAGATACGTTTGCGACGTATCAAGAGTCCTGAAGATAAACGAAGGCACCATATCCCTGCCCAGGCCAATCCGGAGGGATTCCCAAGCTAACATCGTCAGACTTCAAACCTGTCGGCTGCATTAGAATATCAGCCCCGAAGGGGTCAGTACTATAAACAGTACTGGCAAGTAATACCCATAAGATATCAAAACTTGAATTCTGGAGGAAGAGGGTTAGCGATTGAAGCGGCACACCTAGAGGCTGCCGCCCCAAGTTGCCCTAGCCGCACCACCTCCTCCACCCTAAACCCTAGTGTGCCACCCCTCTCCCGGAGGGCTGCCGCCATCACCTCTTCCTCCATAGCCGCCGCACCCCCTAGCCCTAGGGGCTGCGCCACCTCTTCCTCTCCCTCTCCTCTTGCTTGGCTTGGCGAAGCCTTGCTCGTGGAGATCGTCATCATCATCGGCACTACCGTCGTGCTGCTGAGATCATCAAGGCCACGTCTACCTCACTTGCGGGATCAAGGAGTGGATGTCTTCATCGAGCTGTACGTGTGGATACCGTGGAGGTGCTGCCCGTTGCTGCACTTCGTCGGATTGGATCTCGAGGATAATACATCTCCTCGCGACTAGACGAGTCTAGTTGCGGGGATCGACTGACCAACCCCTGCACTGACAAAACGCGTTTGTTCGATCTTCAAGGGTAAGAGATTGGATCTCCTTCTCGCTACCTTCATCTAGTAGATCTAGATCCTTGGGGTTTATTCCGTTTGTTGTGTAGGAAAAAAAATTTGTTTTCTATGCTGCGACCCCTTCAGTTAGTTCACAAGGCTATATTGGACAATTGCTTACCGTACCATGAGATCATACGATCCCTCATGGTACATCACTAGCCTTGTGCGTTGATCAACTCGCACCTAGCATTGATCAACATATAATCTTCTTCCCTTAGCCTTGACTCCAACAAATGGAGATCAAGCAACGCAAATGGACACCTACAAGTATAGCTTAATACAAACATTAGTCCATAGAGATTGTCATTAATTACCAATACCACACATGGGGGCAACCATGCACTTTCAAACTCATCATTTCGATCATGTCATACACATATGCAAACCTTCATCGCATACATCACATACATATGCACACCCGCGTGCCCGCCGGCCCGCATGTGCAACAACAACCACAGACATCACAAGCTTCTCATCCATCACATACAACCACGCATATCACAACCTTCTCATCCATCACATACACTCACCGTCTAATGAAGAGGCAAGAGACGTCGAAAGAGACAGCGCCTGGAGGAGGAAGATTGAGCATGCGTGTGGGAGATGTTTCCTCACATATATATGAAGCAAATAAGTAGATTTGAGTGGAAAAAATAAGTGAAGAGAGAGAAGAAAATGAGGTGGGGAGGAGGAAGGGGCGACCAGATCTGAAGATGATTGGGGAAGAAGAGGAGAAGAGGTAGCAATAATGGAGAGGTGGTGGTGTGGCTCCAAAAAGTTAAAGTGCAGCCTGGCTTAGCCGTGGCGCACCACAGATGGCTGCGCCACTAGTAAGTGTTAGCCGTGGCGCACTGGGACCTGGTGCGCCACGGTTATGTGGGGACAAAAGTGGGCCGGAAAAGGTTTATCCTGGGCCAACTCTTAGTCGTGGCGCATGAACCTAAGGTGCTCCACGGCTAAGTGGCCACAGAAAGTGGCACTGGGGCCCACAACTACCCATGGTGTAGGAGGCGGCCACTGCGCCACGAGTATTTTACTACCCATGGCGCATACTTTTTGGGCGCGCCACGCCGATTCGCGCGCAACCCGGCTGGCCAGGTTCCAGCTTAGCCGTGGCGCAGCACGCAAGACCGTGCGCCACGGCTAAGTGCTTACCCGTGGCGCAGCCTCTTCTGGTGCACCACGGATGCTTTGTCGTGGCGCACTACTTGTCTGGTGCACCACGGTTACTTAGCTTACCTATAAGCCTTTTCCTACTAGTTCTACAAAAATATGGAAGCAAATTTTTAGTAAGTAACATGTGATTCATAAATAACAATAATAATGTTTTAAACAATATGAATGCAAAACTAAAATGGAGATACATACAGAAACAGTCCACTATGGTATCCTATCATACTATCCGTTCTACCTCTGCCACGGCCTCTACCACCAACAACACAGCCTCTTGTGAGCCCGTCTTCTCCCTCTTTGTTGTCTAGGAGCTTGTTGGCTCACTCTTTGTTGTCGTCGAGTTTGTTGGCTTCTTCTTAGTTGCGTAGGAGCTTGTTGTCTAGAGAACTCGGACTCTCTCATGGAGAGCAGGTGATTCACATCGACATGTTGAGTACAAGCCGCCATTAGCAAGTGTGAGCATGCGAGATGAAGCAACATTGGTCTCCCGCATGTGCAATCACAATTCTTGAGCGAGACCTTGAACGCCCGTCCTCTGTGTTGGACACCATCGGTTGTGGTTCTGTAGCGCCCCGACCCCAGAACTATGCAATGAAGCTTTGTGCAACCGGTCATGCTACACAATCGAAGGTTACTAGGTTTACCAATCCCAGGCCAAAACCTTTGGCAGGCGTGCTCGGAATGGATCATCGGCACGCAACACTTCGATCATGCCATAAGCTCAGACATAGCTATCATGCATAATAAAGAGATCAAGACTACGGAACAACTGGCACATCACAGACTCTACGACACAAAGAGATCATATAGCAACTCATATATGAGGAAGATATAAATTACACACAAAAGGGGTCACCGACCCAACAGTACATCATGCGGAAGCGAGGTAGTTGTCTAATACAACAATATCCAAATATATGACCTAAGAGGCCTACACATAAACATAAACCCATGCCAGCTTGTTCCAACGTCCCAAGCTGCCACCTAGGAACCCCGAACTACTTGTCGATGTCCAGGAAGAAACCACCTGCGTGCTCGGTGTCATCCTCCTCTGAAACAAAATATAAAGGCAGCAAAGAGAGACTGAGTACGACGTACTCGCAAGTTTAGTAGGGCGATATAGGCCCAATGATGACGGAGGCTCTAATGCTGTATAATGTAGCTAATTTGCATAAAGCTAGTTTTCCTTTTTGAAAGACATAAAGACCCATGGCATCGTCTACTCAGAATGTTTTCCGAAAAGGCATAAGAGAGTAAACTTTCATCTTTGGTTCTCATCGAACCATTTGTAACCAGAAGCATCTCATCTCCACCAAGGCACTCCCTCGAATCACCCTCGAGGAAATGAATCTTTTAATCACACGTTGAGTTGCAACCTTTAGCTGCCAAATTTTAAATAATTAGGTTATACTTTTCTATGAGCTAATCCGCCTTTCCCAAGATTTGTCCATAACCGTGGACACGGCTTTTCGAAAAGATTTACCCACCGGTACCGTCCGACCCCTTACCTGATCATTGAGCTCTCTTCCTTGGAAAGCCGGTAGGGCGGGTGCGGTTAAACCTTTACAATGTATGAGACTATCCAAGGGTCATCGTGGCGACAGGACAAGTTTACCCAGCCTATTTCAGCCCCTGCCCCCATCGCCACATCCTAAACACCACCATCCTCATCGTTTCTTTTAACACCCACACACTCACACGCAAATGGAAATAGCAAACTAGAGGACCCTTGTATACGCCCGCACAAATTATTCGGTTAAAGGGGATTCCATATGTCCCCACCGTTGGAAGAACGCTCGGTTCTTGGTTCTAGCTAAAAGCACTCTCAGCCTAGGCGGCAGGAATGAGGCAAAACACCATCCCCAGATGGCAACTCATCCAAGCCTTTAAAAAATTTAAATAAGTACCACAAGCATCCTCCACCTTGTCCGAACATTCCATCAATTTCATAAATCATGGAAATAATTAACGGACAGCTAAGCATCAAACTAAGCATGGCTAAGCATAGCTAAGCATCTAGACAACAATTATATCTTGGTCTCAGGCCAACACATCAAACCTAGGGTTCATAGGTAGTGATACATGTATTGGTTCGGGGAAAACATGCATTCATAGGATACTCTAGTATTGACCAAAATTGATATAGAATCGAAAACAATATTATGTGGATAAAATAATTTTATGAAACAGTAGGATGCCAGATGCCAAGAGGGTTAGGTTATCTCTTGCCTTGCTGCCGGGGCATGTGGTACTGCTCGTCGGGGTAGGTAGGGTTAACCTCCACTCCGGAATCTATCGATACCCAAAATAATAACAAAGGAACAAATAAATAACACGAAGACAAGGTGCAATGCACAATCACATGATGACATGACAAGTTTATGCAAAGATATCATCATTTAATATATCTAACAAGTTAAATGGAGTTCCAAATAATTAGTGCAATTATTTGGAAACAATCCCATATTTAACTTAATGGCCACGTGGTTTATAAATTATTAAATTACTCAAAGTGGTTTAAATATGCATGAGCATGACATGATTGGGTAGGTATTATTCTTCCGATCATTTTGGTACCTCATTTGTGAGTTTCCAATTATCGATGAATAAATAGTGAATTAAATGAGTATTTGAATTTAATTCGTTTAATCATTTAAAGAATAACATCAAATAAATATTTGTGATCATGATGTGATATTAGCATGGTTTGATAGCATTTGAAGTGCTGATCACATTGATATTTTATTCAAAAAAATTGGTTAAATATTTAACAAGTTAATGATTTTTTCCCAATTTGATATTATTTATGCCATTTTAGGAATTCTTAAATAAAGGCAAAGAATATAAATTCAAAATACTATTACAATGATTCTATCTTGTAGAGTTTGTTTTTCTGAACAATTTGATATTTGATTTGCTAAATTTGGAACATTAATTAAATAGTTATCCAATATTTTAAATTGCTTTTATTTTCCAAAAAGGAAAATCAAATTCACAGGCAGGCCGGCCTTGTGTCGGCCAGGCCGGGCCGCAGGCCGGGCAGAGGCCCGAAGCCTCCGGTCCAGGCTGGGCGTGCAGGCCGGGAGGGTGGCCGAGGCTGCCGGCCTCGTGTCGGCCCAGACCGAAGCCAGGTCGGGCACCTGCCCGAGCCAGCCGGCCTACGGGCCGGACAGGCCGGTGCCCAGGTCGGGCACACGGGCAACGGCGACGACCGACTGCGGAGGGCGACGGCGAGAGAAAAAGGGGGCGCGGAAAGAGCCTAAAAAGGACATTAAACTCACCCCCATTGCTTGTGGGTGATCGACGACGGCGGGGTGGTCAGAGACGCCGGAATCGAGCCCAGCGAGCGTCGGTCAGGGTTGAGGTAGCCGAGGACGATTTCGTCAAAACCGGGCTACCCCGGCTCGATTTCGCCGGTGAGGCGGGAGAGGAGGACGCGGCGGACCTCGCCGTGGTCTTCGATTCGAGCGGGGCAGCTCCAGACGACGGCGACGAGCGGAGGCGAACGGCGGCAGAAGGGGAAGCTCGGAAGAGAGAGACTACCTCGATCCGGAATTTTAGGGGAGGAACGGAGAGAGGAGAGTGCGTGGAGCAGGTGGCATAATCAGGGGGGGCATGGGTATCCTCCAGGGCCACAGCATCGTGCGGCACAGGGCGGAGCGACATGGCGGCATCGGCGACGGTCCTGTGGCGACAGTGTCGAGAAGAAAGAGTTTCGCGAAAACCCCCTGGCTCTATTCTCTTAATTTGCAAAAAGGTCCAACAGCAACTTTGGCGATTTAAAAAGAGGTGCTTAAGCATTTTATAAAATTCTGCAAAAATTAACATAACCTCCCCTTGACAGGTAGAGGCTCCACAAAAAATTTTGGCTTCAAAATAAAATGTTTAAATTCAGATTTATTCATATTGTTGCAATATGGTCACTTTTGATAATTTGCAAAATGCATTTATTTGAAGCACTTAAGTATTTCCAAAAATAATGAAAATTTTCATGGAGGCTCCTAATATGAAAATGAAGATCCCCATAATTTTAGTTTGAATTTTTGGAAAAGTTTAGCATGGTTTCAAAATATCATTTGAATTGAACCAATTTTGGATTCTCAAATTCGTTTCTTATTTGGCAAGAAATTTCCTTTGAAAAATTATTTATAAAATATATCCTTGAGCTTCCTAGACAATTTGGAAACTCAAGAACAATTGGTTTTGCCAATTTGAGTAATGTATTTGGTTTGAAAATTTTGGGAAGGATTTGCCTCCCTTTTTATTGTTTTCCAATTGTTGCTTTATTAACTTAGCAATTTAATTATATGCCATGATGCAATGTTGCAAAGCAAAAAGTGAAAATTTGGCCCATATTTTAGGGTACCAAACTGGGGCGGTTACAATTCTACCCCCCTTACAGGAATCTCGTCCCGAGATTCTAGAGTAGAAGTAGAGAGGAGGAAAACATGACAACACGTATCTTTCTCATTGCAGAGATTGGGCTAACCAACATGACATGCCGATGCGCCGGGAAGATCAGAAGATAGCTTAAAGTGACGGAAAAAAATGAACTTTTCCCAAAACCATAAGCCATTGAGGAAAAACTAGGAACATCTTGACCAAACAAAGGTCGAGCAAAAGATCGGACAACCGATCAATTGGTCAAGGCCATGACAATACTTCAAACCACCCCGATGCGCAGACCGTAGAGATTTGAAGCACCAAGAGGAGAAAGGACACCCTTTTGGACTCCTTGCTTGTGACATACAAAACATTTCCCTAAGGTTGGAAGCTTGGCCCTAACGGGACTGAGGAATTGACCCAACGTCCGGGTGATTGGGAAAAACCTTGGGTTCACCGAGGTGGGAAAGATATAGCATTGATCCACATTTAGATAGAGAGGTAAAACCTCATAAACAAGCTATTGTCACGAGAATAGATGGAGTGGGAGGATTGACCGAGGGCCATTTAGTAACTCCGTTGTAAGATTTTCCTTGAGGTTCTAGATATCACACTCCGGCTTCGGAATAGCCTTGAATCGATCATCAAGCGAAGGTCATACTTGACGATAGAGAAAGGCTATAAGGGAAAACTCCTAGGGTAAGTTACACATGACCCTCACGGATAGTGGTTGATTTTAAGGATTTAGAGATTTCGCCAAATGACCTTCCGGTGAGGTGCGTGAATCACAACATCGGACTTGTCGGGATTTCAGGTAGGACTAGGTCATACTCTTGATGGACACCAAGCATCATTTCTGCTTGAGGTTCCGAGTTGGTTAGGTGTACATATATTTCGGCTTACCAGGTCTGAAGGGGGAGTGTGCGAAATTTAACGGAAAGTAGGGTCACTAGATTCTCAAGACTTGGGCTACAGTCAAGCTCCAGAACACGAGCTAGATTGGGAGTTCCAGGCGGTCACAACTACACAGGGAAATTGAACCAGCATGAACTCCAAACAATGAAGCCCAACTGATTCATGATTGGGAAACACCGGTAAGGTGATAAGATTTGACAACTCTTTTCTTATTCGAGAACCAACCGGCCAGTGGCATACATGACGGATTTAGAGAACTAGAGGCAACAACCTACCATCTCAACAACAATCCGCACATGCATGACCAACTTGGGATTATTTCCGGGGAGACAAGGCGAACTTCACTCGGACCCGTGGCGACATATGTCAACCCTTGCACAGTGGACCAAAGAGGAGCACTTCCATCAACCAGAACACATACTACGTGATGACACGAAGATGGTTCGGTTAAGCTTACGAAATTACTCGACAACACGGTCGGGGGACAACCCGGCAGTACTTCTGGAAAGACACCCAGAATATCACGAACCACCGAATGTCACTGGTTGTGAGAGGAATCTTGCTTTTCAAAGAAAAAGATGTGGTCTTGAGAGTTTCGACACGAATCTAACTCGTTGACCAAGGGTGTGCACTTGAACAAATGGACTTGGCAGCACAGACAACTCGGCTCGATGATACGATTACCAATCATGCTAAGAGTGCCACCAAAGTCTTTGGATTTCAAAACAATAACAATTGCTAAGAACATCCGATTACCACAACGATATTCATCCTCAACATTCTCGAGCCCAAGTAGCTCGGAGGTAGATGGATAAGGAAGGGTAGGAGCATCACTTCATCAAATACGTCATGAGACTAAGCACGACCTCTTGATATACAAGAGTGTGACACTCCAAGGTGGAACGGAACAAGAAATAGACAAGCTCTTACTCCACAAAGTACAATACTTTGACCTGGTCCGAGAAATGGACAAGGTACCAGAGTTTGTTTCTCCTGACATCCCGAAGTGGGAATGCCTTGACGAACCACAAGAAATAACATGCATCAGAACACCCCAATGCACGATAAAACTTGACTGTCAGCAGACAGATAGATCGCGCAACAGGTCATGGGTAAGAACAGGCTCACAACAATAACAAAATATTGCGGAAGCCCTTCGTTAGCACTCTTCCGACAACTAGTGCCGAAAGGGTTTCACGAACGAGTGTTATTGGAGGATTCACAGACATTGATGGACCACTCGCTAAGAGCAATCTTGTCATGATCCAGATAGTTCCATAACAGAGAGTCTAGCTAAAGCTAGTGACAGAGAAGAGCGTTGCTGAGCAATTCAATTACGGCTGCAAGCTCGAGCTTGAGGATTAACTTCAAATTTTGCCAACCTGATGTAGGGTTTGACGAATAACATCAGGGTTCAACGGAAAAGATCTTGGGTTTAAGATCAGCTTCATGCACCGGGACTCACAATAGCATAATGCTCACAAGGGTGACAACCCTCATAAATCATTACACCAGAGCCCTAGCACAATCCGAGACCTTTAGTTCAAGATCTTGGATAAGCAAAGGAATGTCTTGACGATCCGCAATACTTCCTATCTTCGGGCTTTAGAATTTGCAGACGGTAGAGCTAACCAGTAAACTAAAGGTAGAAGCCAACCCTCTGAACCTAGGTTAGTATTTCAGCCGAGCAGAAGAACGGTTAAAACAAATAGAGATAAGATAACTCAGAGTAGAGCGAGTTGGGTAAGGAGTAAAAAGAATCCTAAGAGGGTTTTCTCAACTCATTTTTAGGTTAAAAATAATTTTCACGAACTAGACTCGACATCGACCAATAGAAAGGGTTTCCTACAGGCAGTCCTGCTCTGATACCAACTTGTAGCGCCCCGACCCCAGAACTATGCAATGAAGCTTTGTGCAACCGGTCATGCTACACAATTGAAGGTTACTGGGTTTACCAATCCCAGGCCAAAACCTTTGGCAGACGTGCTCGGAATGGATCATCGGCACGCAACACTTCGATCATGCCATAAGCTCAGACATAGCTATCATGCATAATAAAGAGATCAAGACTGCGGAACAACTGGCACATCACAGACTCTACGACACAAAGAGATCATATAGCAACTCATATATGAGGAAGATACAAATTACACACAAAAGGGGTCACCGACCCAACAGTACATCATGCGGAAGCGAGGTTGTTGTCTAATACAACAAGATCCAAATATATGGCCTAAGAGGCCTACACATAAACATAAACCCATGCCAGCTTGTTCCAACGTCCTAAGCTGCCACCTAGGAACCCCGAACTACTTGTCGATGTCCAGGAAGAAACCACCTGTGTGCTCGGTGTCATCCTCCTCTGAAACAAAATATAAAGGCAGCAAAGAGAGACTGAGTACGACGTACTCGCAAGTTTAGTAGGGCGATATAGCCCAATGCTGACGGAGGCTCTAATGTTGTATAATGTAGCTAATTTGCATAAAGCTAGTTTTCCTTTTTGAAAGACATAAAGACCCATGGCATCGTCTACTCAGAATGTTTTCCGAAAAGGGATAAGAGAGTAAACTTTCATCGTTGGTTCTCAACGAACCATTTGTAACCAGAAGCATCTCATCTCCACCAAGGCACTCCCTCGAATCACCCTCGAGGAAATGAACCTTTTAATCACACGTTGAGTTGCAACCTTTAGCTGCCAAATTTTAAATAATTAGGTTATACTTTTCTATGAGCTAATCCGCCTTTCCCAAGATTTGTCCATAACCGTGGACATGGCTTTTCGAAAAGATTTACCCTGCAGGGGTGTACTAATTTACCCACCGGTACCGTCCGACCCCTTACCTGATCATTTAGCTCTCTTCCTTGGAAAGCCGGCAGGGCGGGCGCGGTTAAACCTTTACAATGTATGAGACTATCCAAGGGTCATCGTGGCGACAGGACAAGTTTACCCAGCCTATTTCAGCCCCTGCCCCCATCGCCACATCCTAAACACCACCATCCTCATCGTTTCTGTTTCCACCCACACACTCACACGCAAATGGAAATAGCAAACTAGAGGACCCTTGGATACGCCCGCACAAATTATTCGGTTAAAGGGGATTCCATATGTCCCCACCGTTGGAAGCACGCTCGGTTCTTGGTTCTAGCTAAAAGCACTCTCAGCCTAGGCGGCAGGAATGAGGCAAAACACCATCCACAGATGGCAACTCATCCAAGCCTTTAAACAATTTAAATAAGTACCACAAGCATCCTCCACCTTGTCCGAACATTCCATCAATTTCATAAATCATGGAAATAATTAACGGACAACTAAGCATCAAACTAAGCATGGCTAAGCATAGCTAAGCATCTAGACAACAATTATATCTTGGTCTCAGGCCAACACATCAAACCTAGGGTTCATAGGTAGTGATACATGTATTGGTTCGGGGAAAACATGCATTCATAGGATACTCTAGTATTGACCAAAATTGATATAGAATCGAATGCAATGTTATGTGGATAAAATAAGTTTATAAAACAGTAGGATGCTAGATGCCAAGAGGGTTAGGTGATCTCTTGCCTTGCTGCCGGGGCATGTGGTACTGCTCGTCGGGGTAGGTAGGGTTAACCTCCACTCCGGAATCTATCGATACCCAAAATACACTACCAGGAAAAGGGCTATTAGTGGCGCACCAAAAAAGAATTCTGTGGCGCACCCACAAGAAATGCCCATGCGCCACAGAATCCTCGCCACTAAAATATATTTCTGTGGCGCACGCTGGCGGTGCGCCACAGAAATGCTAAGATTCTGTGGCGCACCCAGAACCGTGCGCCACAGAAATATTTTAGTGGCGCACCCACCACCATGCGCCACAGAATTTTTTTTGAATTTCAAAAAAAAGGCGGCTAGATCTAGCCACCATGCGCCACGGAATTTCGCTAGAATTTTTTCGGAGCTCGTCGGAGGCCGTGTTGCCGTGGGTGGAGGAGGAGGGGGTAGCCAGAGGTGGGTGGAGGATGGGAGTCGCCGGAGATGGTGGAGTAGGTCGTCGGAGGTCGTCGGGGTGGATGAGGAGGTCGTCGGAGGTCACCGGAGGTGGAGGTCGCCGGACGTGGAGGAGGAGGTCGCCGGGGTGGTGGAGGAGGTCGCCGGAGGTGGAGGTGGAGGAGGAGGTGGTTCCGAAATTTTCTCTAGTTTTTTTTAAGGTATTAAACGCATTTTTTCGACGTCGTATGCAAAAGTTATGCCCGTTTTAATATTTTTTTCACCTACTTTGGAAAAAAAGTCAAAATGTGTATTTTAAATTTTTCCTAACAACTAGACCCTAAACCTTCCCTATATCTAAAAATATTTTATTTTTTGAATTCTTTATCATTTTCTTTCACTTCGTGCAAAACTGAAAAGGCGATCCAGGGGGGGTGCGTGGGGTGAAAAAATGCTGCACAATTCTGTAGCGCATGGAACCACATGCGCCACAGAAATGTCACTTTCTGTGGTGCATGTGGACCCATGCGCCACAGAATTGTGCAGCCCCTAATCATTGGTGTCGGGACCAACATATTTCTGTGGCGCATGTGGCCAGATGCGCCACAGAAATGTACATTTCTGTGGCGCACCTTGCTCCATGCACCACAGAAAAGGCGGCGTAGGATGCAAGCCAGCCGTTGGTTGTGGGGCCCATAGAATTTTTGTGGCGCATGGAGGAAGGTGCGCCACAGAATGTCTTCTTTTAGTGGCGCATGTCCTCCAGATGCGCCACAGAATGTCTTCTTTTAGTGGCGCATGGAACCAGGTGCGCCACAAAAAAAATTTAGTGGCGCATGAAATATTGGTGCGCCACAAAATAGCATTCCACCTATAGCTAGTTTCCTAGTAGTGATAATAACAAAGGAACAAATAAATAACACGAAGACAAGGTGCAATGCACAATCACATGATGACATGACAAGTTTATGCAAAGATATCATCATTTAATATATCTAACAAGTTAAATGGAGTTCCAAATAATTAGTGCAATTAATTGGAAACAACCCCATATTTAACTTAATGGCCACATGGTTTATAAATTATTAAATTACTCAAAGTGGTTTAAATATGCATGAACATGACATGATTGGGTAGGTATTATTCTTCCGATCATTTTGGTACATCATTTGTGAGTTTCCAATTATCGATGAATAAATAGTGAATTAAATGAGTATTTGAATTTAATTGTTTAATCATTTAAAGAATAACATCAAATAAATATTTGTGATCATGATGTGATATTAGCATGGTTTGATAGCATTTGAAGTGCTGATCACATTGATATTTTATTCAAAAAATTGGTTAAATATTTAACAAGTTAATGATTTTTCCCAATTTGATATAATTTATGCCATTTTAGGAATTCTTAAATAAAGGCAAAGAATATAAATTCAAAATACTATTACAATGATTCTATCTTGTAGAGTTTGTTTTTCTGAACAATTTGATATTTGATTTGCTAAATTTGGAGCATTAATTAAATAGTTATCCAATATTTTAAATTGCTTTTATTTTCCAAAAAGGAAAATCAAATTCATAGGCAGGCCGGCCTTGTGTCGGCCAGGCCGGGCCGCAGGCCGGGCAGAGGCCTGAAGCCTCCGGCCCAGGCTGGGCGTGCAGGCCGGGAGGGTGGCCGAGGCTACCGGCCTCGTGCCGGCCCAGACCGAAGCCAGGTCGGGCACCTGCCCGAGCCAGCCGACCTCCGGGCCGGACAAGCCGGTGCCCAGGCCGGGCACACGGGCAACGGCGCCGACGGCGACGACCGACGGAGGAGGGCGACGGCGAGAGGAAAAGGGGGCGTGGTAAGAGCCTAAAAAGGACACTGAACTCACCCCCATTGCTTGTGGGTGATCGACGACGGCGGGGTGGTCAGAGACGCCGGAATCGAGCCCAGCGAGCGTCGGTCGGGGTTGAGGTAGCCGAGGACGATTTCGTCAAAACCGGTCTACCCCGGCTCGATTTCGCCGGTGAGGAGGGAGAGGAGGACGCGGCGGACCTCGCCATGGTCTTTGATTCGAGCGGGGCAACTCCAGATGATGGCGACGAGCGGAGACAAACGGCGGCAGAAGGGGAAGCTCGGGAGAGAGAGAGACTACCTCGATCCGGAATTTTAGGGGAGGAACGGAGAGAGGAGAGTGCGTGGAGCAGGTGGCATCATCGGGGGGCATGGGTATCCTCCAGGGCGACGGCGTCATGTGGCACAGGGCGGAGCGACATGGCGGCATGGGCGACGGTCCTGTGGCGACAGTGTGGAGAAGAAAGAGTTTCGTGAAAACCCCCCTGGCTCTATTCTCTTAATTTGCAAAAAGGTCCAACAGCAACTTTGGCGATTTAAAAAGATGTGCTTAAGCATTTTATAAAATTCTGCAAAAATTAACATAACCTCCCGTTGATAGGTAGAGGCTCCACAAAGAATTTTGGCTTCAAAATAAAATGTTTAAATTCAGATTTATTCATATTGTTGCAATATGGTCACTTTTGATAATTTGCAAAATGCATTTATCTGAAGCACTTAAGTATTTCCAAAAATAGTGAAAATTTTCATGGAGGCTCCTAATATGAAAATGAATCTCCCCATAATTTTAGTTTGAATTTTTGGAAAAGTTTAGCTTGGTTTCAAAATAGGATTTGAATTGAACCAATTTTGGATTCTCAAATTCATTTCTTATTTGGCAAGAAATTTCCTTTGAAAAATTATTTATAAAATATATCCTTGAGCTTCCTGGACAATTTGGAAACTCAAGAACAGTTGGTTTTGCCAATTTGAGTAATGTATTTGGTTTGAAAATTTTGGGAAGGATTTGCCTCCCTTTTTATTGTTTTCCAATTGTTGCTTTATTAACTTAGCAATTTAATTATATGCCATGATGCAATGTTGCAAAGCAAAAAGTGAAAATTTGGCCCATATTTTAGGGTACAAACTGGGGCTGTTACAGGTTCCTTCGGGCTCGTTCACTTGGTAAATCAACTCCTCGTTATCATAAATTGTGGAAACTTGGCAGTCCTCCTTCCTTGATTAGAACTCCATGAAATAATCAACCTTTGGTGGATAGTTGAACTTGTATTTGTGCTTGTTCTCTCCCGCAATCTACTTATCCATTTCAAGTGAGTAGTTCAGAAAATACTCATTCAACTTGATTAATATGTATTGAACTATTGCAGTCATGGGCAATGCACGCAGACCCTTGAGCACGTTGTTGAAGCACTCCACCATGCTGCTTGTCATTTGACCGTACCTCCGATCGTCTTCATCATAAGCTCTTGCCCACTTCTTCCTAAGTTGAATGTGTGTATTCAGAAACTCTAGGCCCCCGGGGTTGAGAGATTTGTTAGCGAGCAATCTATTGTACAAGTTTGTGAAACGCCGATCAGTGAAAGTGACACAACAATCTTGAAGATCGTCGAACAACTCCTTGCTCCCATATTCCCTATAGAAGTTTGAGAAAAAATGCCTCATGCACCAACAATGGTGCAAAGGATCATGCCCGGGAATGTCAATCTCCACTGTGTTGAGAATTCCTTGATGGCGATCCAGATGACACAAATTTGGCTATTGCTTTGGTTGAGGTGGAGAACAATCATAATTGGGAGTGGTTCTTTCGTCTTTTGAGAACCAAGGTATTACCGCCTCAAAGAGAAAACCAATAGAGTGCCCTTGTATTGACCGGTCAAAAAGGTGTCGTCGACGGAGATGTCGGGCCTACAATGTTCAAAAGCACTCACACATTGCTCGAATGCCCAAAATGCACGGCCATATACTCGGACAATCTTCCCGTTGTAGCTCGTTGTTTCTTGCCCACATAGCTCAACCACATGAACCATCCCCGGGTTAGTGGCAGCCATGGCTCCCAACAACCTAGGGAGTCGGTTGTATGCTTCCTCCCAACCACCGTACAACATCTTGAATGCGGCTTGGTTCACGTTCCATGCTTTCCCGTACTTGACCTTGTAGTGAAATGGGGCTTCCACAAGTTCCATGACGCTCTGAATGCTCATTGTTGGAAGTGAAGATATGGAGTTGGAAAGCCTATAAGCGAAGAACTCAAAGGTGAGTTGTCAGTGGGCTTGTTTCACATCCTTCCCATCAAGCTTCTTTCCTTTCGGGCCCTTTCTTGTATGGTATTGCACGCACAACCCATTGGCATCCATCGTCCAAGTATCGCACTGTGTAACCCTTATTTTGTTCCGGGTGAAGCACCCTAAACGGATGATGATACTTAACCGAGAACTCCTTGATCCATATCGTGAATCCCAACAAGGTTGCGAACTTCAAACCAGGAGATATCCCATTATCCTCGTGATTCATATCCTGATAAGAAGTTGGCCTTGCTCCAAGTGCCATACCCTTGCCACCATCAACCGTGGCTTTATCCGCGAGATTAAGATCACAAAAAGTGAAATTTGATGATCCCGCCCCAATACCTTCTTGTAAGCTTCGGCCTCCTTGGCCGTGAACCCCTCCTGATCAACTTCTTCATCGGGACCATCATCATCCGAGTCCGATGCATAGCATCGAGAATAAGAGATGTCATGATCCATGCTCTCTTGCTCAATGTATGTGTCCAAATCTCCAACATTGTTGTCGTGGAGGTCAACACCATTCTCATCATCATCATACCCATCATCTCTGTACTCATCATTTGTCCTCAATGCCTCATCTTGCCTCAATGTTTTCCTCACTTCATGTTGGGTCGAAGGAGGTTCGGTCATTTCATGTTGGTTCATGATTGGTGGACTCCTACCATCAAATGGGGAGGCACATTGGTTCAAGTCCATGTTCACATGAGCATCAACCTTCTTAGTGGCAAATAACTCGATAAATTTATCTAGTGATTCGGCCACGGTCTCCTTGTATGCAACCCAACGTAGTTCGGAACTGATACGCAAAAACTTCCAACGGAGGTGCATACCATGACCCGCATTATGTCTTCCCTCCAACTCTACAACATAACTTGGGTTCATCCAATTCAACTCAATCGATACGAACCAAACAATGACCATATCCATAACCTAACTAACACCCTAACCCTAACATAACAAAACCTAACCCTAACATAACAAGAACCCTTACCCTAGACATCATAAAAGCCACCATTTGGCCATGCACCAACAACAAACATAGATTTTTGTGTCAATTTGAATTTCTAGGGTTTCCAAAATTTGAACATAGATCCATAAAATACAAGATTCCAATAGGTTAAAATATAGGGAAATGGGAGAGATTACCTCTAAGAAGTTGGGGGATCACGATTCACGGACGAAACCTTCATATTTGAGGTGTTTGGTAGAGGATTTGAGAGGGGGAGAGAGGAGCCGCCGCCAGCCATTCTTCTCTCTTTTCTCTCGGGTGGAAATGACCAGCTAAGGCTGGGGTGGCCGGCGCTACGCGACTTAACCCTACCAGAAGGGTAGCACCCTAGCACAAGGCGCTACAAATCGTAGCATAGCGCCTTTCACAAGGCGCTACGAGATCACGAGTGGGGCCCGCTTGACCCTCAGTCGCCACGCTGCCAGGATATGTAACGCCTATTTTCGTAAAATAGTTTGGCCTCACGTTTATTATGTGAATTCGGAGGCAGCCACCAAAAGCTACAAATTCAAACCTAATTTTAGGTAAAGCGGCTAAGAGCTACGAATTTGCCTCCGCCTCCCCTGGATCTCATCTAGAAGGCTAAGCGGCAGCTCACATCGTGTAGATGTTTTTTTTGGCTCACGTCGTGTAGATACTAAAAAGATCCGAAAGGGCGAGCGTTTCTATTTCTCACAGAATTATGATGGTCATTGGTGTTTTTACCTGCTCGCCACGTGTTTGTGTAGCATTTGGTTTTGTCTCATACTTCCGTAGCGTGTTGGTAGCTGGGTCAACACGATGGACAGGATAGAGCTGAACCAGCTGCACGCGTCCCTAGAGACAATCGAGAGAGCTCCAGCACGGTGCATTTCGAGCTCCCAGGTTTCTCCGATGGTCACCCGTGCTTTCTCCGATCGCCACGTGCAATTTCCGTCTCCCGTCCGTTTAGCGTTTGATTTTGTCTCATGTCCCCGTCACGTGTTGGCAACTGAGTCAAAGCGGTGAGCAGAAGAGAGTTGGATCAGAGTCTGTACGCGTCCCTACGAACAATCTCGATAGCTCCATCACGATTCTTCTGATTGTGAATTAAAGTAGCTGGCCTCTCTCTTTGCAATTCTCCCAATCGCCGCCATCAATGTCTATTCTGGACGCCACGTGTTTTGCTTTGCTTCGCTTCGTCCATTCTTTCGATCTTATCGGCGATTGTTTGGAGTACACATTTCGGTCAAAGCGGTTCTCATTCAAAGCGGTGGTGTACCCCACATGTTGATCTACAAAACATCTTGATCCATCGTCGCACCCGCAGAACGCACCGAGATGCGCGTCACGCCGCCGCCGCCGCCACCACCAAGGAACCCGCGCGTCGGCCCCTCGCTCTCTCCACTGGCCGCCGCTGGGAAGACGGCGGTGACGCGCCCTCCTCGCTGCACCTGCTATCTCCTCCCCCTCGCGCATCTCCACCGCGTCGGTCAGGCCGAGCGTGTCAAGGTGCTCGCCCATCTCCTGGACTCTCGCGCGCGGCCATGTTCCGGTCCGCCGTTATGCGATGCTCCTCGGGTCGATGGTGAGTGCCAGCCGCAGCATCGGTCCGTTCGTCGGCGGCCAACAAGGCGTAGTCAGTGCACGCGTCTCGTTGCGAGAAGGGAAGTCGCGGAGTAATTAGCATAAAACCATCACTATCACTTTTGTGGTCGAAATTATTAAAATTCACTACTTTAGGTTCGTGGGACAGAAAACCACCACTATTGACACCGATTATGACAGTAGTGCCCACCCGCAGCTGACGTGGCACAACGTCAATATCCAAAAAGAAAAAAGAACAAGAAATCTGTTCAATTTTCTGAGGTGGACATGGTCCCACATGTCAGCCAAACTAAAGAAAATCTATAAACAAAAAAAAATTAAAAAGTCAACAACGAGCGGCGGCGACGGCCTCATCTGGACCGCAAGCTCAGGGACGCGACGGACGCATGCGGGAGCCGGGCCGGCACAGGAGCGGGCGAGGCAGCCGGCGCGGGAGCCAGGTGGCGGGGCGGAGCAGCCGGTCGACGCGGCGAGGGCGACGGTTGGGCGCGGAGCTGGAGGCGCGCGGACGAGCGCGGGGGAGAGGAGCGGCGCCGCGGACGGCGCTGCTGGGCGGAGCAGCCGGCCGGCGCGGCGAGGGCGGAGGTCGGGCGCGGAGCTCGAGGCGCACCGACGAGCGCGGGGGAGAGGGGCGGCGCCGCGGACGGCGTTGCTGGGCGGAGCAGCCTGACGTTTGCGAGGGCGGCGGTCGGGCGCGGGCGCGCGCGCTGACGCGGTCGGACGCAGGACACGCTCTAATACGCCGGTTGCCTTCGTTGTTCCCCCGTGCGTCGTCTGCCCCGCCGCTCTTGCTCGCCATGGCCCCGAGCTCGCCGCACCCCTGCTCGCCGCGCCCCCGCATCTCCTCCCCGGCCAGCGTCGCCGCGCCGCGTTCGCCGGCCGCTCCTGCTCGCCATGGCCCCGATCTCGCCAGCCCCTGCTCGTCGCGCCCCCGCATCTCCTCCCCGACCAGCGTCGCCGGACCGCGTTTGCTGCGTGTGTCCTAGCCAGCTAGCTAGCCGCGTTCGTTGTGCGTGAGTGCTAGCTAGCTAGCCCTGTTTGCTGCGTGCGGGCGAGCATGTTGACTTTTTTGGTTTTATTATTGATTTCTAGACTTTTTTTGAATATTGATCTAGGGCCACGTCAGCCTGATGAGTGGGTCCCCATGCCATAATCTGTGTCAATTCGTGGTCAGACGCATTTTAGTGCGATTTAAAAAAACTTTACCGAATAGTGGTGGTTTTCCGTCCAGCAAACGTAAAGTGATGGATTTTGAGAATTTCGACCACAAAAGTGATGGTTTTATGCTAATTACTCGAAGTCGCGGGCTGTTTGAACTCTGCCTTTTCCTCTCCGTTCTCTAACCCCTCTGCTTCTCTTCTTTTAGCAGCGACGGCAGTAGGAGGAGGATGCGGCGCCTTGATAGAGCGGGGCGAAGGGCGCGGCCAAATCGCCACCACGGCCACGTCTGCCTCTCTCTCACACACACGAGAGCCACGCGGGGTGCTGTTCGCTCTGCCATTCTGCATGATCCTGCTGTTCAGCCTGTTTCTGAAGCCAGTGCGGCCGCAGCGGTTCCGCTTCCCCTCTTGCGGCCTGGTTTTGCCACGGGAGTTTCCTTAGAGCAACTCCAGCCGTTCCCCAGGAGCCCCCCCAGGAGCACTTTTTACCACTTTTTATACGTCGGCGGACAAAAATCTTCCCAGCCGTGTCCCCACGATCCAAATTTTCGCCGGATTAGTCAAAAAAATACGCCGGGGAACCCACGCCGAACCCAGCCTGCTGGGTTTGCCCTGGGGGCGCCGGCGAATGAAAAGCCCAATCGCCGGCCCTGTTGGCCGGCCGCCGCGCAGCCCCGCGCGCCCTCCTGGCGCGCCGCCGCTCCTTCCCACGCCGCCGAGCTCTTCTGGCCGGCCGCCACGCCCACACTCGGTGCCCGCACCCCGTATAGCCCCGGCCTGGAGCCCGATGGCAGACGACCGCCGCCATGGCTCGAGCCTCTGGCTCGCCCTGAGCATGCGGCCGCCGCCTAGGGTTTCGGCTGGGCCCGTGCTAGACCAGTGGGCTAGCCCAGTCATGATTCGGATGTTGGGCCAGATCCGGCTGTGTGCCAGAGAAAAAAAAAAGGGCGGGGGGCAATGTGCTGCGGTCTGGTGGCCGCGGCCTTGTTTCAGCCCAGTTTCGACCTGGTGCCGTTCGGGTCGGACTGAAAAGCGACTGCGCGCGGAAATTTGCGTTTTAGCCCTTAGTTTTTCGAGTTTGCACGTAGTTTTAATTCCTTTTGAATTATTGTCGCGTGTAAGCCCCTGAAACTGTCTGTGTTTGCTGAAATCGCATGTTCAGGCTCAAACGATCTCGAAAAGTCAATTTTGTGCCAATTTTTCACGTTTGTGATGCGCTTAACATGTTTCTGTCATTACCATGCTCATGTAAGCATGCTTTTAAATATTGGAACGCCATGTTAATGAACAAATGTATATTCATCGCATTTATGCAATAGATTACCTGCTGTAATACGGATTACCTGCTGTAATCTAATACGTCTTGCATAAATCGCAGATGGCCGGAATCGTCAACCGTGAGTTCACCGAGCTAGCACAAAACGGGTTGAACTACCTGACTTGGGCATCGGATGTGGATATCTTCCTCACGTCCAAAGAGCTGAAGCATGCAATTAGCGTGCGAGCTGATGGCGTCAAAAGTGATGCCACCCCCGCTGAAAATGCTCGAGCTCTACATTTTCTGCGTCACCATCTCTGTGGTACTCTAAAAAACGAGTACATGGCTGAACGGAGTGCTTTGGACCTCTGGAATGCTCTCAAAAAGCGTTTCGAGCGACTAAAGTACACTGTTGGCCTGCAGGCAGAGACGGAGTGGATTCGTCCGAGATTTCAGGACTTCAAGACGGTGGGAGAGTATAATTCGGCTTTGCACCGGATTTGCACCTCTCTTCAACTATGTGGTACCACCATTACCGACAGCTAGAAGATTGAGAAGACTCTCTCTACCTTCCACCCCAATGTTGTACAGTCCTCGCGGAATTACCGTCAGGGGAAGTACGTGCAGTATGCAGAGCTTGTGGACATACTCCAGGTGGAGGAGGCGCGGGATGAGCTCTTGCGAAAGAACTCTCTCACGCAACCACTTGGAGCGAGTTCTCGTCAGGAGGCCCATGCTAATGCCTTCAAGGCCCGCGCACCTCTCAAGAAGAAGAGGGGCAGGAAGGGCAAGAAGGCACCTCGCCCTCCTCGCCAGGCTCAGCAGCATCAGCCAGGCAAGGGGGAGCAGAGGCCCCAGGACTGCTACCGGTGCCACTCTACAGAACACTTCTCACGCCAGTGCCGTGCGCCTAAGGAAGTTGTGGCTGTGTACAAGGCTAGTAAGAAGGTGCGTGAGTCGCACCTCGCCTCAGTTCAGTGGGAGGCACCACTAGCATCCCCGGCACCCCCGGTGGCGCCCGAGTTCCTCCCACCGCCTCCACCTCTGCCCGCGGCTGCATCAACCATGGTGCCCATGGAGACGACCCAGACGGTCCTATCGGACGTCGGCGTCTCTATGGAGGTTGAGCACATGGTGCTCCCTGGCGCACCAAGGTTTGGCACTGATGATGATCCTATACTCAGTGAGGAGCAGTTCTCTAAGTTGGATATTGAGTGTGAAGTGAACGGCGCATTTTCTTCGCCCGTCGAGACTCCACTCGTTTTAGCTATCATGATTCCTTAGGCTATTTGAGATACATTTGGTTTATAAGCTCTATAAGAGAAAAACATATTCATTATTTCGGTGCTTGAATGACATTGGTTATCGTTCATAATTCCTCTATTTAAATGTGATGGCATGTTATGTTCTGAGATATGTGTGCATTTATTATGTAATGTCGCTACTTCCTCACTTCATTATGATAATTGTATGCATATATTTTAGAACACGTGTGGCGCCCCCAATGGAGGAAACGTGCCTTGCGGACAGTGGATCGACAAATACCATATTAAGAGATGATAAGTACTTCGAGTCAATTCAAAAGTCTCTGGGTATTATTATGACGATCGCCGGCTTCGGTCCGAAAATAGTAGGCTCCGGAAGAGCCACTATTGTACTCCCCATGGGAACGACTTTGGTCATTGATGACGCATTGTTGTGCCTAGAGGCTACTCGCACTCTCCTGAGCTTCAAAGCTATTCGCGCCAATGGTTTCCATATTGGGACCGATGACGAGGGTGGTAAGGAATACCTCCTCATCACAAGGCACGTTGCAAATGGTACCCATGTCCTCGAAAGGCTTCCTTCATGGGACACAGGGCTCTACTACACAAAAATTGTAGCATCGCCCGTGTACACTACTTTAAAGACAGTTTTTCGAAGCTCTTAACTATTTTGCCTATGGCATGATAGATTAGGCCACCCCGGTCTGAGAATGATGAGGAACATAATTAACAACTCGAATGGTCATAATGTTAATGTGAAGAACTTCCCAAATCCTGATGATTTCGTGTGCTCTGCATGCGCTACGGGGAAGTTAATCATTAGACCATCCCTTTTAAAGGTGAAGGATGAAATACCCGCGTTCTTGGAATGTATCCAAGGGGACATATGAAGTCTGATTCAGCCCCTCTCAGGGCCATTTCGTTACTTTATGGTACTCATCGACGCTTCCTCTAAATGGTCCAATGTTTGCCTGCTGTCAACACGGAACCATGCATTTGCCAAATTGATCTCGCAGATCATACAAATGAGGAATAGATTCCCTGATTATCATATTAAGTCCATCAGAATGGACAATGCTGGAGAATTTACTTCAAAGGCATTCGATGATTATTGCATGGCAATGGGAATCGTAGTCGAGCACTCAGTACTGCATGTCCATACGCAAAATGGACTTGCAGAGGCTTTGATTAAAAGGATTAAATTTATTGCCAGACCGCTCCTTTAGGGTTGTAATTTACCAACTACATGTTGCCGGCATGCTGTGTTACACGCTGCTAAACTCATAAATTTTTGACCATCGGCCTACAACATACATTCTCCAATGCAGCTTGCGCAGGGGTCGACACCGAAAATTTCCCACCTTCGCAGGTTCGGTTGCCAGGTGTATGTACCGATACCACCACCCCAGCGATCACCAATGGGCCCGCTCCGTAAGTCAGGGATATACGTTGGTTATGAGACTATGTCCATAATCAGGTATTTGGACCCCATGACAGGTGATTGTCATACGGCCCGCTTTGCTGATTGCATATTTGATGAGGATCTCTTTCCGACTTTAGGGGGAGGAAATCAACCCCTTGATGATAAAAGTCGAGAAATCACGTGGCAAGCCACGGGGATCCACGCTCATGACCCACGCACTGCCGAGACAAATAAAGAAGTCCAAAAGATAATAGATTTGCATGCATTAGCAAATCAACTGCCTGATCACTTTAATGACTTGAAAACTGTGACAAAGTCGCATGTGCCAGCGCGCAATGCACCGGAAAGGGTTTAGATACCAAATTTAACTAATGGTACACCCGCCCCCGTCCAAAGGCCTAAAAGGACGCAGAATCCGGATTCTCAAATCCCAAGTACTCGGGGACGCCCGGCGAAAAAGGATAAGAGAGATTTATTATAGATAGTCACCAAAGCCCCTTGTAAGAGAAAGGGGAGCCACTTGAGACCTGGCACAAGTACGGAAAGTCCTGTGCACGGGATTCCGGACTTGAACATCCCTATTGAGGGAACATCCAGCGGAGATGCGAGTACACACATCGGCGCGGAGAAGCTAAAGGACCTCACTCCTGTAATGGGAAATACGGTAGAGCAAGAGGTAGCGCCAGATGCGCCCTGTAATAGCCCTAACTTGGTATTGAAAAATACGAAGAAATTTTCCACTTTTTGTTTTTATGTTTGCATCATAGCATCCATATGCATTTGCTATCTCCAACAAACAACATATGCAAGCTATTAAAATGAGGAGGCAAACTACCCAACAACCAAAGAAATGCAATTGATCAACTTGTCAACCAAAGTATTCTTGGACTTCCAAATTATTTAGGAAGTTCCCAATTATATCTTAGAACTAATAGTCAGCATCCAATTGTTGACAAGCCAATATTTAAAATTTTGAGATTTCAAATTGGTTTGATACAATTTCCATTTCTGAGACCAAGTTGAGCTTTCCAAAAATTCAAACTAAAATCATGGGGATTTTTCTATTTTATTGTGAGAGCCTCCATGAATATTTTCATTATTTTTGGAAATACTTAAGTGCTTCAAATAAATGTATTTTGCAATTTATCAAAAATGACCATATAGCAACAATACAAATAATTGTGAACCTAAACATTTTTTTTGAAGCCCAAACTTTTGTGGAGCTTCCTCAGGTTATAAGAAACCTATGTGAATTTTTCTGGAATTTATAAAAATGACCTGGTGCCTAATTTAAATCGCTAAAACCTCATTGTAATTTATTTCAAAATTGCCAGGGGGTTTTTCGCGAAATTATTCCTTTCCCTCTCTGCTCCACCGTGGCCGACGGCACTGGCGCCATGCCGCCCTACCGCGCACGCGGCTGTTGCTCCACCTGCTCCCTGCTGGTCAAGGAGGCCCCCCTGCTGCCGTGCCTCTCTCCCCATCTCACCTGCTCCCTCCCCTTCTATTTACTCTCCGAGAACCTAGCTCCAGGAAGCCGCCCGTGCGCCGCTCCATCGCCGTCGAATCGCCGCTGCCTCCGCCCGGCCGAGGTCAAGCCGAGCAGTCATGGAGCTCCTCCTCGTCGTGCCGCTCCTCCCCGAGCGAGGAATCGTCGCGGGGAGCCCGAAGTCGCCGCCATCATCCTCGCCACCCTCCTGCATCGGCCACTCTCCGCCGAGCCAAAATTTGCCGCCGTTCTTCCCTCTCCCGGCCACCCCCGACAGCGCCCGTGCCAGGGTGAGTTCCCCCTCTTCTCTAGCGCGCTTTTCCGCTTCCCTCTCCCTCCCGCTCGTCGCCGATTCGTCATCGTCGCCGCCGGTTACCGTCAGGAGCCGCCGCGCCCAGTGAGCCCGGCCTGGACCCCGGCCTAGCCGGCCACGAGGCCGGCTGGCTCGGGCAGGGGCCCGGCCTTGCCCCCGGCCTGGGCTCATCCTGGGCCGGCACGAGGCCGGTAGCCTCGGGCACCAGCCCGGCCTTCATGCCAGCCTGGGCCGGCCAAAGGCCAGACCCTTCGGGTCACACCCCGGCCTCCAGCCCGGCCTGGCCGGCCCAAGGCCGGCTTGTCTGTGTTAAAATTTTCCTTTTTGGAAAATAAAATTAACTTGGATATTTGATAACTTTTAAGATAATGCTCCAAATTGGACAAATCAAATACCAAGTTGTTTAGAAAAACATTACCTATCATTGGGTAATATTGCCATGCCCTTTTGAACAAATAAATTTCTCCTTCTTTTAAGAATTCCTAAAATGGTAAAAATGAGACCTAGATTGGGAAAAATCATATTTCGATAAATATTGATCCAAAAATTATGAATAAACTATCAATGAGATCAACTTGTCAAATGCTACTCAACCATGCTGATATCATGTCGTGATCACAATCTTTTGATTAATGTTATTCATAAGTTGATTTAAATGAATTAAATTCAATTGTTTAATTATCTTGCTATTTATTCCTCGGTACTCCGAAAATTACAAATAAAGTACCAAAATGATCGGAATGACAAACCCTACCCATTTCATGTCATGTTCATGCATATTGAGCCACTTCTCTAATAATTTAATAATTGATGAAGATTGTGGTCACTAAGATAAATATGGAGTTGCGTCCAAATAATTGCACTAATTATTTGGAACTCCATTTAATTTGTTAAATAATCTAAATGTTAATATCTTGCATAAATTTGACATGCCATCATGTGATTGAGCATTGCACCTTGTGTTCTTGTGATTTATTTGTTCTTTATTTTCTTTTGGGTATCGATAGATTCCGGAGTCGAGGTTAACGCTACCTACCCCGACGAGCAGTACTACACGCCCCGGCAGCAAGGCAAGAGATAACCTAACCTTCTTGGCATCTAGCATCCTATGTTTTATCAACTTATTTTATCCACCATAATATTGCATGCGATTCAAATGTTAGTTTGATCAAGACTTAGAGTATCCTATGAATGCATGTTTTTCCCCGAGCCAATCACATGTATCCCTACCTATGAACCTTAGTGTTGATGTGTTGGCCGGAGACAAAAATATAATTGTTGAATTTATATGCTTAGCTATGCTTAGCCATGCTTAGATAAATGCTAGTAATGTTCGTTGTTAATTCCATAATTGTTGAGGTTGATGGAATGTTCCGGACATGGTGGATATGTGGGGTGCTAATTTAAAATGCTAAAAAGTCTTGGGTGAGTTGTCATCGGAGATGGTGTTTTTCCTCACTCTTGCCCCTAGGTGCGAGTTCTTTACCTCTTGAACCAAGACGAGCGTGCTGCCATTGGTGGGTGTATGGGCGCCTTACTAACCGAATAACTTGTGCGGGCGTATCCAAGGGTCCTCTAGTTCGGTTTTCCATTTGCGTGTGAGTGGAAAAGATGATGTTGATGAGGTTTTGTGTCTAGGGCGTGGCGATGGGGCAGGGGCTGAAATAGGCTGGGTAAACTTGCCCTATGGCCACTGATGACTCTTGGATAGTCTCATGCGAGGTAAAGGTTTAACAGCGCCCGCTTGCCGGCCTTCCCCGGAAGAGGGCCAATCAGTTGAGCCGGACGGTACCAATGGGTAATTTAGTACACCCCTGCAGGGTTTAATCTTTTCGAAAAGCCGTGTCCACGGTTATGGACAACTTGGGAATAGACGATAAGATCATAGAGAACCTTAACCTAATTGTTATGGCAGCTAAAGGTTGCATAATCAACGTGTGTGTAAAGGTTCATTTCCTCGAGGGTGATTCGAGGGAGTGCCTTTGGTGGAGATGAGAGAGGTGTTGGCTACAAGTAGGTTCGCCGAGAACCGAAGATTGAAGTGTTACTCTCTTATCCCCTTTATGAAAAATATTCTGAATAGACGATGCCTTGTGTCCTTTTGTTTCTTTTAAATGAAAATTAGCTTTATGCAAAATAAATACATATACAGCTTTAGAGCCTCCGTCAGCATTGGGCCTATATCGCCCTACTAAACTTGCGAGTACATCGTACTCAGTCTGTCTTTGCTGCTTTTATGTTTGTATTTCAGAGAAATACGACACCGAGCAGCTAGGTGGGTTCTACGTGGACATCGACTAGTAGTCCGGGGTTCCCAGGTGGCAGCTTGGGACCGTGGAGCAAGCTGGCTGGGTTTTATTTTATGTGTAGGCCTCTTAGGCCCTATATTTTGGATCTTGTTGTATTAGACAACACTACTTCGCTTCCGCTTGGTGAATTGATGGTCTGTGACCTTTTGATGTGTAATCTTTGTATCTTTCTCATATATGAGTTGCTATATGAGTTTTGTGTCGTAGAGTCTGCAATGTGCCAGTTTGTTCCACAAGTCTCGGTCTCTCTACTATACGTGAAAGCGATGTCTGAGCTTATGGCATGATCGAGGTGTTGTGTGCCGATGATCCATTCCGAGCACACCTGCCAATGAGTTTTGGCCTGGGATTGGTAAACCTAGTAACCCTCGATTGTGTAGCATGACCGGTTACACAACGTTTCACTGTATAGTTCTGGGGTCGGGGCGCTACACGCCCCATGACGAAATGGCCATAAATTATATCAGTACGGGAGAGTCAATGAACCGAGCAGTGGCAATTGTCTACATTAACTTTGCTAAGAAAATTGGCTCAATCATAGATCCTGACCCTGAGCCTAACAGTCTCGCTGATTGTAAAAGGAGGTCGGATTGGAAAGATTGGCCGGAGACAATTACCTCAGAATTATTATCTTTCAACAAACGGAAGGTGTTTGGACCTGTTAGTCTAACTCCTCCCCACATTCGCCCAGTTGGCCATAAGTGGGTTTTTGTTCGTAAGAGAAATGAAAGAAATGAGGTGGTTCGGTACAAAGCAAGGCTCCTTGCTCAAGGGTTCACTCAACGACCAGGTGTCGATTTTGAGGAAACTTACTCCCAGGTCATGGATGGTATAACCTTTAGATACTTGATCTCGATGGCAGTAAATCTGGACTTGACAATGAAATTGATGGATGTTGTCACTGCTTACCTATATGGTAACCTTGATTCGGACATTTACATGAAGGTACTGGAGGGTATCCCCATTCCGAATCAAGATAGAGCAAATCGGGGTCTATACAGTGTTCTTCTCAAGAAGTCATTGTACGGACTTAGACATTCTGGTAGGATGGTATAATCACTTAAGCGATTTTCTTCATCAGAAGGGCTACACGAGCAACGAGGATTGCCCATGTGTCTTTATACGGCGATCCCAAGATGGATTCTTTATAATCTCGGTGTACGTGGACAGTTTGAATATAATCGGTACACCTACAGATATTGAGGAAGCGAGTTCCTACCTGATGTCGGAATTCGAGATTAAGGATTTGGGTAAAACCAAGTTCTGTCTGGGTCTACAACTAGAGCATTCCCCTGTTGGGATCCTAGTGCACCAGTCTGCCTACACCCAGAAGGTGTTAGAAAGATTTGGATTTGATAAGGCATATCCTTCTAAGACCCCAATGATCGGGAGGTCTTTACAGCAAGATAAGGACCCGTTCAGGCCTAATGAAGAGGGGGAGGAAATTCTGGAACCGGAATTCCCCTATTTGAGCACCGTTGGAGCACTCATGTATCTCGCGAATTGTACACGGCCGGATATAGCTTTCGCTGTCAATTTGCTTGCTAGGTACCGTTCAGAGCTTACCAATATACATTGGAAAGGCATCAAGGACGTCTTGTGATACCTGCAAGGGATAAAAGATCTTGCGCTGTTTTATAGGAGGAATCAAGACCTATCATTGGTAGGCTATGCTGATGCAGGGTACCTGTCAGACCCTGTAATGCCCGGGGTTTTTCCCCAAATTAGAAATTGCCTGTTATTTTATTTTTTTGCATCATCATGACATCAGCATCATCGCATCGCATGTTTTGCCCGCAAAAAATTATTTTTAATAAACCTATTTTATTTTTCTAAAATTGTCGGAAAAATATTTTTATCGAGACAGTCGTCTCCGTTTTCGAAAATTATTTGTCAAAATTAAATTTGCAAAATAAAATGTTTTGAGAAATTGAGAGAGAGTAGCCCAGCTAGCTAGGCCCAAAAGCCCAGCAAGCAAACCCTAGCCTCCAAACCCTAGGGTTCCCCTGGCAGTTTTGTTTTCCTACCCCCTGCTTTTTCACAGCCACCCTCTCCCCTTTTTCTGGTTTTGCGAAAACGGGCCTCCACCTCCTCCCCTTTTACTTTTTCCCCCTCCTCTCTCTTTTCTCTCTCTCCCTTTCCTTTCTTTTCTTTCTTCTTTTCTTTTCTCTCCTTTTCCCCTCACCTTTTCTTTCTTCTTCCCCATCCCCGCACGCTCTCCCTCTGCTCCTCTCGAGCCGGCTCGATCCCCTCACCCCGGCGCCGTCCTCCCTCACCACCTCGCCGCTCCACCTCGTCCTCCCTGTCCTCCGGCTCCCCCCCCCTCCGGCTCCTCTCTCCTCCCGCCGTCCCTTCTCTCCTCGATCCACGCCGGCCCGCGCGCCCGTGGCTAGCTCGCCGCCGGCCGCTCCTCGACCTCGCCCCGGTCGTCCCCCTCTCTGGCCCGTCCTCTCCCGTCCTTCCCCGCCGTCCACGCCTCCCGTGCGTCCGCGCCGCCCTACTCCTCCGTCGACGGCCGCGTCCCCGTCCCCTGCTCCTTTCTTTCGTCTGCAGCCGGCCCGCCAAGGATCGAGCTCTCCGGCCCGTCTCCGCGTTCCTGATGCTGGCCTCTCCTCCCGTCGAGTTCCCGGCCGTGCCTCCTCTCCCGTCCGGCCCCCTAGCTGCTCCTCTCCTTCCTGTTCGTCTTCACCTCCCCGACGGCTCCCTGCAGCACGTCGCCGTCCACCGTACCCGACCTCCCCTGGCGCCGCTCCCCTGCTAGCCGCTGCTGCTGTTTGTGCCGTGCACGTCCCCGTTGGTCCCCGACGACCCTGCTGCCGTGCAGTTTCCCGCCGTGTTTTCTGTTCCCCGATGTGTCCGCGTTCCCCCGTTTCCGTTTCCGTTCCCGATGCAGTTTCCCGTTCTGCGTCCCCGTCGTGAATCTGTTTCCCGATTCCCGTTTCCCGTCGTGAAGCAGTTTCCCGTTCCCGATCCCCGTTTCCCGGTCGTTCCCCGTTTCTTTTCCCCGACGTTTTCCCCATCGTGAAGTGGTTCCCCGATGCTCCGTGAAACCGTCCCCGACGCAAGATCCCCGTTTTCCCGTCGTGAAGACCCATGTGTGCGCCTCCGTGTGTGTTTCCCGATGTGAAGGCCGACCCCGATGCTCCGTGAACGACTACTTCGACGACGACCGTGAAACGTGCCACGCCAAGATCTTCCCCGACCACCGTGGAACCCCGACGACCCCGAAGCCCGGAACGACAAGATCCGCCACCACGACGACCCGAGTACGACTACTTCCCCGACGTCGACTACCTCGACTACTCCGACTCCGGATGAACGACTACTTCGACTCCGGACGAACGACTACTTCGACTACTTCGACTACAACGACTACTTCGACTACTTCCTCTCCGATCCGAAGACGACGGCTTCCGAATCCGAAGTTCCTCGAATCCGATGTGTGACCCCAACCCTAAACCTCTATATGCTATATATATGCGATATCTTATAAAATCATGCATGCTTAATTAACATCGCACCTTTATCCATTTAGTCGAATTAAATCAATTTAATTATGGGATTTGTCCGGTGCATCTATATTGTGCTCCGATCCCATTTAAAATGTTTTGCCATGTGTTAGGGAATAAAATTGGACAACATTTAATTTGTCATGCATCATGTCATCAACATGCCGCTTCTTTTGCCGTAGAAGTAAAATGCATCTTTTACCTTCCAGTGTTCGTTGCTTCTTCGGGAATAGGCCGTTGAGTTGATGTGAGCAACGACAGGTTCTGCTACCTCTACCGGATTGCAGGCAAGTGATACTCCCTTGCTATCTTTGCTTGTTTTCTGTCTCTTACTCGTCCTATCTTTTGTTCCTTGCTAGCCTTATGTCACGATGCTGGTGTCCCGATCCTATTTGCATGTTTACCTTGCAGCCATGATATAGCCACACCCCCACATCCTATCACCCTGTTGTTTGTTTACTTTGTTAGCCTTGCGAGTCGTAGTGCATGCTTAGGTGCTTTGCTTCAGTCCTGTTATCTTTTTGTCTAGTCTTGCTCATAACATGATAGTTAGGCTCAAACTAAAATGGTAATCTTTAATTTCTGTTGCGATGGAATAACTTAATAAAGATAAGGCACCGGCAGAAGGCCAATCGTGGTGTTTTGTTCTGCTAGTGTCGCCTAGGACCCGAGTTCTTTTCCGCTGATCCAAGACTGAGCGCACTAACCACATGTGGGAGTTCTATGGGCCTCCCCGCAATCTATTACCTGATCCTCAAACTTGTCCAGGATGCCACAAGTAGTTCGGGTGTTTCTACGGTTACAAGCGCGGATGATATGGTAAGACAGATACGTGGTTACTTACGGTAGGGCTTGCGGTATGATGCGAAGTGACCAACTCATGGTAGTTTGTGTCACCTAGCCGTAGTCGCAAACGGTTAGGCCCACCTCGAAGCTTCGGCCGGACTCTCAAGGTGGATCAGTCCTAGCTAGGTGGCTCCCTGGACTTGTTTGTATTGAAGGGAAGTATTGCGTCGAAACCTCCACCGGTACACCTCTAAGCGAGAGTTTCGATGCGTGTGGGTTCATTGGTGCATCCCTGCAGGGTTAAATCTTTTCGAAAAGCCGTGTCCGCGGTTATGGACGACTTGGTGAAATGCGCTGGCTAAAAAGATCATAGACAACTTGCACCTTATGATGACTATTACTTGACTAGTAAGATAGATTACTTGAATAATAATCTGATTAAAACTTGTCCACCGTGTGAGTGCCCGGACTTCTTCCTCGTGGGTTGAGGATACGAGGGAGTCGTTTTAGGGCGGGTTTGTTTGGTGTGTAGTATAGTTGGCTCCTCATGCGCTCTCTTACCTTGTCTCTGATAGACGTAAGTTGTAGCGTGTCTCTATAAGTTGTTAGTGCTGCTTGCCGCCTCAATGCTAACCCTCTTTTTCCGGAATTCCAGCTTTGATATCTTGTGAGTATTACTTGCCAGTACTGTTTATAGTACTGACCCCTTCGGGTCTGCTATTCCACATGCAGCCAACAGGTTTGAAGTCTGACGACGTTAGCTTGGGAATCCCTCCGGCTTGGCCTGGGCAGGGATATGGTGCTTTTGCTTATCTTCAGGACTCTTAGTCCAATTTGTATCTTGTCCGTAGTCGGACGCTACCCGCTTCCGTTGTTATTTGGATCTTTGTATTGTATCTTTGCTCTTGACTCGGTGAGTCGTTGTATATATGTTCTTTGTGGGTTTTATCGAGAACTGTTGTAATGTTATCACAATTCCACCCGCATAACGTGTGTGTTGCGACCTGCACGTTATGCCTGGTGGGCGTCCTTTAGGATCGTTATTATGCGGATTTGGCTGGAACGCTAAAATCTGCATAGTACCGATCTTGGGGCGTTACAAAGTGGTATCAGAGCTCTGGTTTTTCGATACCCCGCTGGTCCAGTCTGCCTGTAGGATACCCTAGCTAATGGTCGTTGTTTGTAGAGTGTCAAAACTATTTTACTAAAAGCTATTTGAAAATATCTCAATAGGAACTCTTGTTTATTCCTTACCTCTATTCTACTTCCCTCTTACCTTATATGATTTAAGTCTTCTCCCTTATCTATCTTCTGAGTCATAGCATCTTCGTGGGTGGACGATCTCATGCCTTTCACCTAATAGGTTCGATCTTAGGAAGGATCTCGACGGAAGGTCAACGCCATCGACGTAAGCAAGAACCTCTTGTTAGTGGTGTCGAGAAGATCAACATGATGCGAGAAGATTCGATAGAATAACCTCCTCTTCTTCTCCCTAGCGGTACCGTGGATCTCGGGGCGAGATCCCTTGTTAGTGGTGTCGGTTGTAATGCCCGGGGTTTTTCCCCAAATTAGAAATTGCCTGTTATTTTATTTTTTTGCATCATCATGACATCAGCATCATCGCATCGCATGTTTTGCCCGCAAAAAATTATTTTTAATAAACCTATTTTATTTTTCTAAAATTGTCGGAAAAATATTTTTATCGAGACAGTCGTCTCCGTTTTCGAAAATTATTTGTCAAAATTAAATTTGCAAAATAAAATGTTTTGAGAAATTGAGAGAGAGTAGCCCAGCTAGCTAGGCCCAAAAGCCCAGCAAGCAAACCCTAGCCTCCAAACCCTAGGGTTCCCCTGGCAGTTTTGTTTTCCTACCCCCTGCTTTTTCACAGCCACCCTCTCCCCTTTTTCTGGTTTTGCGAAAACGGGCCTCCACCTCCTCCCCTTTTACTTTTTCCCCCTCCTCTCTCTTTTCTCTCTCTCCCTTTCCTTTCTTTTCTTTCTTCTTTTCTTTTCTCTCCTTTTCCCCTCACCTTTTCTTTCTTCTTCCCCATCCCCGCACGCTCTCCCTCTGCTCCTCTCGAGCCGGCTCGATCCCCTCACCCCGGCGCCGTCCTCCCTCACCACCTCGCCGCTCCACCTCGTCCTCCCTGTCCTCCGGCTCCCCCCCCTCCGGCTCCTCTCTCCTCCCGCCGTCCCTTCTCTCCTCGATCCACGCCGGCCCGCGCGCCCGTGGCTAGCTCGCCGCCGGCCGCTCCTCGACCTCGCCCCGGTCGTCCCCCTCTCTGGCCCGTCCTCTCCCGTCCTTCCCCGCCGTCCACGCCTCCCGTGCGTCCGCGCCGCCCTACTCCTCCGTCGACGGCCGCGTCCCCGTCCCCTGCTCCTTTCTTTCGTCTGCAGCCGGCCCGCCAAGGATCGAGCTCTCCGGCCCGTCTCCGCGTTCCTGATGCTGGCCTCTCCTCCCGTCGAGTTCCCGGCCGTGCCTCCTCTCCCGTCCGGCCCCCTAGCTGCTCCTCTCCTTCCTGTTCGTCTTCACCTCCCCGACGGCTCCCTGCAGCACGTCGCCGTCCACCGTACCCGACCTCCCCTGGCGCCGCTCCCCTGCTAGCCGCTGCTGCTGTTTGTGCCGTGCACGTCCCCGTTGGTCCCCGACGACCCTGCTGCCGTGCAGTTTCCCGCCGTGTTTTCTGTTCCCCGATGTGTCCGCGTTCCCCCGTTTCCGTTTCCGTTCCCGATGCAGTTTCCCGTTCTGCGTCCCCGTCGTGAATCTGTTTCCCGATTCCCGTTTCCCGTCGTGAAGCAGTTTCCCGTTCCCGATCCCCGTTTCCCGGTCGTTCCCCGTTTCTTTTCCCCGACGTTTTCCCCATCGTGAAGTGGTTCCCCGATGCTCCGTGAAACCGTCCCCGACGCAAGATCCCCGTTTTCCCGTCGTGAAGACCCATGTGTGCGCCTCCGTGTGTGTTTCCCGATGTGAAGGCCGACCCCGATGCTCCGTGAACGACTACTTCGACGACGACCGTGAAACGTGCCACGCCAAGATCTTCCCCGACCACCGTGGAACCCCGACGACCCCGAAGCCCGGAACGACAAGATCCGCCACCACGACGACCCGAGTACGACTACTTCCCCGACGTCGACTACCTCGACTACTCCGACTCCGGATGAACGACTACCTCGACTACTTCGACTCCGGACGAACGACTACTTCGACTACTTCGACTACAACGACTACTTCGACTACTTCCTCTCCGATCCGAAGACGACGGCTTCCGAATCCGAAGTTCCTCGAATCCGATGTGTGACCCCAACCCTAAACCTCTATATGCTATATATATGCGATATCTTATAAAATCATGCATGCTTAATTAACATCGCACCTTTATCCATTTAGTCGAATTAAATCAATTTAATTATGGGATTTGTCCGGTGCATCTATATTGTGCTCCGATCCCATTTAAAATGTTTTGCCATGTGTTAGGGAATAAAATTGGACAACATTTAATTTGTCATGCATCATGTCATCAACATGCCGCTTCTTTTGCCATAGAAGTAAAATGCATCTTTTGCCTTCCAGTGTTTGTTGCTTCTTCGGGAATAGGACGTTGAGTTGATGTGAGCAACGACAGGTTCTGCTACCTCTACCGGATTGCAGGCAAGTGATACTCCCTTGCTATCTTTGCTTGTTTTCTGTCTCTTACTCGTCCTATCTTTTGTTCCTTGCTAGCCTTATGTCACGATGCTGGTGTCCCGATCCTATTTGCATGTTTACCTTGCAGCCATGATATAGCCACACCCCCACATCCTTCACCCTGTTGTTTGTTTACCTTGTTAGCCTTGCGAGTCGTAGTGCATGCTTAGGTACTTTGCTTCAGTCCTGTTATCTTTTGTCTAGTCTTGCTCATAACATGATAGTTAGGCTCAAACTAAAATGGTAATCTTTAATTTCTGTTGCGAAGGAATAACTTAATAAAGATAAGGCACCGGCAGAAGGCCAATCGTGGTGTTTTGTTCTGCTAGTGTCGCCTAGGACCCGAGTTCTTTTCCGCTGATCCAAGACTGAGCGCACTAACCACATGTGGGAGTTCTATGGGCCTCCCCGCAATCTATTACCTGATCCTCAAACTTGTCCAGGATGCCACAAGTAGTTCGGGTGTTTCTACGGTTACAAGCGCGGATGATATGGTAAGACAGATACGTGGTTACTTACGGTAGGGCTTGCGGTATGATGCGAAGTGACCAACTCATGGTAGTTTGTGTCACCTAGCCGTAGTCGCAAACGGTTAGGCCCACCTCGAAGCTTCGGCCGGACTCTCAAGGTGGATCAGTCCTAGCTAGGTGGCTCCCTGGACTTGTTTGTATTGAAGGGAAGTATTGTGTCGAAACCTCCACCGGTACACCTCTAAGCGAGAGTTTCGATGCGTGTGGGTTCATTGGTGCATCCCTGCAGGGTTAAATCTTTTCGAAAAGCCGTGTCCGCGGTTATGGACGACTTGGTGAAATGCGCTGGCTAAAAAGATCATAGACAACTTGCACCTTATGATGACTATTACTTGACTAGTAAGATAGATTACTTGAATAATAATCTGATTAAAACTTGTCCACCGTGTGAGTGCCCGGACTTCTTCCTCGTGGGTTGAGGATACGAGGGAGTCGTTTTAGGGCGGGTTTGTTTGGTGTGTAGTATAGTTGGCTCCTCATGCGCTCTCTTACCTTGTCTCTGATAGACGTAAGTTGTAGCGTGTCTCTATAAGTTGTTAGTGCTGCTTGCCGCCTCAATGCTAACCCTCTTTTTCCGGAATTCCAGCTTTGATATCTTGTGAGTATTACTTGCCAGTACTGTTTATAGTACTGACCCCTTCGGGTCTGCTATTCCACATGCAGCCAACAGGTTTGAAGTCTGACGACGTTAGCTTGGGAATCCCTCCGGCTTGGCCTGGGCAGGGATATGGTGCTTTTGCTTATCTTCAGGACTCTTAGTCCAATTTGTATCTTGTCCGTAGTCGGACGCTACCCGCTTCCGTTGTTATTTGGATCTTTGTATTGTATCTTTGCTCTTGACTCGGTGAGTCGTTGTATATATGTTCTTTGTGGGTTTTATCGAGAACTGTTGTAATGTTATCACAATTCCACCCGCATAACGTGTGTGTTGCGACCTGCACGTTATGCCTGGTGGGCGTCCTTTAGGATCGTTATTATGCGGATTTGGCTGGAACGCTAAAATCTGCATAGTACCGATCTTGGGGCGTTACAGACCCGCACACTTCCAAGTCACAGACTGGATATGTTTTCCTTTGTGGTGCAACTGTAATTTCCTGGAAATCGTCTAAGCAAAGTCTTGTATCAACTTCGACGAACCACTCAGAAATCATAGCACTATATGAAGCATCACGAGAGTGTGTGTGGCTTCAACGGATGATTCACCACATTCAGCAGACGTGTGGTTTGAACACCGTACAGACCCCCACCATTATCTATGAAGATAATACAGCCTGTGTTGCACAAGGGCAGTCGGGTTATGTGAAGAGTAATCTCACAAAGAATATCAACCCCAAGTTTTTCTATGCACATGAGTTGCAGAAAATGAACGAGGTGAGGATCTTGCATACTAAGTCGTGTGAAAATCTTGCTAATTTATTCACTAAATCATTACCGGCATCATCTTTTGAGAGGTGTGTTCGTGTGATCGGTATGATGAGACTTGGAGAGATGCCAGACTCAGGGGGAGATTCTTCACACCCCCGCCTGTGAATCTCTATCCAGATGATCGAGTACTCAACCTGATGTTGAGTGAATTGTACTCTTTTTCCCTTATGTGAGTTTTCCAGATGTTTCTCACATTGAGGTTTTGAAGAGGCAATTCGTGCAACATGAGGAGACGTATACTATGTGCTTTTTCTCCATATGTTTTCCACTGGGTTTTTCGGAGTTTTGAGACATAGTCAATATGGGATGACGGACCAAGGGGGAGTGTTGGGAAACCAACGCACGCACACCGTGCGGGCCCACCCTTTCTTGGGTGGGGGTTTCCCTCTAGGGTTTTGTCCTCTCCACCTACCCCTCTCGCCTATATATACCTCCTGTATTCTATGGAGAGAGACACATTGATTAATAAAGATCAGTCCAGACTATTTCCCCGTGTCTCCTTTACTTTTCGCATATGTGATTGTGTCGCGTGTACGACTACTTCGACTACGCTCTCCTTCCACGACCTTGGACCGGACTCGCCGGCAAAGGTTGTGGAATATTTACGCCTCATTAGACATTATAATTCTCTCTTTGCTTTTACTTCACTTGGAGCAAATATTGACAAGAGCATCAATATTGGTAATGCGCCTAATGTTTTTAGGATATGTGGTGGTGTTTCCCATCGCATTGGTTCTCTTGCAACACCACCTGGTCAGCTACCTCAGTTTGCTCAGCTGTATATGGTTGATTCTTCCGATGAAGTAAACTATAGGATGACCATGTTTGCTGAAGATGGTGATAGCACAGACGAAGCAAATCCTTACATTGTGCAGCGACATACACCAGAACAAAGATGCACACATGTAACAAACTGGTCCAAAAATTCAGATGTGCTCGCGATAGGCTGAACATGTCAGCTGCCCCTGATGTTTCGATTCAAATTTTTGGAGATGAAGGTGCCACGCATGGTGATCGCTTCTCTAGACCACCAGTAAGACACCGTACAATACGACGGTATCGGGCCACCCAGCTGATCAACAACACCTAAAATTAGCCTTTGCGAAACACAAATCACCTTCATACCTGACAGCAACCCACACAAAAATCCAGAAACAAACAACTCGATCAATACAAATCCGGAAAGAAAACTCGTGGCAACGGCAAACCAAAAAATGAAATAAGACGAAAAAATACACACCGTCGCCCCCGCTGGCACCTTCATTGTCCATGACCTCCATTTCACAGCAGCCTAAAGAGAGAACTACAAGACACAGCCTAGAGATGAAACCACATAGAAAAAATCACAGCAACAGATGACGGAGCAGTCGGTCCATCCATACAGAAGTGCGACATGTGGCCGGTCCACAGTAACTCCAACGCAGAATAAATGCCACAGCAACGTACACATGCACTCCCCTAACAAACAGACCGCTTACACACAAGTCCTCAGCGGGCCCAACATCTCACGCACCCCGGTAGACCCTAACCGCAACACACCAGCGAGTCACAGAGTAGCCGCCCAACAGCTGAAGAACAGAACGCACGCACTTGCCACCACGGTGCGACAACACAACGATGGGCACACCACCTATGCACCAGCTGCCACGCACACAAGCTACCATGTCAATTACCATAGAGCAACCCGTCACCGCGCAATCACCCTGCCTATGTACGACCGACCTACATATATAGATCTCCTGCAGCACACCATTCTGACTACAAGAACACAGACGACTATCATCACCACTAGTAGAGCTCCCACACGTATCACTACATTTAGGTGCCATGCCAACATGAGCCGCAGCCATGCATGCAGCACACTACTACTAGCCGACATTCTACGACCGCCGCGCTCTTATTATTCTATGTACCACTACGTACCCCCACAACTAAAAATATAAATAAACGTACTTTTCGTAGTATCCAAAATGATGCCTATACGCCAGAACAACGAACGCAGCACGGCGTGACGCCACGCCGGACTTGGCTAGTTTCCTTTAGACGACCATGTATACGAGCCACTAGAGATGCTCTTAGATTCCAAGATAAGGATTGCTCATTGCTACCTTAACGTGCAAAGCAGAATTGCCGAAAACTGAGGATTGACGGAACAACTGAAGTCAGGTTTTAAACAAGAAAAAATGACACCAGACAGCTGCACTGCCGTTCAAGCATTGACATCACCATATTTACCAATACAAAAATCAAAACAAACAATTTGCATTCAGTCAGAAAAAAAGTTTCGGAACGTTGCTAAATCAAAATTATAATCAAGTCAGCCATAGTACATATATAAGCTACTGATATCACAGTACATAAACCATTTTCAGCTCTTCATGCTGGACATGTTTCAATTCGAGTGAGACAACGAGCAATGTGTTGCACCGCAAGCATAAGATAAGATCCAAAACAGCTAACAATGTCCAGGGAACAAAAGGAGACATGCTCTATGCTGCAGCACCCTTGCCCTTCTTCTTCTGAAGTTTCCTCATGTAGAACTCCAGCTCCTTGCCCTCAAGTATGTAGCTGTAGTGACGAATCACAAGTTAAAACTTCATGTCAGCACCGCATGTTATGCATGCCACAAACATATATGCAATACTAGAAGAAGTCATAATGGTCCACACAGAATCAGGTGTCAACCACAAAGGTACTAACTTCAGATGGAGTTAAGTTCATTAGTAAAAATATATTATGCTTCCTCTGTCCAAAAATAGAGGGGCATTCCACATCAGGCAGCCCAAAGGTGCCACTAGTGATCTCAACATGTCAATACGAGTTATAAATAATGGAAAAGATCATGAGAACTGTAGTGATAACACAATTTTTTACCTAACCAGTCAATAATACAATACAGGTTAAATTAGAGCACGCATTCTAGGTGGATATTTATTTACATACAGAAGTAGTGTATTGAGGATTTGTGTAACACAACATTAACACCATGTTCATGCATAGCATATGAATAGCAAAGGCATATAAGGGTTCTGAATGGAGGAGACAACAGATTTCCCATACTGGCTTATGACTAAAAACAGTAGTAGGCTAGAACTTTTATCTTAACAATTACATGTCTTGGCTTGGTACTCTACTGTTAATCAAATGAATACAAGATATCAGATATTCTTACCCATCAGCTCGTCCACACTGCCCAGGGCGGGAAGAAATGCAGGCTAGCAACCTCCCACTGCTGAACTGCTCTTCGATGTGAGAGTCTAGGGTGCGACCCTGCTGGCGCTTCTCCAGCTTCCTCTGGACATTGTTGCTTTTCTTGGTTTCCTCTGCAGGAGCAGCAGCATCACCCTCCTGCCCATGTGTATAACAGTGAAAGATGTTAGGTTTGACACTCATTTCTGAACAAACATACTGTGAGAAAATACGATTTTTACATGCTCATAGACTGATATAATATCTTGTATAAAGAGGGCACTAACTATACATGATAAGAGTGAAGATGAATCCAAAGTTCACCACAAACAAACTGTTCGAGCCAAATAATTATTGTTAACAATATAAAATTGCAATAAAAGAGCTCTACAAAAGAAAAAAGGCACATTTGTCAGAGACATCAAGTTCAACAATAAACCTGAGATCATACAACAAAGTAAACAATACAAAATTATAACACCTGGTAATGACCGACAACACATTTTGATAACTACACAAAGAATATAGTACTGATCAGAAAGAAAAAGAGCTCCACCTCAGTGGCATCCTTCTTGGCAGCAACAGGGATCTTCTTCTTCCTACCAATGTCGACTCCATAATGAGTGAGATACCATTGTTTGAAGGGGGCAGCGTCCACTTGCACGATGGCATTTTTCACAAGGGTCTGTGTCCTGACAAGCTCATTGTTTGAAGAGTTGTAAACCACGTCGAGGAGGCGAGTCTTGCGGGTCACAGCCTCGCTTCCCCAGGAGTAGTTGCCTGTATCCAAACGGAGGGCCCTCCACTTCACATTGCCTCCACGGACACGAACCCTCCTCACCGTCTTGTTGCTTGAGAGCTTGGTGTTAGCAGGCTGCCGACCGAGCTCATACCTTGAGGGCAAAAGGAAGTGTTTAGAACAAATCTACATAACAAATGAATTCATTCCATGTTTGCCAGCCAACAAAAGTGGCTATGCAGATATCGCCATGAAAGTAATTAAAAAATGGTGTAACAGGTTTAAGCTTTCCAGATCACATACACTGATCACAGTAAGACATAAGGACCAAGCACTACCGAGAGAACATCCGATGCAGTGCAGTTAACTTTGTTATTAAAACTCTTGTGCCTTGCACAGCTAAAGAGCAAATTAGCTAGCTAGCTATCATACACGCATCGCCTATGTAGCACTCTCGCATAAATATAAGTCTAACTAGTCATTTCAAACACCATACGCAACTACATCATCATAATAACACAGAAATCATTGATAATCTTGTAGTTAGCTGGCTCAGTTCTTGCGAGCTGAATCCTGGTACGCCAACAGACCACACTACGCAACGGATCCCGGCCTGAGATTACTGACGTGCCAACGATGCCATCTTCCAAGACTTGATTCCTAAAGCACCAGCAAGATCCAAACACGCTAAAGCTAGAACTAGTCCGCTCAAGTAATCGTCCATGACGCGATCTACAGGGTGTATGGTCAGGGGATTAGAAGAAGAGATCGCGAGGTCGGTTCGGGTGGCCACTCACTTCCTCTTCTTCCTCCAGGCCTTCATCTTGCCGCCAGTGGCGCGGCGCTTGTGCATGGAATCACGCGAGATACCTGCGACGAGGGAGGCATGGAACCGATTAACAGCGGCCGACGACGACGGAGAGAAGGAGGATGATCGGCGGAAGCTTGCTTACCCATGGCTGCGGCGGACCTCCTCGCCTTCCGCCTGCTGTGTGTAGCTGCGCCGCCGGTTGCTATCGTGGACGGCGAGAGAAGGGGTTGAGCTTATATAGGTACTTCCACTGGCTAGGGTTTACAGCCAGATCGAACGGCTATGATGCATCAGGCTGTATCTGATCGAACAGGCCCAATTGCTCATATGCGCTTCACTCGGCCGGTCGGCCCACTGATCGAACGGCTGTCGTGCTATTTCATTTCATGATGTTGGTTAGAAAGGGAAATTCACTTTGGAAAAAACATTTTGTCATATCAAAAAAATTGGCACACACAGCTCGACATTCTATGTGCGCACGACAAGTTTTGTGAAAAATGAACATTTTTTCTGGCATGTGTAAAAAAAACTCTTGTTAAAAGCCTCTTTTAGGACAATTTTTTTCTCTTTTTATCGACGACACAAAAAATGTCGGTTTTCCGTGAGCCGACTTCGTGAACATATATAACATCAAGATGTACACGTCAAACTTTTTGTCCGAATTTTTTGACGTTTCAACCTTCGATTGAAAAGTTTTTAAAAAAAGGAGCATATACTCCCAGATGCCAAATCATCCCCGTTAAAAAAGCTTTACATTTGAAACAGAGTGAGTAAAATATTAGTATTAGATTACTTCTCTTACGAGACATAACTTTAGTTTACCAACATTAGTCTCACAAAAATATGTGGGCTCACCATTTGAGTTACGCTAAGCTTACGGCTACGTATTTGGACTAGCAAGCGTGATCTTTCACCAAATTTCGAACAAAAATGATCTACCAGTCTCAGCAAAACCTTATTTGGCGTCTCAGCCAGCTTTGACCTGAGCCATCCTTTTATGGTTTTTTCCTTGCTTTTACGGTTTTTTCCTTGTCATAATATCTTCCTTCAACTTTGCAAAGAGGGTACACCTCCAAAACTGAACTTCACAAGTTCCTTGTCATGGAATTTTCACCATATGTCACTATTATTTGTCCATAATGAGAGAAAATTCATTCAATTTTATGTAGAAATTTAGAGCATTTGCTCATGTGACCCATAACTACTATTTTCATGACTAACAAACATGTCCGTGTGTTGCAACGGTGGTAAAAAAATCAACATTTTGACAAAAAGCGTCGGCCCTATCCATGATTTGCCCATTGACTTGTATAACTCTAGCCACTGCCCACTATTGAAAATCCATGTTTCTATGTTGATTCTATTTTATAAAAAAATAGACCATAGAAAATTTCACTATTGAAAAAACAATTTTTCCTTCACCAAACGATTACATAAGTGTTGAAGATGAAGAAATCTATCTCCTCCATCCACCCCTTTCCGTCCACCAATTCTCTGGATGGCTCCGTCCTCATCGCCGCTTGCAATCGTTGCGCTCCCAAAACTCTCAAACGGAGAGCAGGCTCAGGTTGATATGGACGTCCACTTCACTCTCCAAAAGCTACATGTGTTCCCATCCTCTCTATCTCTCTCCACCCTCGTCCCTGGCCATCCTTGTCAAACATACTCTCGACTCTATTTGGGATAGGCTTTACCAATAATCAAATGTGGGACGACATCGCGAATACCACGACAGCTATTTCTTTTAGTATAGCTATAGATACAATTGTTCCTGGTGAAATGGAGTATTGATGCTACAAAGTCGTAATCGTTCCTCTCCCTTTTTCCTTTTGAGAAACCACATCTATTCGCACATATTTTTTTTGTAATTGAGAACTACTTATTCGTACGTACATTCAACAAATAAATTTGGACCAGCAATAATATTTTTTCGAGAACATGGGACGTACCACCATATAGTGCAAGCCCAATCAGCCGAAAGAATCACAAAATCACATATTCCTATCATCGAGGAAATCACCGAGCTTCCACTCAAAAAAATTGATGAGGACATCCCTAGTCCTTTATCATCTTTTCCAGTTGATGATATTGCTGCACAAGACAAGCCCAATGAAGTGAGAATTGGACCACTGAAAAGAGCTCGTGCCAAGTTACTTTAGTAACAGGTGAACTCACTCTTAGTTGAAACTGATGTTTGTGTTGATGATAATTTTATACTACCTAAATCTATGCGCTTATGTATGATCAGGTTTATTGATAACACAAGCATTGGAGGTGGAGAGATTTGTAGCAAGAATTGTTTCCCAATATCAGTAGATGCACGAGGGCTGAGAGGGAGGTAGGCACACAAGATCAATGAGGGAATCATATGTGTCGACACAAGGACATCAAGTGGCGCACCAGGACATATTGGTTGATCAAATTAGTCTAAGGTGTAAGACATGTGGCTTGTGTGCTAAGTAAGGCCGAACCCACTATGGGTCAGTTTGTATCAGTTTGAGTCGAACCTTGTCAAGTCCTAGTTCGGCGCCCCAGCCACCTATAAATAGAGGAGGGCCACCATCCCTAGAGGGTAGACTATGTTAAAACTAAAACCCTGGAATTCTAGATATATTGCTATAAGCTTTCCTCTGAATTTATCCCCACCAATTCATATCGGTCTGGTGGTTTGTTATACTATAAAGATTGCGTTCTATCTACTGTTCCATTTGGAATAAGGAGGTACAGGATCTTTTCGTAGTCGACGGCTGCGTTGCGCAAGTATGTAAAGCTGTGAATATCCATAGGGTTTGAATCTGTTGCATTGGCAACGGGGACTAGGCAAGGTGTCCTTGACTTTGAGTTGGATCTCATTTTTCTTCCCGGCAAAAAGAGGGTAGAGTTCATAGCGTTCCACAAGTTATCATCCATCTACAACGAGCTCAACGAGAAGATCGGGCCACCCCTTATCATCTTGGTATCATATTTCTAGGTTTACTCGGTGAGCAATTCAATACCGTAGTGTAGATTTATTTTTCATCATATCCAGAAAAAGCCTCACAAAAAATTAGGGTTTTGAATCGCTGATGCATCTAAAATGCATACATGAACTTTGCACAATAATACTTATATTCCATTCATATTTGCATCATATAAGGGGTATATTACTGTTATTTAATGATTTTTGGTAATTAATAATGATTTCCCCTTTTTATGGAATTAATCCTGCGCAGACAGAAAACCCCTATTTCTTTCTTTATTTGTTTCAGGACCTTAACGACGTCATAATGAGCTATAAATTTACGGGGGTCATTATTTTGGAAGGAGGAAGACATTGGAGCGAAAGAAGCAAGCGAAAGGAGGCCGGAGGGCCAAAATAGGGGGCCCCACGTGGCTATAGTACCAGGCCGCGTGGGCCCACCTAATTCAGCCCTCGTGGCCCCGTTTGCGTAGATCCTTCGCCCAGAAGCATCCTCGTGACCTAAAAACGCCTATATAAAGGGTCCCCCGACGTTCTTCGAAGGAGAGCCGCCAGAGAAGAGAAACAAGAAACAGAGACCAGGAGGCTGCAGATTGGAGGGGGAAAACTCCGGCGGAGCCCTGCCGAAGAGGTCTCCTTCTTCTTCATCGACATCTCCACCGTCTCCATGATGAAGAGGGAGTAGTCCACCTCTGGACTATGGGTTTGTGGCAGTAGCATATGTATCTCTCTCTCTTGAGCTTCACTAATTAGTACCGTATGAGCTGCTGAACATGATTACGGTCACCGTTGTATTACCATTGTGGTGGATCTTTATATGAGTTAATATATGTTGAGATTGCAATGTTATATTTCAGTTATGAAAGTAGATGCATATTATGTACCCCGTTCTTATATCCTTGTTATGATCAAGCATGTTTATGAGAGCGTGTGTGGGGGAACGTGTGCATTAGTTGGAGTAACGGGGGTGATGAAGTGATAAGCTGACAACTTAATATCATGATCCATTGGGTGTTTACCTTACTTTGTTACCTCACTAGGGATAAACCAAAATACCATGTTGTAGGGTAGGAGGAGTGACATGCCTCTACCTAAGACTAGATCCATCATGTGTTTATTTTCACTTTATGTCATTAATCTTAAAGCTATACTCTGATGTTATCTTAATTACTAAGGTGCATGATTTAGTTCACATCTTGGTGGAGTATAAGTGAGACTAATAATCAAAAGGTCTCTATGTTAGGACGTGATGCCCATACAATTAGTAACATGTCATTAACCTTGTTTGCAATCTCATATGTTAAATCTATGTCTACTCATTTGCCACACTATATTAAAGAGAGAGTGCATGTGTGAAACCATGAACCCCGGTCCATTTTTAATCATAAGAAACAACTTTCCAACCACTTTTAAGCATCTTTTACATTCAGCCATTTTAAAATCAGAAAAATACAAAAACACTTTTACTTCTTGCATTCACATATAAAAACCCCAAAAATACCATCCATCATCATTACTATCATCCTTGCATATTTGTTCACCACTATTGCATTTTTATTTACTATTTTGCATTCATTATCATCTTAATATCATTCTCACACCTTGTGCTTGACAACCACTTGGTGAGGTTGAGGGCACAAAGCAATCTATTTTGTTTGCAGGAAATCTAGAGAAGGACAAGAAGATAAAACCCACACTACTGATTCCCCGAGAGTTCGATATTAAACCCTCGAGTCACCTTCTTGGGGAAAAACTACCACTTCTACATACTCTGCACTTGGAGGCTCAACCTATCCCTAATATATTATCTTCCTTTCAGGGTATCAAGAGTACTTGTTGGTGTTGTTGAGGGAGAAGAACACTCTCATCAATCCCGTCATCAATCGCCATAGCCTAGATAGCATCGTTTACATCTCCTAGTTGCTAGTCGTGTTCCTCCTTTTTGCGTAGCCCTTTTCCTTTGAGTCATAGAAGTCTAGGCTTCTATCCGTGTGTTTTCAATCTTATTCGAGTCGCAGTGTCAGTTTAAAAAATTAATTCGAGTCAAGTTTCTTGTTCAGATCGGTTTCTGTCGCAAGAGTCCTGCCGTGACACAACTTCTTCGCGTTTTCTCTGCCGCGACATAGTCTGAGTTCTAGTCCTTTTCATTTTCGAGCCATTTCTGCTATTTTGTTTCAATCCGAGTCCACATAGGGTTCCTTTTCCTTTCCGTTGGAGAACCATAGCAAGCCTTTCTTTTGGTGTAGGAACTTACCTACGAGACTAGCATATTCTTGGCTCTCAGGCTGCTCAAATAGGAAAGTTTGGTGTGCATGTTTACTGCCGTGTTGGGAAACTTTTTACTGTGCCGAGAAAATAGCTATAAAAAAGAAAGAAAAGAGGTGTACAAGAAAAGAGAGCAAAATTTAAAAGGAGCTGAAAGTTTGTTCATATCTCTTGCAGTTTGGAGTTGTTTCACTGTCTTGTTTACACTATTAGATTGAGCAATCTTGTGCCCTTATACTTTGAGCTTTGCTAGTGTCTCTCATGTGCATTGTAACATGAGCATATTCCACATACATCAAATATTTTTTTCAGAGTTGCTTTGCCCTATTCATCTCCACTGTTGAGTTTCCTGTGTGTCATACGATCAACACTAGGTTTTGTCGATTAGTGTTGTTAGAGCATCACTAGTAGTACCCTCAAACCCTCATAGCAGTTTAAGGGTTGAGAATTGGCATTTTTGGCACTTTTAAGGGTTGAAAAACAGGGGCAAAGACTAGAACCCTCAAACCCAACCCTTATAACGGAATATAAGGGTTGGGTTTGAGGGTTCTAGTCTTTGCCTCAACCCCAACCTCTAAAACTGTCATTTGACATATCACAATTATCACTACAAAAACACAATCAACCTTCAAACATACTAGGAAATGAGAATCATTGATGCATGGTTTAATAGTTTACATCACAAAATTATCATCTTCCCCCTCTCATCGGCACCATCACCAAAAAATTGCACCTCGGCGCCATCTCCTAGACCACTTCCACGTCCATCAAACACCGCCTTCTTCGGAGTTGTCCACACCGCCATCGCCACCACCACTCATCGGAGTGTCACCTCGAAAAGTAGAGGACGCACAACGGAATATCCTCTTCCTCTCCGCGATGTCCTCTGTAACAGCCCAGATTTGGTACCCTAAAATATGGGCCAAATTTTCACTTTTTATTTTCATTGCATCATGGCATACATATTTAAATTGCTAAGTTAAATATTGCAAACAATGGAAATCATTAAAAGGAATCAAACACTTCCTAAAATTCCCAAACCAAATGCAATTGCTCAAATTAGCAAAACAAAATATTTTGAGCTTCCAATTTGTCCAGGAAGTTCCAAGAACATATTTGTTTAAATCTTTGTCAAAGACAATTGCTGGTTAAGCAAAGTAACAAATATTTGGAATTCAAAATTGGTTTAAACAAATTGTGAATTTTGACTCCAAGTTCAACTTCTCAAAATTCAAAACAAGATTATGGGAGCTTCCTTATAATATTAGGAGACTCCATAAATATTTTCATAGTTTATGGAATTGCTTAATTATCCCAAGTCAATGAATTTTGGAAATTATTAAAATTGCCATATTTAAACACTATGAGCAAAAGTGATGCAAAACTTCTTATTTTGCAGAACCAATTTTTGTGGAACTTACAAATATTATCAGGAGACTCCCTAAATAATTTCATAATTATTGAAAATGATTAAATTCCCCATTTAAATAGAAAAGGGCTGCTGTTTTCAATTAAGAAAATAAAACAGAGAAAAAGGAAAATGAGCCGAGGGTTTTTTTTTGCAAAAAGATCATCTTCACTGTGGGCGACTGTGGCTTCACTGCCGCTCCATGCCGCCGTGGAGCTCGCTCCCTGCTTCCCTCGTTGCCGGCCCCCCTCACCCTGCGTGGATAAGTGAAGCCCACGACGTGCTCCTCCCTCTCTTCTCCCCTGCTACTTGCTTCCCAGGAAACCCTAACCCTAGACATTGGAAACGAGCTCCTGCCGCCGCCGCCATTGTCGCGCCTGCCGTCGATGCCGGCCGCCCCGAGGCAAGCCGTCGTCGCCCCGAGCTCCGCCCCGACGTACTGCACCTCCCCGCCGGTTGAATCGGGCCGGGGTGCCCGAAGTTGCCGTCGGCGTCCTCGTCTTCCCCGCTCTGTCGCCGCCGTCCGGGCTCCGTCTCGTCGCCGTCCAGCCTCCTCCGGCCTCTCCATTCACGTCTTCACGCTCCTGGTGAGCTTGCGGTGCTCCCCATCCTTTCTTCCCTCTCCCTCTCGCTCTCTCGCCATGCCTGCGTCGTCGACCGCCGCATCCATGAACGCCGGCAAGCCGCCGGTGACCATATGGTCCCATTCCGCCGCCCCCCCGACACCTCTCCGTCTCCTCTACCTCCTAGAACAAGTGCCCGCGCCCAATTTCTTTCGGAATCGACGATTTCATGATCAACCGACCCGCTGCCCCCTGCTGACGTCATGCTGACGTCAGCTGTTCTTGTTTTTAAATTTCCAGAAAATTAAACAGAAATGGTGAAATTCATATCTGATAAATGGTAGCTCAGAAAAATGAAGTTGATATACCAAATTGTTCACATTTTCATAACCTATCCAAAAATGTAACTCCCACATGCAAATGAATTTTTGAAATTGAAATTTAAATGTGAAATGCAAATCATCTGTGAGTTATTCAAATTTTTAGAAATTCATATCTAGGGTTTTATATTTCAGAAAAATGCAAATAATATGTCAAAATGCTCAGCTAAATAAACTCTAAATGTTAGTGTCATTAGTTGGATTTTTGGTTAAACTTAAATTGCCTGTTTTAATTAAATTAAATAAAATGGCAGAATATAATTGGAATTTATAAAATCCATAACTTTATGAATATTGATCCAAAAATTATAAACAAGATCTCAAAATGTTCAGGAAAACAACATCTAAATGTTAGTTCCATTTTTCATGCAATAATGAATATTTAAATTGCTGTTTAACTAAAATTATTAAAATGGCAGATTTAAATTCCAATTTTAGATAATTCATAACTCGAGTTTTGTTTACTCAAAAATTATGTTTAATAGCTCGAAATGTTCAGCAAGTGATGAACTACAAGTTTATATCATTTTAGAGACTTGTAGATTTAATTTTGGTGCTGTTCATTAAAATTAAATAAAATGGCAGAATTAAATCAAATATTGGAAATGTCATAACTTGTTAAATAATAACTCAAAAATTGCAAACGATATACCAAAATGATCAGTGGATTAATACCTATCTAATAATGCCATTTTCATGCATATTTACCTCATAGTTCAGTACTGGACATTTTGGATAATCACCTATTTCACTAAGTTAAGGATGGAGCTTTGACCCGTTAATTGCCAGATTTATTTTGGGGGTTCCATTTAACTTGTGGGACTTGCCCAATACCTTTTCAATGCATAATATGACCATCTCATCATGATTGTGCATTGCACCTATTATTTCATGTTATTTATTTCCTTTCCTGTATTGTTTGTGTTTCGGTAGATTCAGGAGTCGAGGTTCCACCACAATACCTCGACAACAAGTGTGACCATCGTTATCAACAAGGCAAGAGCTAACCTAACCTTCTTGGCATCTAGCATCCTACTGCTTTTACAAACTTATTTTATCCACTATAATATTGCATGCGATTCAAATGTCTCTTTTGATCAAGATTAGAGTATCCTATGAATGCATGTTTATCCCCTGAACCATCACCTGCTCCCCCTCCTATAAACCCTAGGTTTGATGTGTTGGCCGGATACAAAATATAATTGTTGGTTATATGCTTAGCTATGCTTAGCAATGTTTAGTCGAAATGCTATGTATGTTCGTTGTTAAATTCCATATTGTTGAATGATGATGGAATGATCGGACATGGAGGTTGCTGTTGTTGTTAATTAATTAAATTGCTTAATAGGCTTGGGTGAGTTGCCATCGGGGATGGTGTTTTGCCTCACTCTTGCCCCTAAGTGCGAGTTCTTGTCTCTAGAACCAAGGTTTGAGCGTGCTGCCATTGGTGGGTGTATGGGCGCCTTACTAACTGAATAACTTGTGCGGGCGTATCCAAGGGTCCTCTAGTTCGGATTTCCATTTGCCGTGTGTGTGAGCGGAAAAAGAAATGATGAGAATGGTGGTGTTTAGGATGTGGCGATGGGGCAGGGGCTGAGGCTGGGTAAACTTGCCCTGTGGCCACAGATGACTCTTGGATAGTCTCACGCGAGGTAAAGGTTTAACCGCGCCCGCTCGCCGGCCTTCCCCGGAAGAAGGCCAATCAGGTGAGCCGGACGGTACCAATGGATAAGAAGCTGGGAGGTCCCTCGGGAACCTGGCGACTTTCACATAGTACACCCCTGCAGGGTAAATCTTTTCGAAAAGCCGTGTCCGCGGTTATGGACGACTTGGGAACGGACTACGAGATCATAGATAACATTTAACCTAATTGATATGGCAGCTAGAGGTTGCATAATCAACGTGTGGTAAAGGTTCATTTCCTCGAGGGTGATTCGAGGGAGTGCCTTGGTGGAGACGAGTGATGTTTTGGCTACAAGTAGGTTCGATGAGAACCGAAGATGAAAGTTTACTCTCTTATCCCCTTATGAAAATCTTCTGATTAGACGATGCCATGAGTCCTAGTCTTCAGAAGGAAAAACTAGCTTTATGCAAAAGAAATACATTATACAGCATTAGAGCCTCCGTCAGCATCGGGCCTATATCGCCCTACTAATTCTTGCGAGTACGTCGTACTCAGCCTTGCTTTGTTGATTATTATTTGTTTCAGAGGAGGACGTCACCGAACTGGAAGGTGGGTTCTTTATTGACTTCGACGAGTAGTCTGGGGTTCCCAGGTGGCAGCTTGGGACGTCTTGGAACAGGCTGGCACGGGATGTTTATCTGTAGGCCTCTTAGGCCATAATTTGGATCTTGTTGTTTAGACAACTTTAAATTGCTTCCGCTTGTTGTAATGATGGGTCAGTGACCTCTGATGTGTCATTTGCTATCTTTCTCAATTATATGAGTTGAACTATGATCTCTTTGTGTCGTAGAGTCTGTGATGTGCCAGTTGTTCCGCAGTCTTGGTCTCTTTGTTATACGTGAAAGCGATGTCCGAGCTTATGGCATGATCGAGGTGTTGTGTGCCGATGATGTATTCCGAGCACGCCTGCCAATGTGTTTTGGCCTGGGATTGGTAACCCCAGTAACCCTTGATTGTGTAGCATGACCGGTTGCACAACGTTTCACTGTATAACTCTGGGGTCAGGGCGTTACATCCTCCTTGTAGTCCTTCCACCATTGCAATTGGTCTTCATCCATGTCCTTCTTGGACATCATCATGTGCTCCTTCTCTGGGGTCAGGGTGTAAGCTCGCCACAAGAGACCTACTCAAGATGCCACAAACGCCTCACCCTATTCTCCGATGAACCGCACCCAAGGGTTTGGTTCACCTTCCACTATCGGAATCCATCGAGGCGGATTCCGGAGCCCTTTTACAACTTCCTTGGGGCATACACCCACAACTCAATTGGGGGTTCCCAAAACGTGCCGAAGCTTCACAACTCGAAGTCTTCGTGGCACCTCCAACCGTCTAGGGTACACAATGCACCCAAGAGGCACAAGCTCTTGGGAACACAATGCACCCAAGAGTAACAAGCTTCTCAACCTTCAACTTCATGTATCACCGTGGAGAGAGCAACCCGATGCAACAAATGCAAAAGGCAAGAACACACAAAGTGGTCAAGTCCTTCACTCTCAAATTCCAACCAAGCAACAAATGCTTTGGGGGGAATAAGAGAGAAAGAACAAAGGGGATGAACACAAAGCAACCCCAAAATCTAGATCCACTAGTTCCCCTCACTTAGAGGAGATTTTGATTGGTGGAAAGGTAGATCTAGATCTCCTCTCTTGAATCCCTAAATTTGGGCAAGAATCATTGGAGGGATTGAGAGGAATCAAGCTCACAAGGTTAGCAACAATGGAGGAGAGAGGAAAACAAGTGAGAAAGGTGAGCAGCCATCTCTTGGGGAAGAAGGAGGCTATAGCCTCCCCCAAAAAACTAGCCGTTGGAGCCTGCACAGACCGGAGACTCCGGCCTGGGCCGGAGATTCCGGCCAGGCTCCGGCCTTCTTCCGGACTGGCACCAGAGACGCACCACACAAGAGACAAAGCGGGAGGGCCGGAGATTCCGGTCCCGAGGGGCCGGAGACTCCGCAGCCCCACGGAGACTATCGATGAAGCAGACAAGGCTAGAGATTCCGGGTCCTTTGGGCCGGAGACTCTGGCGGGACCGGAGACTCCGGACCATCTCCGGTGTACCTCCGGGCACACAACAGGGGTGCACCACACTTTGGCATAAAACAACGAAAAACACGGGACCGGATATTCCGTGTCCTTTGGAGCGGAGACTCCGGTGTGACCGGAGACTCCGGACCATCTCCGGGCCAGATCCAAACAGTGAAAACAGAACCCCATAACTTTTGCAAATGAACTCCGTTTTTGGTAATCTTCGACTCGTTGGAATCGTCACAATGAGCACTACAAGATTATGTAGAGAAACATCATAGTTCAATAAAATATTATAAAGACAAATGGGGAAAGTCAAAAAATCTTTTTCGCAAACCGTAAATGAAATATCTTTTGTAAATGAAGTCCAAAAGACGTGAAACCAATTTTGTTGAAAAGAGGACGACAAATGCAACCTTTGAAAAAAGCAAACAAGCAATGGAGATTTTGCAAAGAAATGGAAGAGATAAATCTTCCGCACGGATGAACCGACAAAATCTCCAATATCGAAACCGCAATAGAAGACGCATATGAAAACCGTTTTCGGTGAACTTAGCCTTGTCATGACGAGCACGACAAGCACCAAGACCACACCACAATAAGAGACAAATAAGAACCAATAAAGATGATTGCATGGATGCAAAGGTTTGTGCTCTCTACGACGATACGATCACGAAACTCGGTCGAGAGCCCCTCTTGATAGTACGGCTATCTATCCTATAACCCGGTCTCTCCACTAAACAACATGAGACCGGTAAAATAGAAACCCTATCAAGATCATACCTTTGCCTTGCGCATTAAACCACTTGAGGTCGATGAAGACGATCTTCATCTCCTCAAGATGCACCACCTTTCTTGATTGTGCTTCGCTTGGTGAAGATTCACATGTTGCTCCTACATACACCAAGATGGGAGAAGCACCTCTTCGGTATATCTCCACTTGGACTTGAGTGTTGATCAACACGCACTTAGCATTGATCAACACATACTTTTCTTCCCTTAGCCTTGACTCCAACAAATGGAGATCAAGCAATTCTTATGGACACACCTACAAATATAGCTCAATACAAACATTAGTGCATAGAGATTGTCATTAATTACCAAAACCACACATGGGGGCAACCATGCACTTTCAATCTCCCCCATTTTGGTAATTGATGACAATCCCTTTTAATAGGGTTTATATAAATAATAAAGCAACCTTGCAAGACAAACAAGCAAGGATGCAAGCGCATTAAAGGCAAATGCAACAAAAGCATAAAACCCAAATTCCCTTAAACCCTCTAAACTTCTCCCCCATTGGCATCGATTGCCGAAATGGGAAGAAAATTTAGAAGGCCAATATAATAAGAGTTCCTCCAAAAGGTGTGCATTGCTCAAGTTATGAGTGAAATCAAATGCACATATCCAATGATGAATAGTTAGAGGAAATCAAACTATATTGAGGATCCAGAGATTGCAAAAAAGATGAAATCATTCTAAACATCTCCACAATGGAGATAGGCAATCAAAAAGATCCAAAGCGAGAGTTCTAAATAAAACCGGAGAAGCTCCCCAATGTTCATGCACTGTGGAGAAGTGCACAAAAATGGCATCCTCGCTCCCCCAAAATCATCTAGAACACGCAACAAGTGCAATTGTGCATAAAGCAAAAGCAAATCATAGCACTTGCACCAAAGATATGGTTGAGCCAAAAGGAAATACCAATTTTCAACGATTCAACATAAGATAGGCCCAACCGAGATAAAAAGAAGATCTTTAAAAGAGTATGTTCACAAGCTTAGGGATACCAATTGGAAAGTAAAACCAATTGAAAATGCCAAAAGCTAGTGAGAGCATTTAGCCAATAAAATTCAACATGCTCACCATGGTAAGCATGAGGTAAAGATCCTCAACAAATACATGAGTGTGCAAAGATACCAATAAACAAAGAGACAAGCACTCATGAGACAAATTTGGAGCCACCAAAGAATTAGATAAAAGCAAGGTAGCTCAAAAGAATTAGGATACCAACTAAAGGGTGACCTCTCTCATATGTATAGGTTTCTAAGTAGACAAAACATTGATGATATACATCCACAAAGAAACTTGCACATATGAAATGGTTGATAAAGAAGAGAACACGGTATCCAAAAGGAAGTCATACATATACAAACGAGATTAATGCATAAAAGTATAGCACATAGCTCAAATTTATCACATTGTATATAAATGAACTTCAAAAATACCAAAGACATCACACATATCACGAAGATATATTAAGTGAAGGAAATAGGCCAAAACCACAACAATTGCATATGAAAGCTTTCATGCAAAGAGGCAACCTACACAAGGTTGGATACAAAAAGGTATGCATGGGATAGATACTTGTTACCGATATGACATTGGTGATGAAGAAGATGATTCTTTGTTAGTCATCAAAGCTTGACTCCTAAGATCACATGGTGAGAACACCTTCCTTATGAAAGAGGCAAGCATCCAATGCATATCCATTGTACCTAAAACAAAATTCAAGCACAAAATGGTTCCCAAACTCATTGGGTCCCATAGTAGTTAGATAAACTACAATATATAGGAAACACTCCACATAAATATGTGCATATAGATATGAAATTGACTTTCATGCACATCTTAGCCGATTTAGGATTCGGTGGAGTATCCCCTATATATTAGAACTAGAAAGACAAGCATGCCATATGATATATAAGTTAAAAGATAAACATACAAGGTCTTTCAAGAACCAAACGAGATACAATTTGGACAAAAACACCAAGTAAACCAAAAAGAGAGCGCACCAAGGTGTGACACAAAAAGGTTGTCCAAATTATATCAAAATCCAAATCAACACATGAAGAAAGATATCAATAGGAATCAAATCAAACAACACGTGAGAGATAAGACACCAATTGAAAATAAGATACCAAATAGGAGAAAAGATACCATGAAGAGAATAATACTTGACCAAAATCAAGTAAAGTAAACTAAAGAAAATAAGGTATCGAGACTCCCATAATAAATATCAATTGAAACAAATATCTATGGAGAAGATATTAAATTCCAATTAATACCAATTGAAGGTACCAAAACATAAGAAAAGGAATCAAATGCCAATTGAAAGGATCAAATATTGATAGATAGAATAGTGTTCTAAATAAAAAGGAATGCTCCCCCAAGATTAATGCATTATCTTAGATATTTGCATTTGAATACAAAATGCACGTACAAGGGATCATTACTCTCCATATTTTATTTACAACACTAAACACTACAGATTGAAAAATAGGATCCTTGCAAGAGGCAAAAAAGGCAATAAATAGGGCAATTTAATGCAAGTGCTAATGTGAAGATGATCTACAAAATCCACCATAATTACTAGAATCACTTGTCATGGACAAGAAGTATATAGAGAAATTTCTCGGTGGTATATAGGAATGAAGTTCAAGATCAACTTCACAACAAACAAGAGCCAAAAGATAACCACAAAGAAAATTGGAACTTGTTCGAGCAAACATGCCACATAGGAATGAGATAATTTATAATATCAAATCTAAGTGACAAACCTCAAATGTTCAAATATTTTATGATATTGTAATATGCACATAGCTTATTACTCCCCCATAATGTGATAATTTATTTTATCTAAACAAGAGGCAAATAAAACCAACTAGAGAAATTAATGGACATTGTAGAAATTGAATTTCTCATGAATATGACATACCACATAGTGACTAGATAATATTGAAATATCAATACTAGGTGGTGTGCCTCATGTACACACATTTTAGGTTTGTGAAGTGCACAAAGCATATCACTCCCCCAAAATGGGATAGTCCATTAATATCTCAAATAGCCAAATGAAATCCACACAAGATCCAATAAAGCTCAACACACAAGATACACATACATGATACAAAACTATCATACACAACCTTGAATAATCAAGACAAGTAGGTACGTAGCATATCATATACAAACACATGCTAGGAACCAAACTAACACATGCATGGGAGCAAGCAACTTTCAATGTATATATGAATTAAATACAAGTTACCGCAAGTAGGAAGCATTGGATATGAGATAGATATGTGATAATCCGATTGACTTGGCTTGATGAAATATAACCATGAAGATCGCTTAATTCTTCAAAAGTAACCAAGTCTCCAATGTCCTCCACCAACACCTATTGATCAAGTTGAAGCTTGTTGGTCCCCAACCAAGTTGGGTCCTAAGAGGTTAGTCACAATAGGCTTGGGAACCCAAATGGTTATTTTCTTGACACCACTTTGAGTCCCCACATATTTGGCAAACACATTGCCAATTCTATCCTTCACAAGAGAATAAACATCATCAATTATGATAGGGTTGGATGAGGTACCGTTAGTGCATGAGGAAGCAAAGTGACCCTTGCCACGGCAAAGGTAGCAACATCGTCTCTTCTCTTTCTTCTTAATAGGCTCCTCAACTTGAGGAGCATTGACTTGAGTTTTCTTAGGAGGTGGCCGTTGTTCAACTCGTGGAGGACCATGAGATTGAACAAGAGGTCGCTTCCCTAGTTGCTTCTCACTAAGAGGCTTCTTCTTCATTGGCCAATCCCTAACATGGTGCCCTTCTAGCTTGCACTTGAAGCAAATGATCTTGGCCGGATTCTTGACTTTTGCTTGGCCCTTCTTCTTCTTCTTCTCAACCTTGGACTTGTTCTTGTTGTTGGAGTTGAATCCAAGTCCATTCTTGTCATTGGGGGATTGTTGCACACTCAACATATTGTTAAGTGCACTCCTCCCTTCATGACGCTTTTCCAAGTTCTTCAAAGAAGTGACTTGGGCCTTGAGGTCTTTTATTTACTCTACATGGTTAGTGGCAACAAAAGCATTAGAGGAAGTAGAAGCTTCATTGTTAGAGCAACAAGGCAAAGAAAGTAATTCATCACATGATGTTCCAACATTTTGAGTGGATGAACTACTAGGACTAGCACATGGCAATATAGCATTTTTAGTTATAGTTGTGCTATTGTCCACATGAGGCCCACAAGATGTTACCTTGGTAGGGATAGCCTCATGAGCTAACTTTAGACAAGCATAGGATGTTAGAAGATCATCATTAGAGCTAGAAAGTTTTTCATGACTTTCTTCCAACTTCCCATACTTGCTAGTTAGCAACTCAAGTTGAGCCCTTAGCTCAATATTCTCCTTCAAAATAGATGCTTCACAAGAAATGGAGTTAGTAGCACAAGCATCATTAACATTAGGAATAGAAGAAGAAAGCTTAGCAAGCTCCTCATTTAATCTAGCATTTTCCTTTTTCGTGACTTTATATTTAGCATGAGCATGGTCACATTCTTTAATGACTTTAGCAATTATTTCATTATGAGACTCCTCAATAGATTCTAATTTCTCCTCAAGAGAAGTACGAGTCTCTTGCTCTTGCTCAAGAGCATCTTCTAGCGATTCCTTCTCCATAGCATCATCTCTTTCAATACTACCCTTTTCTTCAAGGCTTGCTTCCAAAGCCTCGATAGTTTCCCCGCGCTCAACAAGGACGCTCATGATTTCATAGAGGTTATCACAAGCATTTTATTTTTTGAAAGAGCCTTAAGAATCATTACACCTTTATCATGAAGGAGAGCATCATTATTTTCCTCATCATCTTTTTCATCATTATTATCATTATCATTATCATTGCTAGAAGAAGATTTAGCCATAAGGCAATGAGAGGTGGATGAAGAGGAACAATTAATTTTTGAACTACTCAAGTTCACATCTTGTTGCATAGCAAATTGGGTTTCCTCTACATTATTATTCATGCAAGAGTTAGAGGGAACACAATCATTTTTATCATGGCAACAAGATAAAGCAAGCATATCATAAAGAGATTTATCCAAGCAATTTTTTGATGATATGCAAGGACTATCAACACTAGCATGTAAATCATTTATAGTGCTATGTGTCTTTAGGTCCAAAGAAGAATCATTGCAACAAGATAGAGATAAATGATCATCAACAATGAGCTCACTATCCAAATTGCAAAAACCATCACTACTCACCATTACATTAGTTTATGGCTTACCACATTTTGGTGAAGTAGACGAAGACGAGAACTCGTCACGGCCGGAGGTGGAGGGAGAGCAATCCTCCTCAATAGCGTTGGACACTCCATATTTATCTTGAAGCTTGGTCCAAAACTCATGAGCATTCCGTAGAGGCAAGATTGACTCGAAAACTACAACACTCACAAATTTGCAAAACTTATTAGAAGCTAGAGCATCTAGATATAAGTTTTTCTCATCCTCTAAAGCCGTACTTTCGTAATCCTTTGGAGGAGAAAAACCTATATCTAAGATACGCTCAATATAGGGGTACAAGACCCGTAAGTGACTAAGCATATGAGTTTCCAAACATTAAAATTTTTGCCATTGAATATAAACATGTGATCGTGCACTAATCCTCTAAACGACATCTTTACTCTCTAGGCGGTAAAGCCAAACAAGAGATACGAGGCTCTGATACCAATTGAAAGAACAAACTATGCCGAGATGTCGCCTAGAGGGGGGGGGGGTGAATAGGCGATTACACTTTTTCTATTTAAGGGCTTGATAATTGCGGAATAAAACTATGTGTTTAAATTAACAAGCCAACAACCTAAATTACTAGGTTTACCTATGTGCACCAACAACTTATGCTAAGCAAGGCAAGCACCAAGGTGATAGCAAGATAAAGAATTTCAAGCACGAAGGCTATCACAATGTAAATTGCATAAGTAAAAGCTCGGGTATATAAATAACCGAGGCATGCGGAGACGAGGATGTATTACCGAGTTCCTCCTTGTTAAGGGAGTACGTCTCGTTGGCGGGGCGAGGGAGGAGGCGGGCGGGGCGGCGGGCGGCTCCATGGCGCGCGGCGGCCGGCGGCTGCGAGCGCGGCGGCGGCGGGAGGAAGGGGATGGGCTGAAAATTCCCTCCTGCGCGTGGAGGATTCAGAATACGGGCTCGGGCTGTTGACCCTCTCCAACCCTCACTTTTAGAGGTTGGGAGGGCGACCCGGGGTCCAACCTCTAATTTTTTTAGGGGTTTAGGGGTTCTAGTCTACGCGTTTATTTCGTTCCAACCCGTAAAAAAACAGTTATTTGTGAGGGTTAGGGGTTTGAGGGTACTACTAGACATGCTCTTAGGTATCCCAACCAAGCTCCACCATATACCCTAGCTTGGCGTGTGATAGTTTGGACCCACGGTATTCGCTTCGTTACATCCGTGCATGCACTGTTTCCTACCAGATTGGTAAGTACTTTCTATTTATTTTGGAATGGTAAGATACACCTTTTCTTTCAGTTTTGAGTGAGTTGAGAGAGTACCCACCCACATCCTATTTTTTGTTTGCACTAACATATTAACCATTACTTATACTACTATAAAGGACAAGAGCTCACCCGCATGTTCACGATGTTTGTCCCTCCGACTCCACTCTCGTCCGTTCGATACGTTGACAAGCGCTAAATAGTAGTTTCTTTCCCCTCCACTTTTCACCACAGCCGTCGGATGAGTAAGTTTTTTTTTCACTTTGGAGCTGGCGAGGTGGATCAATGACAAGTGGGACACGACGCGCAAAGGGTCCACAAATCAGCGGGCGAAAACAACTCTTCGGCGTCTCTCAGTTTAGCCCGCTCGGTAGGTGGAATCGCGTGGGACAAAACCAGGCTCACGGTGAAAACCTAGCTCCAATCGCGTTCGCGTCTCGCATCCCCCAAATCCCCTCCCGTTCCTTTTCTCCTACAGCTCGCAGCCACGCCCGCGGCCGCCCCTCCTCGCCTCGTACTTCCGCCGCCGCCGCCGCGGACCTGCTGCTGCTCCTTCTCCTCCTCAGCCAGCGGCACGGCCTCCCCTATCTTCTCCTGCCGCGTGGAGGCGGCGGGGGTTCGGTCAGCAGCAGCCGGTCGCCCGGTCCTCGTGCTGCCGCGGGAGCAGCTGGTCGGCCTCCCTAATGCGGCGGCGGTGCATCTGGAGGAACCCTTCGCCCGTCGCTCCTCGTGCTGCTCCGGTCGGCTTCCAGGGAGGGCGCCGCCTGTTGTGCAAGGGCCAGGGAGGGCTTCGCTGGTGGTGGACGGGACAATGGGGGCCGCCGCCGGTGGTGGACGGAACCAGGGTGTTCACGCCATGGACGCGTCCCCAGCGCCGTCGGACTCCTCCAGTACTCCTGCTCTGGGATCCGACCACGCCGTGTGTTGTTGATCAGGTGCTCATAGCTTCCCTTCTTCCCCTCCCCCTCTTGCTTATTTGTTTCCCGAATTAAATCAGATAAGTTGATTCTCGATGTTCTTCAAGTCAATGGGATATTTTTATTCTTCTTATGTCAGTTCATCTTGTGTTCTTTGATGTGAATAATTTTGTTGCTCTAGATCTGAAAGTAATGTTTAGAATACATATTCTGGTGTCTTGATGTTCTTCACGTAAATGAGGTTTGGGTTCTTTGATGTGAATATTTTGTTGCTCTAGATCTGAAAGTAATGTGTGGAATACATATTCTGGTTTAATTTTTTCAGTTTATTTGCAGCATAGCCCCTCCGGTTCATTGAGATATATGGTGAGTGTCTGCTCTGAATGCACTTTCTTCTTGCTTGCAGGCTGAATCAGGTTCTGATGGACGATGCATCAATGTTGTGAGTCAAACCACTCCCGCTTCTTCAATCCAATGGTGGAGGATGTTGTCCAGATGCAGCTCCCTCACCTCGACACCCCCTGCACCCGTTTTCGCAGGTTGACCTCTCTATCTCATATCCTTGACTGTGATGTTTGTTTCTAAATCGATTGTCCTTCAGACTCTTAGTTAGTTGCTTTAATGGATGTTTTTTTCCTATTTATCCTCAAATGTTTTCCACTTTGTTTGCTGGAGATATATTTTTGAAGTGCCACCGTCTATTATGAATGCGTTGTTGCTTAATTTTGTTTGCTGGTTGGAGATTCCGTGGCAAGACTGCTGGTGTCAATTTTGTTTGCTGGTTGCAGATTCTCATCAGATCTGTGGTCGATGATTTTCCATGGCTTAGTTGGTGAGGTCGCCAGCTAGCCGATGTGCATCACCCTGCTCCACCTCCCCCTTAGAACTTGATGCCGCACCCTAGGAGTGCAAGTGCCCATGGTCGCGGCGCCGCGAAGGAGCGCACACAAGCTGTGGATAACACCAGTGGTGAAGTTTCGCTCCACAGTTTAGTTCTTTCAGTCCGTTCCATTTCCATGCTTCAGTTTGTGGCGTTCTTTTTAGATCTGCCTCACGATTGATCTCTCTGCCTACCTAACCCGTATCACCAGGAGGAAAGACCTAACGAAGGTGATTGATATGTCCCAAGGTTACATGCCGTGCTTTCATCTGATGCTTAGATAGAATGTGCTGGCTGCGCGAGTTGGGTTGTGCCAGGAATGCTTGTATTCATCATTGCCGGTCTGCTTAAGATGTGGTATGGTTGATTCATAAAGCTTAATATTTACATTTTGGATATGTTCCTCATGATAACTGTAGGTTAGGTTATACTTTTCAGAACATACTGTTAATTTTCATATGCTCCTTGAGGTACTTCATTTTGTGTTCATTGGCATAACATGATGCTAACCCTGTTTTGTAAATGTTTCAATACATTTTCAAAAGGTTATAATACCTTCATTTTGGCTTACTGCATTGTGTGGTTGTCAAGGTAGTGTAGGTGTGCATCATTATTTGACAGTGTAAGTGACATAGAAGCTGTATCTTCAGACACTATGTAAGTACGTATGGGATAAATTTTAGGGTGATAATATTGATAGCTCATTTTATGTCCAGGAGTAATGCAGCAGTAGGCGACGGCACTATATCCATGACCGCTGAGTTGCGGAGGATGCAGAGAGGGAAGGCGGTCATTGCTGGTGTGTGGTATGATCCTCATCTTCTCCAACTTCTGTTTTGGAACAATCTCATCTCCAACTTCTGCTTTGGAACAATCTCATCTTCCATTTGTTTACACTCTAACTTATAAGGGAACTTGCGGCTTGGATATTTTATAGAGTAGAGTGTCACAGAAATTTACCTTGAAGATTATTCTCTAGATGCTTCCTATTTTTTTTTTGTTTGCATAATGCAGATTATGATTTTCAGAACTGTGAGTGTAGTGTGCTACTTTGCTACTGTCTAACTTGTCGTGGCTTCCTCTCTTATCTCACTAGAATTTTGTAATTTCCATTTTAGCATTGCAACAAATGCCCAGTTATGCTTTGACTCTCATATGCTCTCTAAACTTGGCCTCACCTGTGTAGAATATCATATGCTCTTTAAACTTGCCCAGGTACTAAGATGTTTGTAACTGCAATCCTCTAATAATTTATGGTTTTCACTACAGGTTGTTCACCAATGGCTTTCTTTGCTAAAAGGAGTCTTCTTTTGTGCTGGCAAAACATGATGTCACCTGCTGCACTCACCGTCCGAGAGATGGAGGCGGCGAACGGTCGGGCCAGGAGGTCCGGCCTCCTCAACTCCGTCGACGCCTTACATGCCGTTGTGTCGGTGTACTTCGTCCACCAGAAGTGTTGTAGGATGTCGAAGAGAGCAACTTTTTTTTTTCATGGTTAGCTAACTAGAAAACTGATCGGAGAGGCATTCTGATACTTCTGATTTTTTCCTTGACATCGATGATATTCCTAGAAAAAAGTACCACTTCATGCTTGTTTCAGTTACAGCTACACATTCCTTCATTTACCCTGCAAATTTGTTAAATTAATATCAAGTATTCCAATATTTCAGGTATAAATTTTGGATTACTGAGCTGGCTATCTGCTAACAGTTGTGAATGGCCTAACATATAATAAGGTTACCATCGAGATGGATGTCCTCGACGCCCCATTCAACTTCTGCACTGTCGGATATTGGCAGCCCTTGTTCTTGAGCCGACACCTCCTGGGTGGTATGGCAGGCTTAGCAGCTCTATGTACATGTGCTCAGGTTGCATCGACTTGATGCAGGTAAGAAACTTTCAAAATCTTGATGTAATTAAAATATTAAATTGAGATGATGGGTTTGCTATTTTTGGGGTCTACTTTGGCTGCTTGCTGGGCGTCTGTTTCTTGGATTTGAGTGTTCCAACTTTATTTTTCTTCCTCCTTTGCTCCGTCTTCCGCTCATTGATAAATGCATTGTTTTATGTGTTGACTAACTTGTTTTCTAATTCGCTTCTTAGGAATCAGGATGCAATTGTAATGTAGCTGGATTAGATATGTGTGACTGTCTCTATTTGAGGGGCTTAACTTACAGTTCGTGTTCCTGTATAGATTAGATGTGTTGCTGGCCGTAGATTTGAAAAATAAAATAAAACTGAATGTGTCATACTTCTTGGACTGCAGCTTTTAGTTTTTTGCTGGTCTTTATTTAAATTGATCGTACCGCTTAGACTGTAACCTTTTGTTTTCAGTAGTGTATTGAAAAGACAATTTTGTTAATTTTCAGTGTCAAGAAGAGTGTGAAAAGCAACATCTTTGACCTCATCCTTTGAGAACTGAAAACTGACTCCAATCTCAAAATTTGTTTCTTCAAGCCTCTGTATTATCCACACTACTTCATTTTCGGTACATGAACACTCTGTTTGTGTGATGCAACTTGTTGATTGTGTACCTGATTTCAATGAATAGCACACCAACAATTCTAACTAATGGAACCATTTATTATTCTGCATATTAGGTAAAAAAAAAGGGCAAAAAAGTAAGAGATAGTACTCCTGCCCTTTTGTGTTAATATGAGATTCTGAGGGAAGAATACATGTGGGAAAGGGCAAAACTCATGAGGTGTAACCAAGTAAAGAGGCAAGCTCTGAACTTGGTACCCATTCTTGAAAGGTGTGGGCTCACAAGTCGCAAGTACTAAACCCACCACTTCCAAGCCAAGAAACAGAGTTATCAAGGTATCTAACTTGTTATTAAAATTATTGTTACTATAGTTTGCTTACCAGTGGGTTGGCATAGGTTTTTTCATTCATTGTAGTCAGTACATACCGATCTAATAATTGGGCTTAATGGTTTGCAGCCAAGGGCACCAAGTGCTCGCCAGAAAATGATGGACAGACTGCAGAAGAAGTCCAACATTCTATAGAAACTGTAAGTATTGTTCTTAATTTCTCGCCTCTAAATTCACTTGTGAAACTAATACTGAAAAGTAGTAGTACCCCTATTTTTCACATAATTCATATTTGCTTGTTGTGGTCCTTCATCCTGTTTAGCTATCTAGAGGGCACATAAACTGCAACTAACTCATATATAATACACCTTTGCATACGGTGTGAAGAAAGACTGGACATTTTCCAGTCCACTTGCTCAATGGTTTTGGTTGGATTCAACTGCTCTCTAGCCCTACCGATCCTCATTTCTGTAATTGGCAAATATGGCAAGGTTCAGAAGTATGGATGTCTAAAGAAAGTAAAACCATCCATGTCTAACTGACTACTTGCCAAATAGTACTAATTCAACAACTCAGTGCCCTTGCGCATTAATATTGTTTTTCCTTGCATCCCTACCTCTAACCTACATGTGCATATTGCAGATCTTGGAGGAGGAAAAAAACACGAGGGAAGAAAATTAACAAGGCATGAGCTAAGTTCAATAGTTGTGTTGATCATTATCTATTACTTGTGTTAATATTGTTTGATGGAACTTCTACATGGGAAAATAGCATGATAAAAAAGAAAGCATTCTAAGGAACTTAAGGATACGGGGTTCCAGCACATGTATGTACTTATATCCCTCTTCTAAAGTAGGTTGTACTGATGGTTATGGTATTATAAGCATGGTTTAAATGATATTGCAACTGGATATGGGGTTCCAGCACATGTTTGTACTTATTTCCTCTTCTTAAGTAAGCATTAGTGATGGTTATGGCATTAGAAGCATGGTTTAAATGATACTGCTACTAAACTGTTAACACCAGTAGTTTTCTATATAACCAAAATGAGAGTTCTTGGATCTGCACATTGCTTTGAACAATTATCACCCAGGTGCATGTATTTCTTTTTCGACAAGATGCTACACTGTTGGTATTGTTGTGGAGTGTAGTTCAGATTTGAACTCCTTTTACTTATGGTTTCTCACTTCAAATTTATGAATATTTCGTGTTTATAATGTTTTCCCGAAGTCTGTAGTGCTCAACATGGTCTCTGAATTTAAAAGGAGCCCTTCTGATGTACGATTCAGATTAAATGTATGGACTCTGAGCTCCTTCAGTTATTACAGAAGAAAACAACATATGTTTTCTGAATTTCGGTTCTGTAGGTTATGTGTTTTTTCCACTCAACTTTCGAGGGCATCATCATGATAAATTAGCAAACAAGCTTCAGAATAGACACTGTACTCTCAAGTGTCTTACTATTTCTCAGGATTTGGCAGTGCCTAATGTGTCAAGCCTTTTCGTCTGATTTTGTAGGCTCTCTTTGCCTCTCCTTTGTAAGATTTCTTATTTAATAAAGCTTATGTGCTAAACAAATATGATAAACTTTGCTTTCCATGCAAGTATTGATTAGTGTCGTGAAGTATTGCTTTTCCATGCAATTGTTGCCTTCTTATGCCTTGTGTTAATAGTGTCGTGGTGGTGCACGGACAGATGCCATATAGGCTTAAGGTGGGGCCGATTGGACGCTGGAGGTACCGGGGAGGGCTTGCACGTGAAGACGTACACACACGAACACACACACGCGCACACAGTTTTACCCAGGTTCGGGGCTCTCGTGAGGAGATAACACCCCTACTCCTGCTTGTCTGCTCTATATATGTGGATCACAACCGGGTTACAATATGCTCCTTGAGCTGTGTATGAAAAGCTATGAACTTTGCTACCCCTACCGAGTCTCGGAAGAGCTCACAAGCTATCTGTTGGCTCTTGGGTGAAATGTCTAAGTGAGGCAGAGGTTCGTTTCAACGTCCTTGTAAGAGGAGCCCTTGGCGCTCCTTATATAGAGAAATCCAGGGCACAGGGTTAGGGCTTACGTGTGTGCTGGCGTAGGCAGCACTGTGGCCACGCCGGGGCCTCTGACTGCTTCCGTCACCCCTGCGTGGCATGTCCAATCCACCAACTCCTGTGCACTGCTCCACCGTACTGCCTCGGTCATCAGCATGGAGGACTGACTGCCCATGCTACCACCGAGTCAAGGAGTTGGCAGCGTGTCCTGTCCTGCCAGTGGCAGCCCCCTGCCCCGTGATTGTAGGGACAAGACGTACGCCACGACCAACTCCGAGATAGAGCTTCGTTCTTCCTGATCCGGCATAGGCATGCTAGATATTTCCTGACTCGGTTTCTCCTCTCCTGCACATATGAACAACAAAGAAGATTCCGACATATAGTGTACATGATCCGACATAGGGCTATGTCGGTAGGCCCTTACCCGGTTGACCCCGGGTAAACCTATGTGTATGTCGGTTTATCATTGACTCGGTCAACTCCGAGTCGAAGCTTATTTCACCATATTGACCCTACTCGGGGGCTGCCCCCTGACAAATAGTTTTTGGTTTCTTAGAATCATGTGTTGAGTAGTGATCTGACTTGAACATTGAGATATTTTTGTCTCTAAAATGCTTCTTAGAGCTACTACACACAAATGTACAGTTTGGAACTTGGATGTTTAAGTGGGAACAAGGCCAGACCGTGTGGCACTGTCACATATGTAATGCTTACTTCTATCTTCCTGATATATGTAGTAAACTCACAGGAAAGTGTGGTGGTTTAATTGCCAGTTCCATGGAATAGCAATCGACCTTCTCTATGCCTTGATTTTGCTCTTCTCTTGCATCTTGAAATAGCTCGACGTTTTTACTTGTATGTTTTTCCAGTACACAATGCTTAAGTTGTAGTTTTGTGCTCATTCTTGACTCACAAGCTTCCCTATATTTTTCCACTGGTCAGATCAAGAAGGCTTTGTGAGGTGTAAAGGTTGAGGTCACACATAGAGGCAGTATGTGCATAAATCATTCTATATGTCTTGCCTCACAAGCAAAAAGAGAGTTAGCATATGTAGTTCGCTTACCTATATGTGAAGCCTCTAGCCCTCTGTTATCCATCCTGCTGTTAAATATGAATGTACAATAAGATTTTCCCATGTAGAAAGAGCGCTCATGGCACACTATTGTAATTTTGCCTAACAATAATGAATCTCTTTATGGTATGCTCTTTAGCTCAAAAGATAAGAAGTATATTATTCTTATCACTCCTTAAGGTAATATAAAAAGAAAGTGGAGCCGGTAATGTCTTTTAATGTGTTGGTCTTTTGTGCAGTTCTTCCTGCATCTCTGAGAATTAGTTGTCTATTTGTGCTTCACAATCGGTTACATTGGTTGTAATGCACATATGTGGAGTCATTTTTATTCTCATTAGCCCGTGGTAACAATATGGTCTTGCTTCTGGCAGTTGTGCAACGGGTCATACTGTTTGAATTTGATGTTATTAGTATGCACCTATGTAAATCCATACTGGTAACTGAACTTATGTGCCTCCATATTGCTGCTTCTGAATGTTGATCGAAAGTATATTTGGAAGAAGGTGCTCAAACATTTCAGCTATAATCCGTACTGCTACTCCAGTGCTAATTGAACCTATGTGCCTCCATATTGGTACTTCTGAATGTTGATCCAAAGTATTGGGAAGAAGGTGCTCAAACATTTCAGCTACATCGAAATGGAAAGAAATAAAAAACAAATGAAGTTCTTCTCCAGCAGCTGAAAGAGAAAGATGAAAACATTGGGAAGAAAATTGCACGTACAATTCTTGCTTTCAACAAAAAAGAAATATATTCATTCGTGAATATTAGTTTAACAGCTTCAAATACTAATGTTAATCATAAATCGATCTTATGTCTACAATAGTGTCTTGCTTCCGGCCTTTTTTTATAAATTCTCTAAACCTCTTTTTGAATAATTGTAGTAAATGTTAGCTAACTTTATCTAAAAAAAAGTAAATGTTAGCTAACTGCTTCATATGAATTATCAAATATATACTAATGTTAATCATTCTTATGGCTACAATATGTCTCGCTTCCGGCCTTTGCGCCATAGGCGCAACGGGTCATCTAGTGTCTCTTGAGGATGTTGATGTGCGGCAGAAAAAGGATCCAACGAAAGTTGTGCATTGGAACGAGTATGAAGCACTGCGCGATAGCTTACGGCTCTGAATCAATAATGTCACTGAGCCAATAGAAGAAGAATTGCGACGTGTTGGTTTGCAGGTAGATGGAATTGTTGCCACGGCTGAAGCAACACAAACTCAAGTGACAACACTCAAGTGACAACTCTCCAAACATCTATTGATGCGTTGCCACAACAAGTAGCTGAGCTGCGGGCTTTGTTGCCCGCCGACAATAGCCCGTTGACAATGATCAAATCGTGAATGGTGCGGATGAAGACGATGTTGCTGCACAGCCCCAACAACATGCACATGATCAGGAACTCCTTGACCGTGGTGGTGGTAGAGGTGATCAAGGACGTGGGCTTGGCCGTGTTGGTTCTGTGCCTGGAGTTGGACGTGGATTTGCTCCTATTGGTGCACATCGTGCTCTGGATTTTGCTGCTGCTCCACAGAACCGAGAGGATGACGGGTTGGACAAACCAAAATTTTCTATTCTGAAATTTGAAGGCTCTCCTGACGTTGAAGAATATCTCACTTGGGAGCTGAAGATTGAAAATTGTGGCGATTGCATGATTATCCAGAGGACGGAAAAATTAAGTTGGCATACTCTGAATTTGATGGCTATGCTTTGCGTTGGTGGGATCACCCTGTTCGTACCAAGGAAGAAGATGGGGATCTACCAATTGTTACATGTAGAACTATGAAGGAAGTAATGAGGGACAAATTTGTTCCACAAAATTACATACATTCTCTATATGATCAGTTGCAGTAATTGAGGCAAGGTACCAAGTCCGTGAATGAATATTTTCGGGAGATGAAGGTGATCATGCAACGTGCACGAGCTCGCAAACAGCCGGAGCAAACCTTGCAGAGGTTCCTCTCTGGTTTGCAATTTAAAATAAAGAGCATTGTTAGGCATCACCAATATCATGACATGAATGATTTGTTGCATCATGCCCTTGAAGTTGAAGCTCAGTTGGCCGAAGAAGCACAATATACATCACTTGCTACAGCACGTGGTCGTTTCATTTCCAAACCTGCTGTTAGCACGCCTCCACAAGCCACATAATCCAATTTTCGTGGCACTTCATCAAGCGAGCAAGAATCTGGAGGTTCTAATGCAATGGTGGTGCCACAACCTGCTGCTAGTGCTGCTGGTTCCTCTATATCTACAGCGTGCAATAGAGACATGAATTGTCATACTTGTGGTGGCAAAGGGCACTTCAAGAGAGACTGTCCAAACAAAAAGGTTATGATAGTAAATGAGGACAATGAGTATGAGACCGGTGAGGACGCTGACCCTAATTCTGAGGCTTTGGATGATGATGGCTACTCAAGTGATGGTGCTCTTGATGCATATGCGACACACTACCCTACCACTGTTTGCTCACAGAAAGTTTTGAATGTTACGCCAAGCTCTGAAAATCGGCGTAGTAATTTGTTTCAAACCGAGGTAGTAGTTGGTCCTAAGATGGCGTGCGAGATTATATTTCATGGTGGTAGCTGACGTAATTTGTCTAGTAAGGAGCTTTGTGCAAAACTGAAACTGAAATATATAGTGCATCCCAATCCATATTATATTCAGTGGCAAGTCAGCTACATGGTGCGCGTTGAATTTCAGATTGGACCATATAAGGACACCATTGAGTGTGATGTGGTTCCTATGACCGTGTGTCATTTGTTGTTGGGCCGCCCATGGCAGTATGATAGGAATGTTCAACACAATGGGAGAGCCAACACATATCACTTGAATTGGCATGGTTGAGATATTACTTTGAGACCTATGACACCGCAGCAAATTGTAAATGAATCTCGCAAAAAAATAGAAGTGAACTTAGAGAAAGAGAGTGAGAGATTAGATAGACGCGAGCCTACTATTTCGGTGAGTGAGAGACAAATGCTAAAATTGAGTGGTAAAAAGAAAAGTGAGGGAGAGAATCATTTCGTAATGCTAGCCACCAAATGAGATTTGAGGGAGTTTGTGAGGATCCCACGCAAGTACCTCTTGTGCTTTTGTGCAAGGGTAAAATTCTTGTTTCTAACGACATGACCCCTCTCTCTCTCTCCTTCTCTCTTGGTGTTTGTAATGTGTTACAGGAATTTGACGATGTGTTTCCGAAGGAGGTACCCGCTGGTTTGCCACCATTGAGGGGGTATTGAGCATCAAATTGACTTGATTCCAGGAGCATCTTCGCCTAACCAAGCGCCCTACCGCACCAACCCCGAGGAAACGAAAGAGATTCAATGACAAGTACAAGAGCTTCTTGACAAAGTGAAAGTGCATGGTTGCCCCCATGTGTGGTTTTCGTAATTAATGACAATCTCTATGGACTAATGTTTGTATTGAGCTATACTTGTAGGTTGTGTCCACAAGCAATGTTTGATCTCCATATGTTGGAGTCAAGATTAAGGGAAGAAGATTATATGTTGATCAATGCTAAGTGCACGTTGATCAACACACAAGACTAGTGATGTATCATGAGGGATCATATGATCTCATGGTATGGTGAGCAGTTGTGAACTAACCCACGATCTATGTGCTTTGTATCTCTATGTGGGGTTAGGTATTTCTCCATGAGGTAGCAACGAAAGGGAGTACCTATGTAGTTCATGGAGGACGATGTCAAGTGGCGGTCGTCATCAAGATAATGGCCGAGTGAAGATATGTCGAAGAGTGTCTCTCCCATATTGGTGTATGGGGGAGCAATATGTGAGTCTTCACCAAGTAAAGCGCAATCAAGAAAGGCGGTCCAACTTGAGAAGACAAAGATCATCATCATCTAGCTCATGGATTATGCGCAAGGCAAAGGTATGATCTTGATAGGTTTTCTATTTTACCGGTCTCATGATGTTAGTTGAGAGACCGGGTTATAGGATAGATAACTGTACTATCAAGAGGGGCTCTCGAGCGAGTATCTTGATCGTATCGTTCGTAGAGAGCTCAAACCTTTGCATCCTTGGCATCATCTTTATTGGTTGTTATTTGGATTTTATCCATGTGAGGATTTATAGCTTGCGTTCATCTTCATACCAAGCTCTAGTTCATCAAAAACGAATTTCATGAATATCTTGTTGCGTTTTTGATGTTGGAGGTTTTACCGGTTTGTCTTTTCTAAGAGAGGTCAAACTCTCTTCTTGTGGTTTCCTCCTCACATGATGGACTATGATGTGTATGCATGATCTTGTAGAGCTTGTGATTATATTCGAAACAAGCCCAAGATCATAGAAAACGGAGTCCGGATGAAAAACTTGTTGGGTTCTTGATGTTGGAGGATTTACCGGTTGTTCTTTATACAAAGGTTTTACTTTTCTATATTTGGTTTTATTCTCTCTTGTTGGACTATGATGTTTCTCTCTATATTCTTGTAGAGATTTTCGTTGCGATTCCAACGAGCCCAAGAACATCGAAAACGGAGTTCAGATGATAAAGATATCTCTGTTTTCGTGTTGGTGTTTCTGCAGTTTTTCTGTAGGCCGGAATCTCCGGTCCGAACCTGAAGTTTGTGGACCAAAGTCTTCGGTCTGTATATTTTGGACACCGTGTGGAGAACCACTCGACTCGGACCGGAAACTTTGCAATGACTCTGGTCCGACCAAAGTTTCCGGTCCGAAAAAAGTCTCCGGTCTAAGTTTTTCTGAAGCAGTTTTTCAACGGGAAGATTTCGTGGGGACCTATAAAAGGCCCCCTTCTTCCCCAAAGTGACCAGAGCTTTCTAGCACGTCTTTGCCCCCCATTGTTGACCTCTTGAGTCTTGGTTTTCTCTCTATTCCTCCATGATTCTTGCCTCAAATTAGAGGGAAAGAGAGAGGAGATCTAGATCTACATTTCCACCAATCCATCTCTCCTCTAAGTGAGGGGAACCGTTTGGATGTAGATCTTGGAGATTAATTTGTTGAGTTCTTCCTTGTTCTTCCTCTCTTATTCCCCCATAAGCATTTGTTGCTTTGTTGGAATTTGAGAGTGAAGGATTTGAGCACTTGTGCTCTTGCCATTGGATTAGTTGTATCGGTTTGTGCTCTCCACAAAGATTCGTGGAAGTGAAGTTTGGGAGCTTGTTACTCTTGGGTCTTTGGACCTTAGACGGTGTTGTGGTGACTTGGGAGCCCCCGATTGAGTTGTGGGTGTGTGCCTCAAGAACTTTATAATGGCTCCGGATTCCGCCTTGAAGGATTCCGATTGTGCAAGGTGAACCGAGCCTTTGTGGCGAGGTTCATCAGAGAATATGATGTAGCCCCACATGTGAATATGAACAAGAGGAGGTCCAAGATGATGGAGAAGATGACCAAGAGAAAGATCCAAGAAGATGGTCAAGGAGAAGAGGAAGAAGGAGGCGGAGACAGGCTGGCCGGCCCCCAGGCCGGCCACCCACCAGAGCGAGCCGGCCCCCAGGCCGGCTCCCCACCTGCGCCCGCCGGCCTCCCAGCCGGCCCCCAGACCGGTCCCCCACCTGCGCCCGCCGGCCTCCCAGCCGGCCTAGGCCGGCCCACAGGCCGGTCCCCCACCTGCGCCCGCTGGCCTCCCAGTCGGCCTAGGCCGGCCCACAGGACGGTCTCTCGTGTTTTGTACTACGCCTATAAATACCCCCTGCCTCCCTCAGATCTAGGGTTAGACTGAAATTGAGACTTGAGAGCTATGCTCCCCATCCCTCTTTGCTAGGGTTCCTCTTTGAGGATGGATCTTGTTGTTGCCACTCTTTCACTGCGGTGTCTCTAGTAGTGCAAACCAATCTTTCACTACGGTGATTCTATTGGATCGGTGGACCGGCCGGTAAGAGCAATCGGTTTCATTAAGAGTTAGATTGGCTTTGATTCTTCTATCCAAAGGCTTCTCTTGTGAGAGTTGTTGTTGGGTGGAGATCTCTGCAGGTTTTGCTAGTTATCCTCTTTGTTTGCCCATGATTTCCCCCGATTCCCACCTTGTGTTCATTGTGTTCATCGTGTTCTTCGCGTTCTTCCCCGTTTCCCCCTCAAATCTGTGAAGATCGGGCCAACCCCCTACATCGTATGGTATCAAGAGCAAGGGTTTTCCACGGATTTTGATCGTGTTTCCACCTTTTATTAGCCATTTTTCCACCAATTTTTTTTCTTTGCCATACCAATTTCGAAAATTCACACAAAAAAAATAGCCCATATTGATTTCGTTCGATCTCTCAATTTGGTGAGCGATTTGTGGTTTTGATCCACGGATGTAGTGCTTAAGACCTTTCCCCACCTTCCTTTGGTGTTCCCTTTAGCCAATTTCGCCCAAAATTCGTCGGATTGAAGATTTCCCGGAGCCAATTCTGCTCCCAGCTCAAGTAGCCCGTGCATTTTCGAGTCCACCGGTACTACAGCTAGCACGCGTCTTCACCGACGTGCGTTTCGGGTCGCTTCCTCGTTTCCTCGACGCAACCAAAGGTATAACTTGCGATACATCCCTTTCCTTTTCACGAAACTTTTTCGTAGGAGCTAGTTCTTCAAAGTGTGAGCATTGCACTAGTGTAACACCAAGTGAACATATCATAATCTTGCGAGAATCAACGTGTAGCGGACTCGGCTCGGGCAAAAGAATAAAGCAAAAAGAGAAATAGAAAAGATTCAAAAAAAAAAGAAAAGCCGAGCCGTGATCCTAGTCCTCCTTACCGCCTCAAAGCTCCAATACCCAATAGAGAAATGTGTACACTTGTGCAAATCGGGTGCTCCCTCCTGTACACTTGAGCTAGTTGTCCTTCGAGCGGTGGTGCGGCACGAGCATAGTCTTCGTTAGGTCCAAGTTGCTCATCCCCATAGTCGCACCATCCACATTTGTCTCCACGTGTGAGTTTCCTTTGTTTCTTGGATTGTGTGGTTAGTCTCTTTTGCCTCTTGATCTCTGTGGTTATCCTCCACTTTTTGCAATAGCCTTATCGTTTGCTTCGTTTCGATTTCTTGCCACTTTGCCATACCTAAGCTCCTCATAAGTGTGTGTGAGTCGCTTTTGGATTGCTAATCAACCAACTCTTACTCTTGTGATACCTTTGTCTCGGAAGGCGAGTCCACTTGTCCAATATTATCAACCAAAGTTAAGAGCGGTTATTAGCCACCACATATTCCACATATCACTTGTGTTTTCTTATCATGGCTAGGGAAGAACAAGACGCCGGCATGAGCAAGCAAGAGGAGGCGCTCAAGAGGTACATCGATGACAACTTACGCCGCTATGAGGAGCGCCATCAGGCCGTGCAACATGAAAACAATGAGCGTTTCGCTCAAATCCAAGATTCCATGAGCAAGCTCCTCGACCGAGATCATAGTCGCTCTTCAAGGTCAAGTTCGCGCAGTTCTCACCGCTCCACCGCAAGAAGCCACGCACGGAGTGAGCATGATCAAGGACATCGCCATCGTCAAGAACGCCATCGCCAAGAGATGCCTCATCAACAAGCGAACATGGATCCTCACCAACACGAAGACCGACATCGTCAAGAAGCGCCTCACCCTCTAGCGAACTTGGACCCCCGACACCATCAAGATCGCCATCGTCAAGTAATACCAATCCCAAATGCTAACTTGGATCCCCCACACCGCCATGAGGATAATCGACATCATCATCATGACCTACCTCCACATCGAGCACAACGAGTGCCATTGGCCGACAATCATGTTGATCTTGAAGATGATGAGGATTGTGTTCCACGCCACCAACCAAGGCATCGCCACCGAGGCCGCCATCGACACCATGATGATGATGATGAGGAGCACAACCCACGTTTCAATCCTCCCAAGCTCGTCATTCCAAAGTTCCATGGCACCAACGACCCGGAGGACTACATTGCGTGGGAATCCAAGGTCTCCAAACTATTTCGCGTCTACAAGGTGCCACAAGACAAACGGGTTGACCTCGCCTCCCTAGAATTCGAAGGCTATGCGCAACTTTGGTGGTAACAACTCCAAGCCTCCTTCGAAGACCCAATTGACACATGGAATGACATGAAGTTGGAAATGCACAAGCGTTTTGTGCCACATCACTATGCGCGCGATTTGTACAAGAAGTTGCAAGAGCTCAAACAAGGCCTCAAGACGGTTGACGCGTACTACAAGGAGATGGAGTCAACTGTCTCCCGCGCACACATTGTTGAATCCGAGGAACAATCAATGGCACGATTCTTGAACGGCCTCACGTACCCCATAAAGAAAATAGTGGAATTCCAACCCTATGAGAACCTTGTCGAGCTAGTGCATCAAGCAATGAAGGCCGAGCGCCAAGTCGCGGAAGAGCTCAAGTACATCAAGGCCAAGTCCTTCTTTGCCGCAAAAGCTTCATCATCAACACAACCCATGGCTCAAGTCCACGCTCAAGGCAATGTCAAAAGTGCTACACCTCAATCTCCAACAACTATCAAGAAGACGGCGCCCTCACCCCAAGCCGCCAAGTCATATATCACTTGCTACAAGTGTGGAGGGCAAGGACACAAGTCGTTTGAGTGTACCAACAAGAAGGTGATGATCATCAATGACAATGGAGACTATGAGTCTATGAGCGAAGACGAGTACCACGCATTGAACAAGGTAGCCACAATGCAAAGCTTGAATGAAGACGATGCCCACATCTATTGTGATGGTGATCCCAACCCCACACTAGTCGTCACTTGAGTTTTGACTACAAACACCCAAGGTGATGATGCTCAACGATGCAACTTGTTTCAAACAAAGGCCGGCATCAATGGCAAATCAATCAAGGTAATCATCGATGGTGGGAGTTGTCACAATTTGGCAAGAAAGGAGCTATGCGAGAAACTCAACTTGACGTACAAGAAGCACCCCAATCCTTACCAAGTGCAATGGCTTAGTGACTCCGGCACCGTGAAGATTCAACACACGGTTCAAGTATCCTTCAAGATTGGCTCTTACGAGGACACAGTGGATTGTGATGTGGTTCCAATGTCGGTTTGCCACCTACTTCTTGGTCGCCCTTGGCAATTTAACAAGGCCGTTACTCATGATGGGCGCACCAACTACTATAGCTTCAAATGGAACAATAAGATCCTAGTGCTCCGCCCAATGACTCCAAGCCAAATTATTGCCGACAATGCCAAGACACTTGTGAGAGCGCAAGAAAAACAATCCTCTAGTGAGTTGAGTGGTGAGAGAGCGAACCAGATTCACGTGAGTGAGAGCCAAAAGCCAAATATGAGTGAGAGAGGGAAAAGAGTGAGTCCCGGCGTAGTCTTGTTAGCCAACAAAAGTGTGATGAGGGGTGAGCGAGCGTACCTCCACGAGAGTGAGAGCCACCTTGTCCATTTGAGTGCAAGTAAGTTGAGTGACTTCACCATATGCGACATGGAGTGCTTCCACTTTGAGAACATGAGTGATACACCATATACGTTGAGAGAGGTAGTCGATAGGGCAAGTAAGGCCATTTCGATTTCTAACGACATAACCTCTCCTTCTAGTGTATTTTCTTATGATGTGCTAGGCTCCATGGCGGATGATATGCCTCACCTTGATAAGATGTACATGGAGGTCGAAGAGGAAGCCACCCCATGTTTACATCGAGATGACCGAGTCGACCGCATGAACGCCGCTCCGACCACCACAACGCCTACGTCGCATGAGAGGACATACAAAGGTATGAACATCGGTGTTGATGATGCCATGATCCCACTAGTGGACATGATGATCTCCGAGCGCTTGCACATTGTGGATGCTCCTATGGACATCACATATGGTACTTTCTCTTTCACTTGTGATACCTTGCCTAAAAACAATGTTGATCATTTGGATTCCCCTATTTGTGATGATTGTTCGATGAGGAGCATGCCTTGCTATGCATGTTTCCGTTTCCCTCCAACTGTTGCATGCAATATGTCGAACAATTTACATTTCACATGTATTGCTCGCAACAATGATAAAATGCTTGATAATGAGTTTGCCCCAATAGCATCCTCACTTTTTGGAGTTTGTCCCTTCAACAATGTAGAGAATTACTCTTCCTTCTTTGTACACGATGACCATCCGCATACTTCTCACTTTCATTTTGCGTTTTGTGTGTTTGGTCATGTGCAAACGAAGAGACACATCTTGATGGATGATGTGTACATATCCCATGCACATATTTCCCTTTTATGGAATTTCATGTGTAATGGTACTCGCTTGCTAATGTCAACCTCCATTCAAAATGAGTTGACCGAAAGAGCTTTGGCAAGCATAATAAATGATATCTTTGCTTCAACCCCGGCTCTATTACCTTTCCCACGTTTAGCATCAAACAACTTGCACACTTGCTTTTTCTTTTGGACTCGTGAGGATGTTCTGAGGAATTGCTTGCACATTGCACTCGCCTTTGCTTTGCCTCCAATGCACGTGTGTTGTGTTAACGGTGCTATGATTAACCTAGGACATGTTATCAATGATGTGCTCCTATATCATGCACACACATGCTTTTCTTGGTCTTTGTTGTGTGAAGGTACAAATGAGTGGATCGCCACCCACAACTTCACGGCACTAGATTGCGCATCAAAGGAATGTTGTCGTCTTGATAAGGTGATTTCCTTCTACTTAAGTGCCCATGTCATGAACTTAAAGAATTGGATACTCTTTGAGTGTTGTTTCGTCTTCTTTGTGAGCTCTCTAGGTTCAATGCAAGGCGAAAGAACATTGAAGAGCGGCCATACATTTGGCGTCAAGAAAAGCTCCATGGTGATTACTACTACATCAACGTCAAGCCATCTAACCCCTTCACATGCTGAGAATGTGCTAGCGTCGAGGACGATGCTTTCCGAAGGGGGGGGGGGATGTTGTAGCCCCACATGTGAAGATGAGCAAGAGGAGGTCCAAGATGATGGAGAAGATGACCAAGAGAAAGATCCAAGAAGATGGTCAAGGAGAAGAGGAAGAAGGAGGCGGAGACAGGCTGGCCGGCCTCCAGCCCGGCCTAGGCCGGCCCCCAGGCCGGCCACCCACCAGAGCCAGCCGGCCCAGGCCGGGCCCCAGGCCGGTTCCCCACCTGCGCCCGCCGGCCTCCCAGCCGGCCTAGGCCGGCCCCCAGGCCGGTCCCTGTAACAGCCCCACTTTTGGTACCAGAAAATATGAGTAAAATTTTCACTTTTTGTATCTCACTTGCATCATGGCATCCCTCATTCCTATTTTGCTTCACATAAAATAATAAGAAGCAACAATTAACAACCCCAAGGTGGTGATGTGAATGGTGAACAAACTCTCAAATTAAATTCTCATATTTGTCCAGGAAGTTCCAAAGCTAAATTATAAATATTCTACAAAGGCATTTTAATGCAAATGGAAATTAAAAAAAAGGGGAACATCCAAAATGGGTGCAATTCAAACTTGAATTTCCAAGCCAACATAAACTTCCAAAAATTCCAAATAAAAATATGGTGGGCTTCCTTATCTTGTTCTGAGACTCCATGAATATTTTTATAATTTTTGGAAATGATTTGAGGCCTCAATTAAATAGAAAAGGCTGCTGTCTTTTAAAGAAGTAAAAACAGAAAAGACAGAAAACAGGCAGGGGGCTTTCTGCAAAAGTTCCATCTCCTTCACACTGTAGTGGCCATGGCTGTAGCGACCGAGCTGCCGCACTCATCCCCGACGCACCCGCTCGATCCCTGGCCTCCATCGGTGGATAAGAGGGTTCCCCGTTGCCCTAGCTCCTCTCTCGCCCCTCACTTTCCCCCCGGCACCGAAACCCTAACCCTAAGCCGCTGCGGCCATGCCCGAAACCTAGCTGTGCGCCGCCGCTCGCCGCCGACGTTGGAGACCGCCAGGAGCAGATCGAAGCACACCGGAAGCTCGGCCTCCTCCCCTTCTTCCTCCTCGCCCCAGCAATCGGACCGGGGAGCTCGGGATCATCGCGTTCTTCTTCATCTTCTCCGCCTCCGACCGCCGGCCGCCGAGCACGATTCCGTCGTCGTCAGCCCTCCTCTGCCTCCGACGAGCATCTATACGTGCTCAGGGTGAGCATGCGGTCCTTCTGGACATCTCCACCTCCCTTCTCTCCCCCTAGGGCGCTAGCTCCACCGTAGCCGCCGTCGGCCGTCCGTCGCCGTCGTGGTCACTCCGGTGACCTAGAACCGGCGGCGCCGCCTTCACTTGGTTCACCGTAGTTAGGCGCGTCGGATGCGTCCGATTGCTAGCCTCCGAATGTAGGGCATCGACGGATGCGTCCACGCCCTCGCCGCCGGGCACCGCCGTGTCGCGCCGGTCGTGGCGTCCCGCGCCCGGGTCAAACCTGCGGGTGGGCCGCTGGCCGACGTGGCCTGCCAGCATGGCAGCGGCCCCGCCGTTCAGCCTCTGTGGCTAGCCCACACGCTGGTGCAAAACGTTTTCGGCCCAATTTCTGGAATTAAAACAAATGGCAGAAAATTGATATGAACTTTGAAATTTGATAACTTTTGAACCACAAGTCCAAAAAATGCAAACAATATACCAAAATGCTCAGGGATAAAATGTCTACCTGTTAGTACCATTGGTAGAATTATTTGACCAAAATAAATTGCCTGGATTTAATAAAAACAGAAATGGCAGAAAATAAAGGGAATTTAGAAATTGCATAACTTTAGTTTTACTTGTCCAAAAATTGTGGTCAATAGCTCAAAATGTTCAGTGAACAATGGGCTACCACTTTATGCCATTTGAGAGAGATGGAGAATTAAAATTTAGTGCTGTTTACATAAATTACCAAAATGGCAGATTTAAATCCCATATTGAAAATATCATAACTTGGTGGATATTAATTCAAAAATTGCAAATGATATACCAAAATGACCAGCAAAGCAAATGCTATCTATCTATGTTAATATCACAGCATGCAAATAAATTTTCCTTTGATGTTAATTTTCGAATTGGTTAAAATGATTTAAATCGCATAACCGTTTAAATCACCATTTCTTCACCATTAATCGGAAAAATGCAAACAAGGTACCAAAATGATCAGTAGGATAATACCTATATAATAGTGTCATTATCATGCATTTAGGACCCATATTTCAGTACTGGACATTTTGGTAAATAACACAAATCACTAAGTTAAATATGGAGTTTTAACCCGTTAATTGTGATATCTAATTTAGGGGTTCCATTTAACTTGTGGGACATGCCCAATATGTTTTCAATGCATAATTTGACCATCTCATCATGATGTGCATTGCACCTTGTATTCGTGTTATTTATTTCCTTTCCTATATTGTTTGTGTTTCGGTAGATTCAGGAGTCGAGGTTCCACCACAATACCTTGACAACCAGCGCGACCAGTACTACCAGCAAGGCAAGAGCTAACCTAACCTTCTTGGCATATCTCATATTACCCAAGTATTTTATCCACCAAAATATTGCATTCGATTCTAGCAACAAGTTTTTGTCAGTATATAGAGTATCCTATCATTGCATGCTCCCTGAACCATTAACTGTTTTCACTCCTATGAACCATAGGTTGATGTGTTGGCCGGAGATCAATCATATCTGTTGTATGTTATGCTTAGATATGCTTAGCCATGCTCAGTCGAATGCTTAAGTTGTCCGTTGATTATTTCCATAATTGTGAAGTGAATGGAATGTTCGGACAGTGGTGGAGACTTGTGTTGATAATTAATTGCTAAGAAGGCTGGGATGAGTTGCCATCGGGGATGGTGTTTTGTCTTGTTCTGGCCCCTAGGTGTGAGTTCTTATCTCTTGAACCAAGACCGAGCGTGCTTCCAAAGGTGGGAGTATGGGCTCCTTACTAACCGAATAATTAGTGCGGGCGTATCCAAGGGTCCTCTAGTTTGCGCTTTCCATTTGCGGGTGTGTGGACGGAGATGATGATGATGGTGGAGGTGATAGGAGTGGCGATGGGGCAGGGTGTTGAAATAGGCGCTGAACTTGTCCTGTCGTCATGATGGCCCTTGGATAGTCTCACGCTTTGTAAAGGTTTAACCGCGCCTGCCCTGCCGGCTTTCCCCGGAAGAGAGCTAAATGATCAGGCAAGGGGTCGGACGGTACTAATGGTAAAAACAGTACACCCCTGCAGGGTTTAATCTTTTCGAAAAGCCGTGTCCGCGGTTATGGACAACTTGGGAATAGATTATGAGATCATAGATAACCTGAACCTTTAATCAAATGGCAGCTAGAGGTTGCATAATCAATGTGTGTTAAAAGGTTCATTTCCTCGAGGGAGGTTCGAGGGAGTGCCTTGGTGGAGATAAGTGGAGTTGCTGAATATAGTAGGTTCCTTGTGAACCGAAGAGAAAAGTGTTACCCTCTTATCCCCTTATGAAAACCTTCTGATTAGACGATGCCATGAGTCCTAGTCTTCGGAAGGAAAAACTAACTTTATGCAAAACAACTACTTATATAGATTTGAAGCCTCCGTCAGCATCGGGCCTATATCGCCCTACTAATTCTTGCGAGTACGTCGTACTCAGCCTTGCTTTGTTGATTATTATTTGTTTCAGAGGAGGACGCCACCGAACTGGAAGGTGGGTTCTACGTTGACTTCGACGAGTAGTCTGGGGTTCCCAGGTGGCAGCTTGGGACATCATGGAACAGGCTGGCACGGGATGTTTATCTGTAGGCCTCTTAGGCCATAATTTGGATCTTGTTGTTTAGACAACTTTAAATTCGCTTCCGCTTGTTGTAATGATGGGTCAGTGACCTCTGATGTGTCATTTGCTATCTTTCTCAATTATATGAGTTGAACTATGATATCTTTGTGTCGTAGAGTCTGTGATGTGCCAGTTGTTCCACAGTCTTGGTCTCTTTGTTATACGTGAAAGCGATGTCTGAGCTTATGGCATGATTGAGGTGTTGTGTGCCGATGATGTATTCCGAGCACGCCTGCCAATGTGTTTTGGCCTGGGATTGGTAACCCCAGTAACCCTTGATTGTGTAGCATGACCGGTTGCACAACGTTTCACTGTATAGCGCTGGGGTCAGGGCGCTACAGTCCCCCACCTGCGCCCACCGGCCTCCCAGCCGGCCTAGGCCGGCCCACAGGCCGGTCCCCCACCTGCGCCCGCCGGCCTCCCAGCCGGCCTAGGCCGGCCCACAGGCCGGTCTCCCGCGTTTTGTACTACGCCTATAAAAACCCCCTGCCTCCCTCAGATCTAGGGTTAGACTGAAATTGAGACTTGAGAGCTATGCTCCCCATCCCTCTTTGCTAGGGTTCCTCTTTGAGTATGGATCTTGTTGTTGCTACTCTTTCACTGCGGTGTCTCTAGTAGTGCAAACAAATCTTTCACTGCGGTGATTCTATTGGATCGGTGGACCGGCCGGTAAGAGCAATAGGTTTCATTAAGAGTAAGATTGGCTTTGATTCTTCGATCCAAAGGCTTCTCTTGTGAGGGTTGTTGTTGGGTGGAGATCTCTGCAGGTTTTGCTAGTTATCCTCTTTGTTTTCCCACGATTTCCCCCGATTCCCACCTTGTGTTCATCGTGGTCTTCGTGTTCTTCCCCGTTTCCCCCTCAAATCCGTGAAGATCGGGCCAACCCCCTACATCAGAATAGGGTGAGGCCTTTGTGACGTTGAGTAGGCCTATTTTTTTTGATAAAGGAGTAGGCCAGTTGTGACGAGCTCACACCCCTCCAACGAGACGTACTCCCTTAACAAGGAGGAACTCGGGAATACATCCTCGTCTCCGCGTGTCTCAGTTATTTCTATACCCGAGCTCTTTACTTATGCAATTTACATTGTGATAGCCTTCGTGCTTGAAGTTTTATATCTTGCTATCACCTTGTTTTTATCTTGCTTAGCATAAGTTGTTGGTGCACATAGGTTAACCTAGTATATTTGGTTTTGTGTGCTTGATAAATTAAACGTTAGTTTTATTCCGCATTTATCAAGCCTAATCGTAAAAGTTTTAAATCGCCTATTCACCCCCCCTCTAGGCGACATCCTTGTCCTTTCAATTGGTATCAGAGCCTGGGCTCTCATTATTAGGCTTTACCGCCTAGAGAGTAAAGATGTCGTTTAGAGAATTAGTGCATGATCCCACTTTTATATTCGATGGCACAAATTATGATGTATGGAAATTTCGCATTCTTAACCTTCTTAGGGACATAGACCCAAATATAAAGAGAATTGTAGATATGGGTTTTTCTCCTCCAAAGGATTCCCAAAAGTTATCTTTAGAGGATGAGGAAAACTGTTATCTCGACACTCTAGCATCTAATGGTCTTATTTGTGTTTTGAGTAATGTAGTTCTTGATTCAATCATGCCTTTTCAGAACGTTCATGAGTTGTGGACAAAACTTCAAGATAAATATGATGTGCCCAACATTATTGAGGATGATTGTTCTCCCTCCACCTCCGGCCGTGATGAGTTCTCATCTTCTTCCACTTCACCAACATGTGAATTGTCACAAGGTAATCATACGGTGAGTGGTGGTAGAAATTGCTTTGTTGATGGTGAATATTCTATTGACTATACTTCATCTCTATCTCATTGTAATGTTCTATCTTTGAACTTAAACACTTCTAGCACTTGAAATGCTTTACATGCTAGTGCTGATATCCTTGCATATCATCTAAAAATTTCTTGTACAAATCTCATGATGATATGTTTGCCTTACCGTGTTGCCATGATAAAAATGCTTGTGTTCCCTCTAATTCTTGTTCTATTAATAATGTAGAGGAATCCCAATTATCTATGGAACAAGATGTGAACTTGAGTAGTTCCTTTATTAATGGTTCATCTTCATCAAACATCCTTTGCCTTATGGCAAAATCTTAAAGTAGTGATGATGATAATAATATTGATGAGGAAGAAAATGACGATGATGCTTTCTTTCATAAGAAAGGTCTAATGATCCTTAATGTTCTTTCAAAGAATAAAAATGCTCGTGATAACCTCCATGAAATCATGAGCACCCTTATTGAGCGTGGGCTATCTATTAAGGCTTTGGAAGCAAGCCTTGTAGAAAAAGGAAGAATTGAAAGAGAGGATGCTGATGAAAAAGCATCTTTAGAAAATGCCCTTGAGGAAGAGCATGAGACTCGGGTTGATCTTGAGGAGAAACTCGAATGCATTGAGGAGTCTCATAATGAAATAATTGCTAAACTCATCAAAGAATGTGACCATGCTCATGCTAAATATAAAGTCACTAAAAAGGAAAATGCTAAGTTGAATGATGAGCTTGACAAGTTGCCTTCAACCACACCTAATGTTAATGATGCGTGTGCTACTAACTCCACTTCTTGTGAAGCATCTATTTTGAAGGAGAATGCTGAGCTAAGGGCTCAACTTGAATTGCTAACTAGCAAGTATGGGAAATTGGAAGAAAGTCATGAAAAGCTCACTAGCTCTAATGATGATCTTATAGCATCCCATGCTAGGCTAATGTTAGCTCATGGGGCTATCACTACCAAGGTAACATCTTGTGAGCCTCATGTGGACAATGGAGCATATTTAACTAAAAATGGATATTGCCTTGTGCTAGTCCTAGTAGTTCATCCACTCATAATGTTGGTACATATTGTGATGAATTACTTTCATTGCCTTGTTGCTCTAACAATGATGCATCTACCTCCTCTAGTACTCGTGTTGACACTAACCATGTAGAGAAAAGAGGTGAGCTCAAGGCCGAAGCCACTTCTTTGAAAAAAGGCTTGGAAAAGCGTCATGAAGGGAAGACCACACTTGACAACATGTTGAGTGTGCAACAATCCCCCAATGACAAGAGTGGACTTGGATTCAACTCCAACAACAAGAACAAGTCCAAGATTGATAAGAAGAAGGGCCAAGTACAAGTCAAGAATCCGGCCAAGATCACTTGCTTCAAGTGCAAGCAAGAAGGGCACCATGTTAGGGATTGCCCAGTGAAGAAGAAGCCTCTTAGTGAGAAGCAACTAGGGAAGCGGCCTCTCGTTCAATCTCATGCTCAACCACGTGTTGAACAAAGGCCACTTCCTAAGAAGACTCAAGCTAAAGCTCCTCAAGTTGAGGACCCTATTAAGAAGAAAGAGAAGAGTCGATGTTGCTATTTATGCCGTGAGAAGGGCCATTTTGCTTCTTCATGCACTAACGGTACCCTATCGAACCCCATTATAATTAATGATGTGTATTCTCTTAGGAAAGATAGGGTTGGCAATGTGTTTGCCAAATATGTGGGAACTCAAAGTGGTGTCAAGAAAAGAAACATTTGGGTTGCCAAGCCTATTGTGACTAACCTCTTAGGACCCAACTTGGTTGGGGACCAACAAGCTCAAACTTGACCAATAGGTGTTTATGGAGGACATTGGAGACTTGGCTATCTTTGAAGAATTAAGGGATCTTCATGTTTATATCTATCAAGCCAAGTCATTTGGAGTATATTGTCCTATATCATATCGAATGTTCCTCCTTGCGGTAACTTGTATTTAAATCATATATACATTGAAAGTTGCTCGTTCCCTTGCATGTGTTAGTTTTGTTCCTAGCATGTGCTTGTATATGATGTGCTTCTCTCTTACTTATCTTGAGAAATCAAGTGAGTGTATGTTAGTTGTGCATCATGTATGTGTAAACTTTGTGTTGAGTCTTTATTGAATCTTGTGTAGATTTTAGTTGGCTCTTTTGAGATATTAATGGACTATCCCATTTTGGGGGAGTGATATGCTTCGTGCAATTCACAATCCTAAAATGTGTATACATGAGGAATACCACTTAGTGTTGATATATGAAAATTATCTAAGTCCCTATGTGGTATGTCATGCTCATGAGAAATTCAAATTCTACAATGTCCATTAATTATCTCTAGTTGGATTTTATTTGCCTCTTGCTTAAATAAAATGGATTATCACATTATGGGGGAGTAATAAGCCTTGTGCACATTACAAGCCTAGAAAATGTGAACATATGAGGTGTTGCCACTTAGTATTGATATTTTAATTATCTTGTTCCTTGTGGCATGTTTTGCTCAAACAAGTTCCAATTTGATCTAGTGTGTCTATTGGCTCTTTCTTTTGGATCTTGTTGTTATGAGTTTGCTTGGTGTGGTTTTCTTCAAATATGCATTTCCATATCCTATTGGAGAAATCATTCACCTCATCTTTCTTTAACCATGGCTTTGCCGGTTGGTTCGAGTAGTTGGAGCTACCAACAAATTCTTTCGAAGCATTGTGTTTAAATCTTATCCTTCTATATGCTTTTATTATGAAGTTGGTCTTGAATATCATTCCTATATACCACCGAGAAATATCTCTATATACTCCTTGTCCATGACAAGTGATACTCATAATTGTGGTGGATTTTGTAGACCATCTTCATATTGGCTATTGCGTTGAATTGCCTTATTTTTTCCAAGTGTTTATTTTGACTCCCGTTGTCTTCATTGCCACTTGCATGGATCCTATTTTTCAATTGGTATTGTTTAGTGTGTAAATAACATATGTAGAGTAATGATCCCTTGCGTGTGCATTTTGTATTCAAATGCAAATATCAAGATAATGCATGAATCTTGGGGGAGCTATCCTTTATTATTTAGAACACTATCCTATCAATCATTTTTTGATCCTTTAAATTGGCATTTAATTTCTATCTTATGTGTTTATGGAAGACTAACCTTTTCTTTTGATGCTTTGTGCCATCATGAAAAGTGTAGAGAGTGTTTGGTTTAGTTGTTGTAACCTTGCTCTCTCTTGGGAGTCTTGCTTTCTCAATTCTTGTTTTATGTTTATCCTCTAAAAATGAGAAAATCCATTTGAGCACGTCTCTTACTTTTATCTTATAATGCTCATTGGCCTTGCCTAGGTACCTTCAATTGGTATTAATTGGAATTTGATATCTCATCCATAGATATTTGTTTCAATTAGTATCTCTTATGGGAGCTTTGATACCTTCTTCCTTGACTTCTCTTTTACCTGATATCTTTCAAATAATATCCTTCTTTTGGTATGCTCGCTTCTAGTTGGTATTTTTTAATTGGTGTCTTATCTCTCATGTGTTGTTTGATTTGATTCCTTTTAATATCTCACTTCATGTGTTGATGTGTTTTGGAATCAATCATGTGTTGATTTTGATTTTGATATAATTTGGACAACCTTTTATGTCACACATTGGTGTGTCCTCTTCTTGGTTTACTTGGTGTTTTTGTCCAAATTATATCTCGTTTGGTTCTTGAAAGACTTTGCATATATATTCTCTAATATATATATATATTATATGGCATGTTTGTCTTTCTTGATCCAATACATAGGGGATACTCCACCGAATCCTAAAATCAGCTAAGATGTGCATGAAATTCAATTTCATATCTATATGCACATATTTATGTGGAGTGTGTCCTATCTATTGTAGTATATCTAACTACGATGGGACCCAATGAGTTTGGGAACCATTTTGTACTTGAATTTTGTTTTTAGGTACAATGGAGAAGCATTGGATGCTTCCCTCATTCATAAGGAATGTGTTCTCACCATGTGATTATAGGAGTCAAGCTATGATGACTACAAAGGATCATCTTCTTCATCACCAATGCATCTCGGCAATAATTATCTACCTCATGCATCCCTTTCTAGTTTTCAACCTTGTGTAGGTTGCTTCTTGGCATTACAGCTTCTAATTATATAAAATTGTTGTGGTTTTGGCATATTTCTTTCACTTGGTATGTCTTTGTGATATTTGTGATGAATTTGCAAAAACCTTTCCTACAATTGATATTAGTTATTTGTGATACTTGTTCCCTATCTCAAATCATCTCCACTATCTCCTGTTCCCTTGTGATATGTGTGATGCATTTGATGTGTTTGAAGTTCATTTATATACAATGAGATAAATTTGAGCTATGTGCTACGCTTTTAAGCAACAATCTCTTTTGTATATTCATGACTTCCTTTTGGATATCTTTCTCTCATTCTTCATTAACCATTTCATATGTGCATGTTTCTTTCTGGATGTATATCATCAATGATTTGTCTACTTAGAAACCTATACATATGAGAGAGGTCACCTTTTAATTGGTATCCTATTTCTTTTGAGTCACCTTGTTTATTATCTTTGATTCTTTGGTGACTTTGAAAAGAAAATTTCTCATGAGTGCTTGTCTTATTTCTATTTGCATCTTTGCGCACTCAAGTTTTATTGAAGATCTTTGACTTCATGCTTATCATGGTGAGCATGTTGATTTTTATTGGCTATATGCTCTCACTAGCTTTTGGCATTTTCAATTGGTTTTAGTTTCCAATTGGTATCCGTAAGCTTGTGAACATACTCCTTTAAAGATCTTCCTTTCATCTCGGTTGGGCCTATCTTATGTTGAGTCCTTTAAATTGGTATCTTCTTATGCACTACTAGGGAAAGGCCTATTAGTGGCGCACCAAAACAGGCTTTCTGTGGCGCATCCTGGAAATGGTGGGATGTGCCATAGACATCTCGCCACTAAAATATATTTCTGTGGCGCACGCAGCCGGTGTGCCACAGAAATGCTAAGATTCTGTGGCGCACCCTCCACCGTGCGCCACAGAAATATTTCAGTGGCGCATCCCTCTGCTGTGCGCCACAGAAATAGGTGCGCCACAGAAAAAAAGGACATGCGCCACAGAATACTTGTATAGGTATTCACAAATTTGTACAACGCTGTACAAATATAGATATATATACAGGATTTATATAGATATACATGATTTACATAGATATATAGGATTTATACAGATATAATAGAAATAATAATATAACAGACACATTACTATGTTACCACATTACTTAGAGCCCGAGATACACATACATATTGTGACAAGTGCCGAATTTTTACACAAGTCATGATACAAAAGTTCATCGTTTCACACATTACAAATGAAGAGGTCACCGCTTACACTAGGATCAAGTAGAGTACAGCCGCGATGATGGTGAGGAAGAGCGGGGAGGACGATCATGGATCCTTCTTCTTCATCGGCGTCGGGAACGGTTTATAGCCCTCTTTTGTCGTCCACATCCTGGTGTCCTGCTGAGCCTCTAGGATTTCGATCTCCCTCTCAGGCAACCCTGGAGATGGATTGGGATATATATATATATATATATATATATTGGTTAATAATATAAATAGAGTATGATTTATTCATCTAAGTGGACAAGTCTATAATAAAGAAAATAAAGAAGCACTTATTGCTACCTCTGATGTAGTGTAATGACCCACTATTATGGTTGACATCTTCGATGATGATTTGCGATAACTGCACCTGGATGCGATGGAAGTCTTCTCTAAGATTAGCATCGGTGATATCCCCCGCACATTTGGTCCATTCTTGGAGACTAGATGGCAACCTCGTTTTCTCAGCATCCCGGACAAACCCTTTAAGGTGATGGAGGACGTAGAAGGCCTCCTTCACGCTGCCAGGATTCTGCTTGATGTAGCAGAACTCGGTCACATGCTTGAACCGGTGTGTGCCGTCATTGCTGAAAACTTCTTGCTTCTTTTCGAAGGGGCCTCCCTTTTTGGCATAGCCCTCGAGAGCCTCATCGAGAACACCCTTTATTCTGTTGTAGTCTTTCTTCATAATCAAACTCCCCGAGTCGAAATAATTGGAAGTGGACCACCTCTGGTTCAGGATGATGAGTGTGCAGTACTTGTTCCTGCTCAACACAATTGAAACGGAATGTTGGAAAGGATCAGCAATGGAACAAATCTACAAGAAAGCATAAGTTACGACGGCGGCGAGCGGATGTGTACTTACTCGGGAAAGAAAGGCACATGAAGGTTGTTCTTCCTGTTGTTGGTCAGCATGAACCTCTGGAGGTACTCTGTTGCCTTGGTCCGTGTCAGTGATCCTTCCACCAGCTGGCAGTCACGCATGTAGTAGGGATCTGCTACCGCGACGTACGGGGTATTATCTCTCTTGATCTTCATCGCCATATTGAGCGCGTATAGGCGGACCAAGTTATAGTCCAGCCGTCTAGAGTGAAACAGATTGAAGACGGATTCGCGGGGCTTCATGGACGAAGTCTAAGTCCTTTGGCACCTTGAACGTGAACACCGGGTAATTTGGCTCCTTGTCTTTAAGAATGAGGCCCTCTAGCATCAAGATAGATTCATGCAAAGAGTGCATGGGTCCACGTGCGAGGCGGAGCAGCTCCGGAGGCAGTATCGGTTTACCCACTTCATGAACTCGGGCCAAGCCATCCGCACGGGGTGATACCGTGTCTTCATGACCCCGGATAGTCTTAGGAGCTGGCTGGCTCGTAGAGGTGCCTGGCCCCCTCTTTCTCTTCCTGTGCTTCTTCTTCATCTTCGGGGATGGTGAGGGTGGTCGGGGTGCGGACTCTGGGAAAACCGTCTTACGTAGTGTACCAGGGCTGAAGATGTTAGTCGGTTTGCGTAGAGCTTGATCGCCGGCCTCCGGAGGCGTGTCTTGAGATAAACCCTGGAAGTCCAGACGCTGCGTGCATGTAGTAGGACGAGCAGGTTGATCGCCTTGAGCGCGGAAGGGTTCTTCATCCACAGGAGGCATGTACATGTCCATGCTAACGCCAGTGTTGAGGAAGCCCTCGACGTCGACATCATCACCATCGTCGTCGTTGGCATCAAGTTGAGGTGCAACGGCAGCGCCTTTGGACGGTTGCGGTACAGATGCTCCCAACAGTTTTTGGTGGCGGCTGCTGGTGGCGACGACCGACGGTTCCTTCCGGGTGGCGGTGATGGCTGCAGGCTTCGAGGGCCGAACGATCAGGGGCCTCGAGGTGGAGCCGGTGGTGCGCCTTAACCCTAGAAGACCAGTGCCAAGACGAATCTGGGTCTTCGGCCATTTCATCATCCAGCCGGTGCAATCTTTAAGGACCATGCCCTCGTTGGCTCCCGGAGGTTGAATGGGGGGCTGGATGTCGCGAAATTCAGGCACTATCGTAATCAGCCTGACCCTCATTACGTCCTCGTCCATTTTACCGTGGTGCATTTTGTGGGTCATTGGTTGTACGATAGTGCCCTGAGCACAGTCCTTCAACTCGCCGCCGGGCACCACCCTATGCAGTAGTATGCAAGGCATGTCCTGAGTCAAAACATATTGGGCATCATGAGATGGCAGTCATCATAGGCATAGTTATAGAAGATGCCACGGACTAACTAATTAGTTACCTGGGTGATGGCGTCGAGCTCGGCAACTGTCGAGACAAGGGTGCCGGTGCCGGCGGCCGGCCTATCATTCTCCGTCTGCTCGGTTGCATTATGAAGCACAGTCGCCGGCGGCTGCGGCTTGGTATCTTTCTCGGTAGGGGGCGTCGTTGCGTTGGGCTGCGGGGTCGTCAGGTCCGGCGACACGTTTTGGTTCATGATGGAGTTGCTGCCACTGATGCTGGGCACGTATGTCGGCCCCTGTCGACCTGCCGCATTCCAAGCAGCTAACCCCTCCATCAACCCAGGGGGTAAGAAACTTTTCAGCTTCTCGTCCAATAATCGATCAACCGTGGTGGAGTCCACTTTTTGATTCTCCAGTGTCTCCACCTTCTTCCTTAGCTCCAGAACCTCGGCTTTATCCTTACTCGGCTTCCTCCTCTCCTTTTTCGTCTCGGCGTCCGAGTGGTAGTAGTTGATGAACTTCATGCTCGTACCAAAGCCGGACACACGGCCAGCTGACGTCGGCGGCAGCGACTTGTCCCTACGCTTGTAAACGTTCGTCGCCCTGTTGAAAGTCGTGTCCCACGGCTCCGTCGACCCCTAGGACGACGGGCCGCCGGCCTCAGTGTCAGCCTTCAACTCTGCCTCCTGCAGACAAATTAGGCATTAATTTAGAGATTTGGCTTCGTTATCTAACTAGATCAACGCAATGGACTTTGAGATATCCGCGGTAATTAAATTCCTTACCAGATACTTCTCGAAATCCTTCACTGCGTCATCGTCGGTAACGAATTCCCCCGTGTTCTTGTCCAGATAGTAGCGGGACCGGACAAAGTACCTCGTCTGCTTGTCCGTGATTTTTCCCACAGGTTCTTTTTTCCGAGACATGCATACTCGGCATCCTCCTTGTCCCAAATGGGATTTTTCCTCGGTAACCGCTGCTTCCACAATGGTGGTTACCTATGTTTTGCTCCCGCATGTCCTTCCCCCACTTGGTCCATTTTTTAGCCTCCTCAGTTCTTAAGGACAACTTGAATTCCTCGAACTCTTCTTGGTCGAGCATCGGCTCTTTGGCTTTTATCTCCTCCCAGCTGAGACCCTTCTCAATCTTTCGCTTCACCCGAAATTTCTAGCTGCTCAAGGCGGTGCTCATCTTCATGATGGCTAAACTGTCCACCTTTTTGTTGAACGGCTCCGGGAACATGTACCGTTGGTGAAGCTTCTGGACGAGGACGTCGGCCAAAGCCTTATTGGCCGTGCTTCTGATGTCCTTCGTGTTGATGGACATGCTTTCCCGGATGATGCACCCTAGTTTCATGCTGTACCCTTTGGCAAGGACCTCAGGCGCCACTGGTAGGCCACTTGGTGTGACCTCGGTGAAATGGTCTGTGACGTTGGCGAGCACTTGAGGTGTCCTCTCCTTCCTTTGCTTCTTCTGCTTCCGAGCGGTCGGGTTGCCACCACCATCCGTGTGGTCGCCGCCATCGGTGGTGGTGGTGTCATCCTCATGGCCGCCACTAGCAGCTCCATCGGTGGTTTCAGCGTCATCATCCTCTGGGGCATCTTGCTCATCGTCGGCATGGTCGTCACTAGTAGCTCCGGCGGCGGCCTCCTCCTCCTCCAACTCCTGGGACGCTTCCTAGAACGACTTGTTGGCGTCTCTAGCTATTTCTTCGACGCTCATGTTCTTAGAAGGGCCCGCGGGCTCCGACATGTTTGCACTTAATTAAAAAGAGGCAAAAAGTTAGTACAACACAAATATAATAAAAAAATCACTTAATTAAGTACTAAGATACCCCGGCCCATGCATTAGTCGCAATACCCCATATGTCCTATTTTTAGCAAAGTCATGCTAAAATTCACGAAATTTTTTGGCATGACCTTTGCTAAAAAAGGGACATATGTAGTACCCAAATTTGCCAGAACGGAAGTTAATCGACGTTCCGGCAATCTCAAGGGCCTCTCGGGGTACCTGCAAGCATTTCACAAAAATATCCACATCTCCGGCTGGCATCTCCGGCCGGCATCTCCGCGACACGATGGTCGGAGCACAAACAACCACGACAATCTCCACGACACGATGGTCGGAGCACAAACAAGCATTGGTCAAGAGGCAACTTACTCAGACACCGTCCTTGTGATTCATCACAGCAAACAAGCAAGCAGATAAGGGTGACTTAATTATCCAGTGAAATAAGTGCAGTATATGGTCAACACCCACAACAAGAAAACATACACCATGATGAAGAGGCCTATTGAAGGACAAAAACTTTGAGTCGAAAAGCAGCAACTGCTTGTAACTTGCTGTCAAAATTAAAAATTGTGCACATTTGCTCAGAATATATGATCAGTTTAGGGTGTGTAATCAGGGCAGGAGCAACTTTTTCTAGAGCAACCTTGCTCAGATACCGTTCTTGTGGTTCATCACGGCAAACAAGTGAAAACAGAAGTCGTGTTTAAGATTGCACTGAGCACTAACAACTCAAATAAGCACTGAACATTGTGTTCATCTCATTAAAAAAAATGTAACAGCGTGCAACCTTGGTCTAGCAAATTTCACAAACACCTTATGTGCATGTGTAGAGGGGAGGGAGAGGGGGAAGAGGAGCAACACCTGATCGGGGAGGGGATGGAGGGAGTCGAGGGAGGCGGTGTCAAGGGCGCGGCGGCGTCGAGGTCTCCTCCGGCCGTGGGCGTCGAGGTCTCCTCCGACCGCGTCGTCGAGGAGGGAGCGGCGGCATGCACGGCCGGTCCTCTGCGGGCGTCGAGGACGGAGCAGCAGCCAGCGGTTGGGTGGAGACGGCACGCCAGCGTCAAGTGGTGCGGCGCGTGGGGGTGGTGCGGCGGCGCGTGGGGGCGGTGGTGGTGCGGCGGCGAGGGGTGGTTCACATACGTGCGCGCGGGACGGTTTGGGAAATTTGGGAAAGGAGAGGCCGGCGCAGGAAGGGCCCACATGTAAGTGGGCGCATAAAAATTCTGTGGCGCATCCTCGCCTGGGTGCGCCACAGAAATGTGAGATTCTATGGCGCATCCCAACCTGGGTGCGCCACAGAAATGTGGTATTCTGTGGCGCATCCTCTGTAGTGATGCGCCACAGAATTAGGTGGCCTAAAACTTTAAAAGTACTGATGTTTCATGACACCAACAGCAACATAGCCCAATGGTTTCCAAGCTGAAACTTGGGGCAGCCAGGTTCGAATCCTGGCTGTCTCACATTTTTTTCTTTTAAAAAAAATATTTTTGGTTAAATTTTAATAAAGAACACAAACACATTTGTTATTCTTTAAAAAAATATATTTTTAGTTATATTGAAAGAAGGAACAGACACACATCTTAAAGAAAAGAATATACACACATTTGTTAGCAGACCATTATTTTATTCATGATATACATATATATGCTTGTCTGACACATACACACAAATTAACACACAAAAAAGTCTTCTTCATCCCGGCGGCCGGTTCGGAGCTAGCTTCTCTTCTTTCCCTTCTTCGCGGTTGAATACTTTAGGCCGGTCACCTTGAGATTTCGTCGCGTGAACGGACAACCTTTAGTAGGTAGGGAGGACTTCCTTCTTTCTTTACTAGTAGTAGGCTTGTCGAAGTACTTTTCGAATTCCTCCTCGATCTTCGGATCGCCGTTCTTGTCCAAGTCTTCCTCGTTGGCGTCTCCTTCCATTCCGATGATGCTCCTCTTGCCCCTCCTCACGACAACACGGCTAGGCTTTGACGGGTCGGTAATGAAGAAGCATTGCTCGACTTGGCTAGCGAGTACCCATGGCTCATTTTTCGCGGAGGCGTTCTTCGATTTGGCATCGGGTATTACCATGGTGGTGAAATACCGGTCTTCTTTGACGACGTCCTTGGCCCATCTCACACGAAACATAGGCACCAACTGTCCACAGTAGTTGAGCTCCCATATCTCCTCGATCCTTCCGAAGAATCTTTCCTTGCAAGTAGCCTCGTCATCGCCGTAGGATAGCATAGTTATTCCTGAGTTTTGATATTCGCTATTCCTATCCTTTTCCTCGGTGCAAAATCTGTAACCGCTGATGTTGTATGTCTGATAGGTCTTTATGTTGTGCCCGGGGCCCTGTGATAAGGAGAATATGAGTTTTTCATCTTCCGTAGCTGGCGGTATGCTTTTTGCTTGAACCAGTTGCCTTTTATTGAACCAATGCGTGAAGCTGGAGTTGTGCTCTATGGTTACGTCTCCCTTCTTCCTCGGCCGGCCCAGGTCGATGTAATTCTGCTCGATTAAGCTTTTGTGCTCTTCCACCCAAGGTTCGATCAATTGTAAGTGTTGTAGCGTGACCCGGTGAGCCCTGTCGAAGTCGTCTTGTCGACCATGAATGCCGACATGGAGTGAGCTGTAGCCCTCGCGGTAACCAAATCCCTCGAGCTTGCCGAGGTGCGTCCTGGTGGGTAGACCAACATCCTGGTTCTCGGTGCTCAGATAATTCTGGCAGAAGGAGATGCACTCATAGGTTAGAAAGCCGTTGGCCATGCTTGCATTTGGATGGGACCTGTTGCGAACGTATTGTTTCATGACACCGTTCTGCCTTTCGAATGACATCATGTAGTGCAGGAACGTCGGCCCGAGCTGCCTGATGTCATCAATGACATGGAGAAGGAGATGCATGCAGATATCGAAGAATGCGGCCGGGAAGTAAATCTCTAGCTTGCATAGTATCACCACGATCTCTTCCTGTAGCCTGTGGAGCTGCCTCACGCCGATCGACTTCCCGTTGATGACGTCGAAAAAGTTGCAAAGGCCAAGCAGCATATCACGGACATGCTCGTCCATTAGCCCTCGGATCTCAACGGGGAGTATCTGCGTCATCAGCACGTGACAGTCATGAGACTTCATCCCGCTGAACCTCTTCTTCATTGCGTCCAGATATCTGCTTATCTTCCCCGCGTAACCGTGAGGAAATTTGACTCCTAGGAGGCACCTGAAAAACTTCTCGAGCTCCTCCGGACTCATACTGAAGCAGGCAGCGGGAAGCACCACCGCGTTCTTCTTTACCCTTTTGCGATGACCTTGAGTCCCTTCCGTCTGATCATCATCGTCATCATCGTCGTCATCACTATCGGGGGCCTGAAGATCTTTCCTGATGCCAAGCCATTTCAGATCGTATCTTGCTTTCGTCCCATCCTTGGTCCTATCGGACATGTTGCAAAGAGTGCCAAGCAGACTGCCGGTAACGTTCTTGGTAATGTGCATTACATCGAGGCTATGGGGCGTGTGGAGTACCTTCCAGTACTCCAAGTCGTGGAAAACAGACCCCGCTGTCCATACACCCAGTAGGGGATCTACCCTCGGTCGCTTATTTCCCGGCGCAGGGCACTCCTCCCAATTTTTCAAAAGCTCGTCGATTTCTTCGCCGCTCCTTGGGCAAGGGGCTCTTTCGAGCTCGTCTTTACCATTGAACAAATCACCGCTTTTCCTCCACGGGTGATCCATGCGAAGCCACCTTCGAGCCCCTGGAAACACGGTTTTCGAAGACCCGGGATCCCTTGGTAGCTGGAGATGCGGGGTCTCATCCATGCACTTGACACATGCGCAGAATCCGTGGCCTACCTGGGACGATACATATGAGCAAGCAGGATAGTCCTGCACCGTCGTGAGCAACGCGGCTCTCATATCGAAATAATCTCCAATGTAGGCATCCCACGTACGGACTGGCGTCTCCCACAACCTGGCTAACTTCTCTTTCAACAGCGCGAGATACATATGTATGTTGATACTGGTTGTTTCGGCCCCTGAATGAGAATACTCATGTGTATGTACCTTTGCTTCGTGCACAGCCACGGGGGAAGGTTGTAAGGCCATACAAACACGGGCCAGGTGCTATGCGTGCTACTCTGGTTGCCGAACGGATTGAGTCCATCAGTGCTCATACCCAGCCCAACGTTCCTTGCGTCGCGCCCGAAATCTTCGAAGGCGATGTCCAATGCTTCCCACTGGCAAGCGTCTGAAGGGTGTGTCAGGATCACGCCCTTCTCCGGATCTTCTTCGGGCTTCTCCCTTTCCGCGTGCCATTGCATGAGCTTTGCTTCCTTAGGGTCCACGAAATACCGCTGCAGACGGGGAGTGATAGGAAAGTACCATACCACTTTTTGAGGAACATTCTTGTTCCCACTCTTGTATTGTCCCTGGCCGCACACCGGACATGTGGTTCTGTCCTTGTACACACCCCGATAAATTGCGCAATCATTGATGCAGGCGTGGTATCTGTCGTACGGTAGGTTAAGAGGGCACACGACTTTCTTGGCCTCCTTGATACTGCTTGGCAATGTGTTCCCCTCGGGAAGACGATCGTGCCAGAATTTCAGGTTCTTGCTGAAGCTGACGTCGGTTCATCTGTTTTCCTCCTTCATCTGTAGAGCATCAAGCGTTACATGCAAGCGCGTATCCTGGGGCCGGCAATCAGGATACAATGGAGTCATCACATCTTTCTTCATTTGCTCTAGCTTGGCTTTCTCTCTGGATGCACCTCTGGCGTTGCTCGTCTCCTTGAGGAGGAGTTCTTGAACATGAGGGTCCCGCAAGGCCGAAGTTAGCGAGGTCTGCGTGTCCACGTCTTCTCCACCACCATCTACTTCTTCATCATGACCGTGTCCACCGGCATCTCCTTCGTCATGATGATCTTGTCCGCTGGCATCTCCTTCGTCATGATGATCTTGTCCGTCGGCATCTCCTTCGTCATGATAACCATGTCCGGGAGACTCTTCGTCTTCTCACCCGCCCTCGTCTTCATGCGCACCATTTGCTGTCGGCGCCTTGTTGAAGCCTATCCAGAAACCGCGCCTGAGCAGGTGTTCCTCCAATTGTCCGGAATCAGGGACGATTTAGCTCACGAGTTTGCATGTTCGACACGGACATCTTATCTGGCGCCTATTGCACCGAATCATGTCCGCCTTCGCTTCTTCCTTGTATCTACCGATTTGATCGGAGCTCATCATGATGACCATGGTTGCTATAGATAGAGCAGAAATGAGAAACGAGAGTATGTTAAGTAGAACCGCAACATGCACGCGCACACACACACACATGCATGGTCTCCGGAAAAATTTGGCATGACCTCTCCTAAATCTAGGACATATTTGTAGTGCAAAAATTTGCTGAAACGGAAGTTAATCGACATTTCGGCAAACATCCATGCACCACGCCGGCGCAAGCAACAACAAAAAGTTCCTTCGCACATGCAAAAATTCATGCGCACCACACAAGTTTCATGTACAAGCATCGTTTCACCATCGTGCAAACCGCCCGTCGACAAGCGCTTCACGTACAACCATACACATCGCCGGCCACACAAAACATGCATATGTATGTCCATCCAACTATACTCACCTAGTAGGTTTGTCACCGAGACGTGACCGCGATCGATGAGAGAGAGTGTGTGGTGTTGGAGAGAAAAAGAGATGTATTGGGAGAGGAGGAGAGTATATATGGAGCCTCCCCCGGCCCTCACCAATTATCTGTCAAACAAAGTAGCTTTAACTACAAAAATGGAGAAAAGTATGGGCAAAATGGGATGGGAGGGAGGAGGAACACGAGCTAGCAAGGTGGGAGGAGAAGGGAAGAAGAAGACACAATGGGGTTAGGTAGGGGGGCTGCCACTTTTGTATTTCTGGAAAGCAATTCTGTGGCGCATGGATCCATATGCGCCACATAAATTCAACTTTCTGTGGCACATGGAACAGGATGCGCCAAAAAAATCTAAATTTCTGTGGTGCATCTGGCCACATGCGCCACAGAAATGGCTCCTCCCAATCATTGGTGCCGGGGCCCACCCATATTTCTGTGGCGCATGGGGCCAGATGCGCCACAGAAATTAAGATTTCTGTGGCGCATCCTATTCCATGCGCCACAGAAAAGGCGGCGTAGGATGCAATCCAGCCGTCGGTGGTGGGGTCCACATATTTTCTGTGGCGCACGGACATACGCCACAGAAAGACCTAATTCAGTGGCGCATGGGCTAAACATGCGCCACAGAAAGTTGAGGAATTCTGTGGCGCACCGCCCATGGTGCGCCACAGAATATTTTCTGTGGCGCACGGCCACTTTGGTGCGCCACAAATATGGTTCCACCTATAACTAGTTTCCTAGTAGTGATGGCTCAACCGTATCTTTCGTGCAAGTGCATTGATTTGTTTTTAGTTTTATGCACCCTTGCACTCGTTGTGTGTTCTAGATGATTTTGGGGGAGTGAGGATTCCATATTTGTGCACTCCTCTATAGTATATGAACATTGGGGAGCTTCTCTAGTATTTATTTAGAACTCTCTTTTTTCGATCTTTTCGATTGCATATCTCCTTTGTGGAAATGTTTAAATTGACTCCATCTTATTTGCAATCTTTGGATCCTCAATATAGTTTGATTTCCTCTAACTAATCATCATTGGATAGGTGCATTTGATTTCACTCATATCTTGAGAAATGCACACCTTTTTTGAGGAACTCATATTATATTGACCGTCTAAATTTTTCCTCCTATTTCGGCAATCGATGCCAATGGGGGAGAAGTTTACAGGGTTTAAGGCAATTTGGTTTATGCTTTTGTTTGGTTCTTAAGCATTTTCCTTTAATGCGCTTGCATCCTTTCTTGCTTGTCTTGCAAGGTTGCTATATTCATTATATAAACCCTCTTAAAAGGGATTGTCATCAGTTACCAAAATGGGGGAGATTGAAAGTGCATGGTTGCCCCATGTGTGGTTTTGGTAATTAATGACAATCTCTATGGACTATTGTTTGTATTGAGCTATACTTGTAGGTTGTGTCCACAAGCAATGCTTGATCTCCATATGTTGGTGTCAAGATTATGGGAAGAAGATTATTTGTTGATCAATGCTAAGTGCAAGTTGATCAACACACAAGGCTAGTGATGTATCAGGAGGGGTCGTATGGTGTCATGGTATGGTGAGCATTTGTCAATATAGCCTTGTGAACTAACCCACGATCTATGTGCTTTGTATCTCTATGTGGGGTTAGGTATTTCTCCATGAGGTAGCAACGAAAGGGAGTGCCTATGTAGTTCATGGAGGACGACGTCAAGTGGCGGTCGTCATGAAGATAATGGTCGAGTGAAGATATGCCGAAGAGTGTCTCTCCCATATTGGTGTATGGGGGAGCAATATGTGAGTCTTCACCAAGTAAAGTGCAATCAAGAAAGGCGGTCCAACTTGAGAAGACAAAGATCATCATCATCTAGCTCAAGTGGATTATGCGCAAGGCAAAGGTATGATCTTGATAGGTTTTCTATTTTACCGATCTCATGATGTTAGTTGAGAGACCGGGTTATAGGATAGATAACCATACTATCAAGAGGGGCTCTTGAGCGAGTATCTTGATCGTATCGTTCGTAGAGAGCTCAAACCTTTGCATCCTTGGCATCTTCTTTATTGGTTGTTATTTGACTTTTATCCATGTGAGGATTTAGATCTTGTGTTCATCTTCATACCAAGCTCTAGTTCATCAAAAACGAATTTCATGAATATCTTGTTGTGTTTTTTATGTTGGAGGTTTTACCGGTTTGTCTTTTCTAAGAGAGGTCAAACTCTCTTCTTGTGGTTTCCTCCTCACACGATGGACTATGATGTGTATATGCATGATTTTGTAGAGCTTGTGATTATCTTCGAAACAAGCCCAAGATCATAGAAAACGGAGTCCGGATGAAAAACTTGTTGGGTTCTTGATGTTGGAGGATTTACCGGTTGTTCTTTATACAAAGGTTTTACTTTTCTATATTTGGTTTTATTCTCTCTTGTTGGACTATGATGTTTCTCTCTATATTCTTGTAGAGATTTTCGTTGCGATTCCAACGAGCCCAAGAACATCGAAAACGGAGTTCGGATGATAAAGATATCTTCGTTTTTGTGTTGGTGTTTCTGCAGTTTTTCTGTAGGCCAGAATCTCCGGTCTGAACCTGAAGTTTTCGGACCAAAGTCTCCGGTCTGTATATTTTGGACACCGTGTGGAGAGCCACTAGACTCAGATCGGAAACTTTGCAAAGACTCCGGTCCGACCAAAGTTTCCGGTCCGAAAAAAGTCTTCGGCTAAAGTCTCCGGTCTAAGTTTTTCTAAACCAGTTTTTCAACGGGAAGATTTCGTGGGGACCTATAAAAGGCCCCCTTGTTCCCCAAAGTGACCAAAGCTTTCTAGCACGTCTTTTCCCCCCATTGTTTACCTCTTGAAGCTTGGTTTTCTCTCCATTCCTCCATGATTCTTGCCTCAAATTAGAGGGAAAAGAGAGAGGAGATCTAGATCTACATTTCCACCAATCCATCTCTCCTCTAAGTGAGGGAACCCTTTGGATCTAGATCTTTGAGATTCATTTGTTGAGTTCTTCCTTGTTCTCCCTCTCTTATTCCCCCATAAGCATTTGTTGTTTTGTTGGAATTTGAGAGTGAAGGATTTGAGCACTTGTGCTCTTGCCATTGCATTAGTTGCATCAGTTTGTGCTCTCCACAAAGATTCGTGGAAGTGAAGTTTGAGAGATTATTACTCTTGGGTCTTTGGATATTAGACGGTGTTGTGGTGACTTGGGAGCCCCCGATTGAGTTCTGGGTGTGTGTCTCAATAACTTTGTAAAGGTTCCGGATTCCGCCTTGAAGGATTCTGATAGTGGAAGGTGAACCGAGCCTTTGTGGCGAGGTTCATCAGAGAATAGGGTGAGGCCTTTGTGGCGTTGAGTAGGCCTGTTGTGGCGAGCTCACACCCCTCCAATGAGACGTACTCCCTTAACAAGGAGGAACTCGGGAATACATCCTCGTCTCCGCGTGGCTCGGTTATTTCTATACCCGAGCTCTTTACTTATGCAATTTATATTGTGTCGTGTCTTGGATCACGGACACCGGGAGTAAAGGATACCCCCTTTTTAGGTTCGGTATGGGGCGCAGAGGACGCCGAAGAACTTCTTCCACCCGGGGGCTTCGCTCGGCCCTCGAGATCTACGTACTAGTAAGCATCACAGAGACACAAGGAGTTTACCCAGGTTCGGGCCGCCCGGAGGCTAACAACCCTACTCCTACAAGTCTGGATTGAGAGTTGTATCATGGTGTAGCTTTACAAGGGTGGTTGCGGGTGAGAACCCGGGAGGTGTTGGCTAGAGGTTGAAGACAAGCAGATCCTGACCCTGAGGAGATCACCTCTCGCCTAAGCTACTCTGGGACTTGTCCGCTACCTAGCCTAGCCTCCTTCTCTTCTGGACTTGTCCTCCTCTTCCCTTGGGTGCCTCGGTCCTCCTTTTATAGGCTAAGGGGATACCACAGGTGCACCCTTGGGGCCGGAGGGGTTTTGGCGGGAAAACCCCTCCGGGTTCTCTTTAGGAGGTGACGTGGCCTCCTTTCGTCCAAGTATTCTTCTCAGAGGGGGCAGGTGAGGCCGTCCACCTTTTCCTGAGAGGGCGGACAGAGGCTGACAGCTTTTCTGCCTCTACCCCCCTTTGGCGCCTCCATCTTCTTGGCGCCCAAGTCTTCTAGGAGCTTCCAGCCAGAGCTGGCAAGCTTATCCTCTTCACGCACTGGAGGTTGGTTCCCGGGAATGAGCCTGGCCTCCTGCCGGGCGTCGGGTCTCCGGGACCTCCGTGCCTGCTTCCGGGTCGAGGGGGGCCCCGGAGGGTCCCCGAGTCCTTGGCCTTGGTTGTCAATGTCGCACACGTCAGGACGCTGTGGGGCAGATGGGGGGGCCCATCTGCCAGTCTTGAGCCTTGGCCTTGAGTGCCTACTTGGTGGGCCCATGTACGATGGACCCACTTTGACCGCATTAGGGGAACCCCATGTTCCACTGTTGCGACAGTAGCCCCCGGGCATAGTCCCGGCGGCCAAGCCCTTCTGCCGTCGGGGCTATGACCAAAAAGAGTCAAAGTAGGTCCCCGGAGTCAGGTCTTGAACGTCTTGTCCCGTCCGTCAGAGCCGCGCGCTACGGAGGCGCGCGTCCCACGGGTCCTCTGAACGTTGCGATCCGCGCGGACCGCCAACGCTCGCTTTGAATCCACAGGGAGGATACGATCGAACGGAACGCCTCCTCGATCCTTGTGCCGGCCGGAGCGGTGGGACCTCGACGCGACGCGTGGGGAGCCTTATAAGCCACAGTTCCAAGGAACTGTAGCCGTTACTCCTTCCCAAACACAGAGATCTCGAAGCGCCGCCGGAGAGCACTTCATCTTCGTCTTCGTAGTACACCGCAAACCTTCTTGGCCGCCGCGACACCAAAGGCAGAACGCCTCTGCACCGATGGCCAGGACCAAACAGAGCGCCAACAAGAAGACCACCGGTGCCTCGCTCGCTAGGAGGCCGCCGCCTCTGAGGTCCGAGAAGTTGATGAAGAGATCGGAGCGTGCCGCCAAAACGGCGGACTTGCGCCGCCAAACGGCCTTGTTCCCAAGCATATACGCCCCAGATCCTTCGTTGCTGGTGAAGGCTCAATTCGGGGCGGTGGAGTCACAGGCGAGGGGGGACACGCCGGCCCGCGAGGCGATAGAGGTTCTGCCGCCGTCCAAGGATCGGGAACCCACTCAGGTCCCCGTCTTCGACATCTTCGTCAAGATGGGGGTAGTTCCCCCATTTTCGGACTTCCTCCTCGAGACTCTGCAGGCGTACGACCTGAAGCTCCTGCATCTGACTCCGGGGGCCATCTTGGATCTGGCCGTCTTTGCCCATGCTTGTGAGGCGTTTGTCGGGGTTATGCCCTCCGTGGCATTGTTCCGACACTTCTTCTATCCCCGCGTGGGGAAAGAGGGATGGTTGGCAGGCGGGGTCACGTTCTGCTTCCGCCAGAACGTCAAGCAGTTCTACCCCGAGATGGTGGTGAAGTCCAAGTGGGAGGAATGGAGGAACAGCTGGTTCCTCGTCATAGTACCGGAGGCCCACGAGTGCCTCCAAGAACCGAAGAAGCACCCGGAGAGCCAAGAACTCTGGAGGGGCCTGAGCCGCCAGGATGTGCTTCTCTCGGCGGCGGTGTCTCGCTTCAAGATTCTGCGGGAGCAGGGGATCTCCGGGGCCGCCATAGTTGCGCACGCCTTGCGCAACCGCCTGGCCCCCTTGCAGAAGAGGCCTCACCCGACCTGGAACTTTCAGGGTCTCGGGGACCCTTCTCGGCTGCGGAACTCCGACATGGGCGACGACGCCATATCAGCTGCCAAAGGGGGTCCTGCCTCTGAACGAGGACCCGAAGAAGGCAGAGATCCTCGTGGAGATGCCGAAGTGCAACGCCCTCGGAATCATGGGCCGAGACGACGACGGGCCCCAGAACCCCAGGTCCAGAGCTCGCAAGGTTAAGGTTCCCTCTAGCTCCGGCGAAGAAGAGGAGGCCTCCGAGTCTGAGGCTGAGAGCACGGAGGACTCCGAGGTGGAGTCCGCCCGCTCTACCAAGGACAGTGATGGTGATGATGACGGCGACGAAGACGATGATGATGATGACGACGACGAGGCCGCCCGTGATGAGGACAAGGATGCGGGGGAAAAAGACCCTTCCCCGCACCCAGCTGAGGGACCCGCCATGGTCCCGAGTCCGGAGACGAGCCCCCGGGCACCGCTCGTGGCCGAAGAAGAGAGCGGTCCTGTGGGCATACAGGTTGATGACGACGCCTTCGTCATCGCGCCGCGACGCAAGGGGCAGCTCCGACACCAGTCGCCGGCTCCGGAGCCTTCCCTTGCCATTAGCATGATGCCTGTGAGCCCACACGGCTCCTCCGCCGGGTCTGTAGGCATGCCCGAGTCGCTGGGCCACAAACGACCCCGCGGGTAAGTTTTCTTCTCGCTTGCTCTTGTTCGTGCCGCTACTGAATTCGCGAACCATTCCTCCGGGAAGTTTAACCAAACGTCGTTGCAGGGGCCAAACCTCCCCGGAGGCCAGCAAGAGGCTGCAGGAGTCGGCGGAACGTGACACGGCCACCAGCGCGGGTGTCCGCAGGGGGACTCAGACCGCTTCCAGGCCGGAGAAGGTGCTTGGGGGCGACGCGCAGGAGAACTCCGGGATGCATCCGACCCCCATGAAGGCTGGAGAAGCAGTAACTCTGGAGGTGGCAGGTAAACCTCGTCCAATCGGACAAGTCTAACCCTGCCCTGCCCCCAACGACTTATCATTGTGCCTTGCTGAAGCAGATACTTCGGTGGTCGACGGGTCCCCGAGGAGAGACCACACCGTGACGACTCCGGACCAAGAGACGTCAAAAGCTGCGCCCGAGGCGACGGGCATGCACCCGGGAGACGAGCGCGCGGCGGCGCCCGGGCAAGGCCCGGCCGCTGCAGGAAACGAGAACTGTCCGGGCACCCCGAACCTCCTGGACTGCTCGCTCATGACAGGGGAAGAGTTGGACACCTATGCCACCCTGTCGACATGCTCCGGAGCGAGCGCCGAGATAGCCGCGCTGGCGGAGATCAAGGCAAACTTCTCCGCCCGAAGCGGGAGGAGAAACATTCCCGGGGATCCGCAGGGAGCAGCCCCCGAGGTGACAATTACGGGGGCGAACACGAAGGAGGCCGCGATCCGGGGAATTGACCAGCTGGTCCGGGAGATCGAGGCCAGGGAAGACGCGCTGGCGCGTGCCAGCTCCCACACCGAGGAGGTGGTCAACAAAGCAGCGACCGAGTTGTCACGCCAGTGGAGCTTATTCTCAATCATGTGGAAACGCATAGAGAAGAAGAACAAAGACAAGCGGGACGAGCTCGCGCAAAGGGAGCAGCGGGTGGCAGCCAGAGAGGCTGAACTGTCGGCGGAAGCCAGAACCCTGGAGCTCCAGAGGGAAAAGCTGAAGACAGAGGTCGAGCAGCGCCTCGCGGAGGCGGAGAAGAAACATCAAATGACGCTGGACGAGAAAGCCAGGGATGCCAGGGAGGCGCGGCAAAAAGAGGAAGAGGCCCGGAGGGCAGCCGAGGACACCGAGAAGGACCTCCTCGCGGAGAGAGATGCCACCCGCAAGCTGCGGTACCAGGCCAAGCTGGAGGGTCAGAGGACTTCCGAGCTGGAGAAGTCCTTGAAGCTGAAGGAGGAGGAACTGTCGTTGCTGACGAACAAGCTCCTCGATCTGGAGGAGAAAAACTCCCGGGTGTCCTCGGAGCTGGCGGGAATCCACCAACAGGCCGAAGACGGGTTCAAGAGCATCATCGCTGCCAGCACAGATGTGGCGACACGAGTGCTCCAACTGGACAGGCATGCCGAACTCTCCGGGTTGGCCCCGGACTGCCGGAGCCTCCCCGAAGTGGCTGAGTTCCTTCAGAAGTCGACGGCCTCCGTGAGGTCTGCCAAGAACCGGGTCGCCACCCAGTTGCGCGCCGCTCGGAACGGGGTCAGTCTTGACACAGCAGCACGCGTGATGGTGTCGTTCTGGGAGGCGCACCCTAACGCCGCCATGCACAACTTTGTGGTTGCCGAGCCCCCCGCGGCCTCGCTTCAAACCGTGGAAGACCTTGCGGTCGCATTGGCCGCACAGATGTACCCTTCGCCGTCCCACTAGGATCCCTGCATATCATTCGAGCACCTCGTGCCCAAAAAACCGTTATGTCAGTCCTCGTGTGTGATCATAACTCATGCTGTATCATTCAGGAAACTTTTATACTGTTCTACTTGCGGGTGTTTTGGCTTTATCATGTTTCTTTTTCTCCACGTCTTTGAGAGATCCTCCCGGGATGTAAGCTTACCCGTGAGATCCTGACTGATCAGGCACATCTCCCTAGGCCCTACCGATTCCCGAAAGGTCGCTCACCCACTCGGATCGTACTTCTCCCGGGCAGTACCAGGTCCCTGACCGCTCCATACTCCTGGGAGAGCCAGCCCCTCGGCGTGCTCAATCGACGGACAAGACGCGTTCCCAGTTTCGAACATAGTTTTATTCCCGCAAGATAGACATCCAAAGTATGACAAGGGTTCAGATCAAGGATAACTTATCTTGCTGATTACACGGAGTCCCTCGTGGCAACACTTCCGGGTGCCCTTCCAGATGTCGCGGGTACCTCGCGCGGACCGGGCTCTCTGCTTCAGCGTGCTCCACGGGGTGGAAAGGAAGTAGCCTCTTCGATTTGTGCGCATTGATCAGCTATGGTCCACAAGTCTTCCAAGGTGGCCACTGCGCGGGTCCTCAGCCTCTCCCGCATCATCGGGTTGCGGACGTTGGCGTGGAAGACGGCGATAACGGAGATCTCTTGTAGGTCAGCTGGGGGAATACGAACGATGACACCCCAGAACCTCCAAATGTAGCGGCGCAATGGCTCCTCAGGTCCTTGCTCTAGGCGATAGAGGTCAAGGATGGTCGCGCCAGAATGCGGATCCGCCTGGGCCTCCATCTCCTCGCGAGAACGGCGCCTGAGATTGGAGCTCTGGTTGACACCCTCGCGGGTGGGATCCATGGGACTCTTGCCACGGGGATCCCCTTGTCGTTCCTCTTCTGGGGGTGCTGGCGCTGGAGCGGCAGCTGCTTGGGTGTTGGTCGGGGCAGAACTCGTAGGGGCGCGGCAGTGGTGAGCATAGTCCAGCAGGTTTTCCAAACTTGCGATCCAGGCCCTCGCTCGGGGATTGCTCTTGCACTGCTCTGGCGGGTAGGAGAGAAGCACTCGGGCTGTGCCCAGCGCTTCTTCCAGCCCCCAGCTTCTCCGCGACGACTGCTGCGACGGCTCACCACGGACCTCCTGAGTGCCAGACATGGCCCTTGCTGGCCGAAGACGTGCCCGTTCACCCGATCTCGACGGAGTAGAAAAGGAGCTCGTGGCAGAACTTGCCTCAATCAGAGAGCTTGATGTCGAATCATGACGAAGCGACGATCCAAGATCTTGCCAGAAGATCTGGAGAACTCGAAGCAGACCTCCTCGAAGATCTCAGAGCCGATGAAGAACTTGAGGAAGATCTCGACGAGGAATGCGAAGCCGATGAAGAACTTGAGGAAGATGCCGACGAAGAGCTCGAAGTCGGCGAAGAAGAAATCAGCACTTGCGCCCCCTACCTGGCGCGCCAGATGTCGTGTCTTGGATCACGGACACCGGGAGTAAAGGATACCCCCTTTTTAGGTTCGGTATGGGGCGTAGAGGAGGCCGAAGAACTTCTTCCACCCGGGGGCTTCGCTCGGCGCTCGAGATCTACGTACTAGTTAGCATCATAGAGACACAGGGAGTTTACCTAGGTTCGGGCCGCCCGGAGGCTAACAACCCTACTCCTGCATGTATGGATTGAGAGGTGTATCATGGTGTAGCTTTACAAGGGTGGTTGCGGGTGAGAACCCGGGAGGTGTTGGCTAGAGGTTGAAGACGAGTAGATCCTGACCCTGAGGAGATCACCTCTCGCCTAAGCTACTCTGGGACTTGTCCGCTACCTATCCTAGCCTCCTTCTCTTCTGGACTTGTCCTCCTCTTCCCTTGGGTGCTGTCGGGGATATAACCCCGGGTATCCCAGAGTTGGTGGTTTTTCATGCGGAACCAAGTATGCCTGGCGGCACTGTTCACACGGATACTGTTCACCCGGGTAATGTTCATCCGACACACCAGGTACTGTTCACCAGGCATACATGACCCGGCAAGGCACTGTTCACCCGGGTAATGTTCATCAGACATACTAAATACTGTTCACCCGGCTACTGTTCACACCCGGGTAATGTTCATCCGACATACCCGGATACTGTTCACCCCGGATACTATTCACCCGGGTAGTGTTCATCCGACACACACGAACACTGTTCATCGGGCACTATTCAACCGGCATACATGACCCGGAACGGCACTGTTCACCAGGTACTATTCATCCGGCATATATGACCCGGTACGGTACTGTTCACTCGGGTAATGTTCATCCGACATACCCGCATATTGTTCACCCGGACACTGTTCACCCGGACAATGTACATCCGACATACCCGAATGATGTTCACCCGGGTACTGTTCATCCGGCATACATGAACTGGCACGGCACTGTTCACCCGGGCACTGTTCATCCGACATACCCGAACACTGTTCACCCCTCGGGTATTGTTCATCCGACATGTCTCGCCACTGTTCATCCGACATCCGGCCCACTCCGACATCCGCCACCCGGCCGGCCCTCTCCAGCATCCAGTTCCCGACATCCAGCACAACCAGGTACTGGGACGCTCCCAGCTCGTACCTGGTGCGGCCACCAGATGACCAAGCAGGAACAAGACAAAGATGGTGGCATGGCCACAGTGGCACAGACGTGACTAGAGTACAAGTCATGACATATGCAATAGTGCGGACAAGACCCCAGTAGGCATGTCAACTACAGTATATCGCCCATGCCTTGCATAGTTTATTGTGGGGTACACCTTGTCTCCTGGGCTCCCTTTATAAGGAGCACCAGGGGGAGAGCTCTAGAGAGGTGACCAGCGCCCGTAGGCTCATTTCCCCCCATTGCCTTAGCTTCTTCTTCCTTGAGCAGCTCTCCATGGCTAGCTCCATACAGCTCGAGGAGCATTTGTACCCACCGCATATGAGATGAGAATACACTAAAGTAGGATAGATGCTGCAGTAGGGGTTTTACCTCCTCACGAGGGCCCCGAAGCAGGGTAGATCTTTGTGTTTGTAGTGTTCTTCGTGTGCGACTCCATCTCGCAATCCCTCCCCGAATCCTCAAGCATCCATCGGCCCCAAACTTAAGCCTACCCCTAGGCATCTGTTGTTCACCACGACGACAGTTGGCGCCCACCGTGGGGCTCTCAGTGGCACTTGCTGGATCAATTCGGACGGGACCTTCGTCATCAACGCGGGGACTCGACATCGCCATTGTCCCCCGCGCTCTAGCTTGCCGCTGTGAGCAGAGGCTAGCGCTGCCTCCACCAACGGACATCATCGGCAGATCCCGGATGAGAAAAGCGACTCGGGGACTCAACTCCGGCATCATCCCTGTGTGTTAACTTATTTTCGAGTTGACTATAGTTCAAATCCGAGTTAAGGCTTGGAAATCCGAGTTAAGTTTGGAAAATCCGAGTTAAGGCTTGGAAATCCGAGTTAAGTTTGGAAAATCCGAGTTAAGGCTTAGAAATCCGAGTTAAGTTTGGAAAATCCGAGTTAAGGCCTGGAAATCCGAGTTAAGTTTGGAAAATCCGAGTTAAGGCTTGGAAATCCGAGTTAAGTTTGGAAAATCCGAGTTAAGGCTTGGAAATCCGAGTTAAGTTTGGAAAATCCGAGTTAAGGCTTGGAAATCCGAGTTAAGTTTGGAAAATCCGAGTTAAGTTTGGAAAAGCCGAGTTAAGGCTTGGAAATCCGAGTTAAGCTTGGGGAATCCGACATATGATTGTCAAATCCGACATACATGTGGTCCGGGCCGAGATGTTGGTGGCCCAGGCCGACATATTGATATTCATGCCGGCATCAACGTCTTCCTCGACTTCTCCAACAACATTGCCTCGTAAGTATCATTTATATGTCTGCATCACTCTTTTAAATAGTCTCAAACAGTGCTCGGGACTCTCCCCTCTTTTCTGCTTTGCTTAGCTGTTTCCCCGAGAACGAAGTGTCGTAACCCGGGGACTGGCCGTACAGTCTGTTTTACAGTTTCTCCTAGATAAGAAAAGCAAATCGGAGACTCGTTTGAAAACCGAGTCTGCATTTAATATATATAATTTCGCTGCTAGACTTAAATATATCTATGGAATAGAGTTGTTGCTCTCGTTAAAATATTCGGTATATATGTGCTTGGACTAACATGGAAAGGTGGTATCGGATTTACCGAGAAAATATTCATCACCAAGGTCGTGGTATATCAGTCTTCTCGGATTCATTTTATACTCATTGTGGCTTAAGAGCATATCCTGGATAATCCTTGACATCGCCTTGCCGAATCATAAATGGCATATCATCCCGACATATCCTATGTCAGCAAATCAGAGTATCACAGCATCATATCTCAAAATCGCCGTTTATGTCGGTTCGCCAAAATATCTGGGCATCCTGCAATATCTCGAATCGCCGTTTATTTCGGCTTGCCAAAATATCACGGCATTTATCTCACATCATCAAGCATCTCACAAATCGGTATCTTTATCGGCCTTACCGACTATCATGATTCTTCAGTTATTCGAGCTTGCAGAGTATCATGGCATCATTATCTCGGCGCTCAGAATCGAAAAATATCTAATCTCATTGAGTGTTGCGCGTTGAGAAATATCTCAACTCGTCACCTGACAAGTGCCCATGAAGGCAGAATGTCAAATTCAGCCAAGGACGGCTATATCTCGGTCCAGCTCGTGCTGCCGACATACAATTTCGGTAATGCCCGAGAAGGCTAGAAACCGGTATATAATAATGCCCAAGCAGGCTATATGTCGGTCCAGCTCATGCTGCCGACATATCTATGCGGTAAAAGCCCAAAGTGGCAGAAACCGGCATAAAAAATATGCCCAAGAGGCCAATATGTCAAACCAGCTTATGCTGGAGACGTTTGAGGTCGGTAAACCGACATAAGAAATATGCCCAAGAGGCCAATATGTCAAACTAGCTTATGCTGGAGACATCGGATGTCGGTAATCCGACATATAAAATATGCCCATGCAGGCACTATGTCAATCCAGCAAAAGGCTGTTGACATCCGACATATGAGATATCCCCATGCAGGCTATATTTTGATACCAACTCTGTGATACTGTTGATAAGACTATGCGCGACTCTACGAGTCCCACATAGCCTCGGGGACTACTGTCGGGGATATAACCCCGGTTATCCCAGAGTTGGTGGTTTTTCATGCGAAACCAAGTATGCCTGGCGGGCACTGTTCACACGGATACTGTTCACCCGGGTAATGTTCATCCGACACACCCGATACTGTTCACCCAGGTACTGTTCATCCGGCATACATGACCCGGCACGGCACTGTTCACCCGGGTAATGTTCATCAGACATACCTGAATACTGTTCACCGGCTAATGTTCACACACGGGTAATGTTCATCCGACATACACGGTACTGTTCACCCCGGATACTGTTCACCCGGGTAGTGTTCATCCGACACACCCGAGTACTGTTCACCGGGCACTGTTCACCCGACATACATGGCCTGGTACGGCACTGTTCACTCGGTACTATTCATCCGGCATACATGACCCGGTACGGTACTGTTCACCCGGGTAATGTTCATCCGACATACCCGCATACTGTTCACATGGGCACTGTTCACCCGGACAATGTTCATCCGAAATAACCGAATGCTGTTCACCCGGGTACTGTTCATCCGGCATACATGAACCGATACGACACTGTTCATCCGACATACCCGAACACTGTTCACCCTCGGGTATTGTTCATCCGACATGTCTCGCCACTATTCATCCGACAACCGGCCCACTCCGACATCCACCACCCGGCCGGCCCTCTCTAGCATCCAGCTCCCGACATCCAGCACAACCAGGTACTGGGACGCTCCCAGCTCGTACCTGGTGCGGCCACCAGATGATCAAGCAGGAACAAGACAAAGATGGTGGCATGGCCACAGTGGCACAGACGTGACTAGGGTACAAGTCATGACATATGCAATAGTGCGGACAAGACCCCAGTAGGCATGTCAACTACAGTATAGCGCCCATGCCTTGCATAGTTTATTGTGGGGTACACCTTGTCCCCTGGGCTCCCTTTATAAGGAGCACCAGGGGGAGAGCTCTGGAGAGGCGACCAGCGCCCATAGGCTCATTTCCCCCCCATTGCCTTAGCTTCTTCTTCTTCCTTGAGCAGCTCTCCATGGCTAGCTCCATACAGCTCGAGGAGCATTTGTACCCACCGCATATGAGATGAGAATACACTAAAGTAGGATAGATGCTGCAGTAGGGGTTTTACCTCCCCACGAGGGCCCCGAAGCAGGGTAGATCTTTGTGTTTGTAGTGTTCTTCGTGTGCGACTCCATCTCGCAATCCTCCCCGAATCCTCAAGCATCCATCGGCCCCAAACTTAAGCCTACCCCTAGGCATCTGTTGTTCACCACGACGAAAGGTGCCTCGGTCCTCCTTTTATAGGCTAAGGGGATACCACAGGTGCACCCTTGGGGCCGGAGGGGTTTTGGCGGGAAAACCCCTCCGGGTTCTCTTTAGGAGGCGACGTGGCCTCCTGGTGTCCAAGTATTCTTCTCAGAGGGGGCAGGTGAGGCCGCCCACCTTTTCCTGAGAGGGCGGACAGAGGCTGACAACTTTTCTGCCTCTGCCCCCCTTTGGCGCCTCCATCTTCTTGGCGCCCAAGTCTTCTAGGAGCTTCCAGCCAGAGTTGGCAAGCTTATCCTCTTCGCGCACTGGAGGTTGGTTCCCGGGAATGAGCCTGGCCTCCTGCCGGGCGTCGGGTCTCCGGGACCTCCGTGCCTGCTTCTGGGTCGAGGGGGGCCCCGGAGGGTCCCCAAGTCCTTGGCCTTGGTTGTCGATGTCGCACGCGTCGGGACGCTGTGGGGCAGATGGGGGGGCCATCTGCCAGTCTTGAGCCTTGGCCTTGAGTGCCTACTTGGTGGGCCCATGTACGATAGACCCACTTTGACCGCATCAGAGGAACCCCATGTTCCACTGTTGCGACATATTGTTATAGCCTTCGTGCTTGAAGTTTTATATCTTGCTATCACCTTGTTGTTATCTTGCTTAACATATGTTGTTGGTGCACATAGGTGAACCTAGTATATTAGGTTTTGTGTGCTTGATAAATTAAACGTTAGTTTTATTCCGCATTTATCAAGCCTAATCGTAAAAGTTTTAAATCGCCTATTCACCCTCTCTAGGCGACATCCTTGTCCTTTCACAAAGGTTATATTTGTGTGAGATTAAGTCCTTGTGTTGTTTCTGTTATTTTAGTTCCTAAGAAAGATGGTACTTAGCGCATGTGCGTAGATTGTAGAGCCACTAACAACATCACTATTCGTTTTCGTCATCCAATTCCACGTTTGGAAGACATGCTAGATGAATTAAGTGGTGTTGCTGTGTTCTCTAAAATTGATTTGCATAGTGGTTATCATCAAATTAGGATGGAAGAAAGGGATGAGTGGAAAACAACCTGTAATACTTAGCTAGCTAGGTGGCTCGCGTATCTGCGCGGCTAGATTTGCTCTAGTTCATTTTTATATTTCATATTTAAAGGCTTGTACTGCTAACTCTGATACGCCTTATCCTCGAACAATATTAGTTTTTCTTGTCAGTAAAATACATTGGATCTTAGTCAAAAAAAAAAAAAACTTACGGTGGTGCTTTGGTAGTCGTTATTATTTAGAACGCACTATTTGAATGGCAAGTCCTATTAATAGAAGTTTCGGACAATCCTAAGTCATGGCATGTGAAACCATACACTTAAGAGCCAATCTTCACCACTATCATCAGATATGTGGCAGATTTCCTTTGAAGCTCGATCCTCTCCTACATTGACGTTATATGACCAACCTCATGTACACTATCCATCTAACAAAAATCAAATTTGTAATATCGTATTAATTTTTGTTAGAAGTTATAATATGTGTTAAACTCCATGTATGAATCGCCCAATAGATAAAACAAATTACTATTACAATACTATTCTTGTCCGGGTAATTAACCAATATTAGTATGCACCTAATATATAAAACCAACTACTAAATGTTATAAATTTAAAATAGAGCTATTTAACAAAATGATATTAAACCAACAAAAAGGTTTATTTTGGTCCATCGGTTGTGCCAAAGTCGATAGTAAATCCAGTGACAACATATCTTTTATGGCCAGTTTCATTATTGAAACCTTTTATGATGATGATGTGGCAGCCCATCATCGATCACAACATTTTGATATTACAAAAGAATAAAGCGTCACAAAAAAATCTAGAGAAATACTGGATATTTTATTTTTTTAAATGCATATCATTCATATATATTATCAAAAACTGTGATATGAATGTATTATTTATAAGATGCCTTAGTTGGGGCCGCCGAGTGGGTTTCTTCTGGTGTGTTCTTCTTCTATGTGAGAAAATTCGACGGTACATACAAGTGATGATGTTTAAGAATAATATTATAACTTATGTATACACTCCCAAATATCATCGTAACATGATTGTCTCTAGCTGAAGTGCCTCCATAAATTAGATGGCCCAGATCACCTTCTCTCTATGTTGTAATTCATTTATTCAAGCCTACCTCAACTATTTTTCATGCAAGTTGATAATGGATCCCCTAGATTTCATTATTACAACGATCAATTATATAGTCTTACCGATTCTGAGAAGCAAAAAGAGAAGAATACACAATCTAGGAAGAACTACATGCATGGTAGAGAATCCACTAAATTAACATCTAAATATCAATTAGTGCTGCTAAGATGATATGCCAAAACTAACCATATGGTCTAAAGGAAAATCGGCTAATTTGTTTATGTAACAACTTCTCAAACCAAAATGCATAGAGTAAAAATCAACAGAGATATGTTCCAAGAATCCTTTTGTCCTTTAATTGTTCTTGAACATAATTGAGCCCATGAGTAATATATAGGGATTATATTAACCATGCTCGTAGATAGGTTCTTCCCAATGGTTGATATTATTGAAAGACCAATAAATATTAGAGGATATTAACCATACCTAATTTTGTTATAGTAGGTTATAGAGTAGATAAAACTGAAAGATTAAGCATATGGCAACAAAAACTAAGCAAAAAAGCATCGTTGTATACCTTGGCTTCATTACTCTTTCTTTTGGAGGAATAGGATTCATCGGTTCCCTCAACTGCCATAATACTACATAGCACAAACAATGGTTACCTGTCTTCATTGGCACTGAAAATTTGAGATTCGGGACGTCATGCATTATTTAGTCGACTACATATTCATACAGAACCGGAAAGTCAGAAAACACTGAAGTGTTATTTGTTTTAATCCTCCAGACAGCTGCGGTCATCGATAGATTATTTTCCAAAGCAGATTAAAAATTGGATCACCTATATATCAAGAATTGCACACCGAACAAATCAATAATTAGTGGCTAGCTGCATACAAAGAAAGAATAGGCAAAGTACATACGGGCGAACGGATTAATGATAAATTTTGATATGTAGGCCTTGCTCGTTCCTGAACCACCCAAAGCCTTCACAAATAAAAAAGGGTTTTTATCATTCTTGCCACTCTGACCAAGCCTATAATCAAAAACGCCATTTGACCGACCAAATACTAAAAAACGCCACTCCTCCGTTTGTCCAACTATCAGTTTTGCACTTCTGGTAAGTACACTGTTTAGTACGTGTAAAAGTTCGCAATACCCCTTAGCCTCTGCCATATGGGCCAAGAAATTAGGAGACGCTAACAATAGAGCCCCACGTACGGTACCCAAACCGCTCCCGAAAAATCTCGTTTGATCCTCATGGCTTGAGGTTCCCAGTCGCGGCGATGGAGAGCAGCGGCGGCGGCGGCCACTTGGGCAAGCCTGCGATTATCGCGAGCAGCGGCACCGGTGGTGGCGGCGGCGACTCGGCCAAGCCCGCGATGGTCGCGAGCGGCGGCGGCGGCGACTCGGCCAAGCCCGCGACGGTCGCGAGCGGCGGCGGCGGCGACGGGAAGCCTGCCGCAGCGAGGGACGGCGGCGTCTCGGGCAAGCCTGCGGCGAAGGGTACAGGCAAAACGATGCGGCATGGAATTGAGATTCCTGAAGGGTATGTGAGCTCTCACATCATGCGTATTGACCTGTACCTGTAGAATGTAGATGAGCTATGTATTTTATGATGTTTTGGGTTTGATTAATTTGTCAAGCTTTCTCATGTCTTTCGTTTTGTACTGACTGTTAGGATGGACCCTGCGATATGCTTTCTGCTGACTGTTAGGATGGATACATACCAAGTAGCTCTTGATGGCAGTATGAGAAGATGCTCTGAATTTGACTATCCGCTGATTGTAGAATCATCCATGAATTTCAATGAGGTGAAGCGAGCAATGTGTAACAAGTATCCATGGGGTATGAATGATACTGTGGTGCTTAGGTATTTGGATAGCGATACAAACTGTTATGTGGATGTCAAAAGGGATGATGACTTGGCGCTCATGTTCAGGAAATACCACGAAACAAAGAGTGTAGTTGTCCACTTATTTGCTTACTTCAAAACTTTTCTGCGTACAGTAGTTGACAGTAATACAGTCCATCTTAATCATCCAAATCCTACTCGTGCGACCGATAGACAGCTTCCATTCTCTGCTGGTGCTTCTCAACAAAAACAAAGGAAAGCAACATCTTCTGATGCTAATGTCATCCCAGATGCTGAATGTGAAGGGACATTATTTGATATTGGGGTACATTCAGAAGATGAGGATGAGAAGATGTACCTAGCCTCTGATCATGACTATATTCCTGCTATATATGCTTCCACTGACGAGGAGGAGGACCAAGAGGACGTTGACATGGGGGGGTTCATAGATAGAGAAATAGTAGATGATGCTGACAAACCAATTGTTGAGTATGACAAAAATAACCCGAGCATGAAGGAAGGAACTGTCTTTCCTTCAGTTATTGATTGCCGAAATTCCCTTGCAACCTTTGCAATCATTAAAGAATTTGACTATATCACTGAGAAGAGTGATCCAACCAGACTTAGAGCTCATTGTGCATTCGAAGGTTGTCGATGGAGAATTCATGCTTCATATATGAAGAATAGCAAGCTATTTCAGGTAATATTATGTACTACGCAATATTATTCTACATGCATATATTTGTCCTAATTTTTTTTTGTACATGTGCAGATTAAGGTGAATCCTTGTGAACATACATGTCCAACTGCGCTTGAGAGTGAAAAATTGCTGGCGGCTAAAAGCAGATGGGTTTGTGATGTTGTTCTTGAGTGGGTAAGAGAAAATCCATCAATTGGTGTTTCAGCGCTAATCGAGAAGATTCATGAAAAGTATAGGATAAAAGTTCCATACATGAGGGTGTCCAACGGGAGGGACAAGGCAATTGACAAGCTTGTAGGCAAGTGGGCTGATAGCTTCCATCTGTTATTACACATTCAAGGCTGAAGTTGAGAGGTGCTCACCAGGTAGTGTCGTAGAGATTGATAGGCACACCGTGCAATACAAGGTGAAGGGTGTAACAAAGGAGAAGGAGTGCTTCAGGAGGTGTTTTTTATCATTTAAGGCTTGCTGGCAGGGATTCAAGGATGGGTGCAGGCCATATTTGGCGGTGGACGCAACTGCACTAAATGGAAGATTTAGAGGGCAACTGGTTGCTGCATGTGCTATTGATGCGCACTGGCTATTCCCTGTGGCCTATGGGGTATTGGAGACAGAGTCCATCGAGAGCTGGACATGGTGGCTTGAGAGGTTACATCAAGTTGTAGGACATCCAGAAGGTCTAGTTATTCATACAGATGCATGCAAGGGACTTGAGACTGCTGTAGATAGTGTGTTCCCAGGAGTAGAGCATAGAGAGTGTATGCGCCATCTTGCAGCAAATTTCTCGAAGAAGTTCAGAGGAAAGATATTTGATGACAACTTATGGCCATCTGCTCTTACGTGCAACCCGAGAAAGCACGCTTACCACCTCAACCAGATGTACTCTAAGCCAAAGGTTCAGGAGTACTTGGAAGCGCATCATACCAAGATATGGACCAGAAGCAAGTTCAACGAAGTTTGTAAGGTTGACTATGTAAACAACAACCTTGCAGAGTCATTTAACAGTAAGTTGAAGAAAGTTAAAGCCTTGCAAATAGTAGACATGTTTGATTGCCTTAGACAGAAGTCCATTGCAAAATTTGAGTTAAGGCGAAGGATAGCCGAAAAGATTGAAGGTCACCGTATTATTCCGGCTGTGGTTAAGGCACTGAATGAAAAGACAAGAGGTTATGTTTCTTCATCTAACTCTTGTTCTCAGTTTTATTGCTTCATCTAACTCTTGGTCTACTTATGTCAATTGTGCAGGCTTGAATCTGACTTGTTTGAAGCGCAATGATTATGAAGCAGAAGTAACTGGAACTGACAAGGAGGGCAGACAATGGAGGTACCCTGTCGGCATAAAAACAAGACTTGCAGTTGTAGGCAATGGCAGATTACAGGCTTGCCATGCATCCATGCACTTAAGTTTATCACTTCACTTAGAGGTCCGCAAGGTGATATTGAATCGTATGTGCACGATTTCTACTCTGTTGCCAAGTTTAAAGCTACCTATGCTGAGAACCTACCAGCTATGGTTGGCAAACAACAATGGGAGCCATTTAATCCAGGTTTCAAGCTATGTGCACCTCTCATGAAAAGGCCACCAGGAAGGCCAAGGACCAAACGAATTAGAGCTAGTAGTGAAGGAGGCAGGCTAGGAGTTAGGAAGAAAAAGTGCGGGCGCTGTGGTGGTTTTGGTCACATAAAAAGGATCTGCAAAGAGTCTGTTGACCCAGCATTTGGAGAAGAAGGATATGGAGAACCAGAGCCGGAACCTGAACCGTGTGTGGCCGCTAATCCTGCAAGGTATGTGTATGTTCATAGTTCTCACCGTCCTTTGCACACAATGTTGAGAAAATAACCAACTGAGTTACTTTTGTCTCAGCTCTAAAGGTGCAAAAAAAGTTGTGAAAAAGAATATAATGAAGAGAAAATCACCAGATCCTACAAATGCACAAGATAGCCCGGCGAAGAACACCAGAAGCAAGGCAGCAAGTGCACAAGATAGCCCAGCAAAAAACACGCGCAACAAGAAGAAATTGTGCCTTTGAGTTGTAGTTTGATTTACTTTTGGTTTTGTGAACCTGTAGTGGGACAAAAGCATTTAATATGTTGTATTCGTACCTGTTTCATGTGAACCAGAATGATGTACTGATCTTGTGTCTTATATGTCTATTATTTGTAAAATATTGTGCACTTATATCGAGTTACTTATAATTTGAGATCTTCTGCCTTACATGAAAAGTATACTGTCCAACGCTGAGATTAGCACATATCACGTATGCATCATGTCAAAAATTTAGTATACATCATGTATACAGACCCACTCCAATGTCGAGTGGCAAAACTGATTATGGACTAACGGTAAAGAGTTAACGGAATTGCAAAACTGATTGTTGGACTAACGGAGCGGTGGTATTTTTGAGTATTTGGTCGGTCAAATGGCATTTTTGAGTATAGGCTTGGTCATAGTGGCAAAAATAATAAAAACCCAATTAATAACTCAATAACGAATATTAAATTTTGAGTAATGTAATTGCATCTTTACCTCCTCCGCTTTGTCGCTCAAGTATCGTAGCTCAAGCTTATCAATAGGAGCAAATGTTTTCTTAACTGCATAATTTTGCATTCCTAGAGTGATATTTTGATAATTGAGCTTGAACCGAAAAATAAGTGTTCTTCCACATAGCTGTCGTATAATCTTTGGGATTTCTTCACATTTTCCATCCAATGATTCCAGCAAGTTCGAGACATATATATTAAGCATCTTTTCCGCTTCCTCGTCAAATAAAGTGCAGCTTGTAGTAGCTGTGTGGTCACTGATCTGAAGTCGAATACGATACCTAATGTTCCATGGTCTTGTTAGTGTGGAGTATATATTATAAAGAAAGTTTCATTTAAGTAGAGTATGCTTACCGAGGTGTTACAGTTTTTGGATATATACCACAACTCTTGCAATAATACCTGTCAGTTTCATTTGTTGCAATTTTCTGACAGACATAACATGACATGTACCACCACTGAATATTTTCTTTTATCTCGTCAATCGTAGCTATTGTTGTGAACACAAAATCCTGAAAATTTGCCAATGTTTGTCAAATTACGTATTCTAGAGAATATATTAAATTACATAATTATGATAAATAGCCTTTCATTATAACAAAAACCATTCTATTCTTATTGTAGGTTCCTCGAAAAGAATATTTGACACCCATATATTTGGATGACTATGATGCATTACCTGATTGGTTGGGTCATCGTGTCTCATCGTAGTAAGTTCATGTAATGTTCTCCTATTGTAAAACATTTGTTCTTCAAGTGTGCCTTGTGTACTCTTATCTATCTCCATAATTTTTGGCAACGTTTCTTCCGTTGAGTGCCTAGCAAATATATGGAATGAGGTGACAAAATTATTATCATTTTACTCTAGTAAATAACAATAAGTCACAATTATTGTTTCATAAATAACAAATGATTCAGTTGTATACATGTCAAGAAGTTCGTTCGTCTCGGGTATATCTAGATCTGTATATAATCTTGTGGCACTGGTTGACTTTAGGCTCAAACCTATATAAATAAAGAAATAGTTGAGTTTACTTTGTGAACATAATAACAATATAGGTTCTAATATTATTCGACTTACCTTTGAATTTATGAACCATCGTAGAGGTAACAATAATGACTGTTTGACTGCCAATTACATCCTCGCTTATATCATGAGCACACTTTCCCCACAATGTTATTTGGATTTTATGACCCCTAAATATTTCATAGCAAATAGTTAACGATAATATAATGGGAGGAAAACATAATCATTTGTAATATCTATACACTTACTCTGATAATAGAATTTCTATCTCACGGATAGATGTAGGTTGGGGGTTGCCTGTGCTCTTCTTTGTTACTCTTGATTCAATCGGCTTAATGCGCGTAAGAAATCCAATGACATCTGAACATATTTTTATGATTTATTATTTTAAATTCAGAAAGGTTAACTACTTGAATAATCCGAAAATACGATAATGAACATACCTGAGCATTGTCTATCTTTTTCTAACCGCTCTTGTAGAGTTTCTCTGGCAGCAAACTCAAAGTAGTAATCGGGAAACTTGTTTGATGATCCTTTCACCCCCTTTACCTTTGTATTATACGCAAAAATAATCTTAATTTCATTGGTAAGTGGGCGATACTTTATAGATTCTACAACCTTAAAGTTCCTGAATATATAGATAGAACTCTCATTTATTTTTGATTTGTAGGTGTCTATCAGATTCTTCCAAATAGTAGCATGAATTGTTTTTCCCTGTTTAAACAACACAAAGGTATACTTAGTACTTGTAGTTGGGTAAAACAACAAAACAATATGCAATTAATGTTAGGAATAATACCTGTTCATCCATCAAAATCATATCGATGCTCATAAGTTCATCAGTCATATGGTTGACTGAATCCCACATTCTCATAACTTTAACTTTAATGTTTGATGCTTGTCCATTTGTTGTCAGATCACTCAGGTTTGTGTACGCCATAATATTATTGCCTTCAAGAGGTTTAGAAAATATTTGTTCGTTAATAATAATTATATGCACGACAATATGCACAGGTACTATACTCATAAAGATCTGCTATGGAAATAATCAACTTTGCAGTAACAATTGTACAAAAAAAACCTTGTGTGTTCAATCTGCAGAGCAATAATAATAGTATAAAGTATGCAGAAGAGATTAGACATGGCGATTACCTGGATCTGATTTAGCCGAGAAGTTGGTCGTCCGGTGAGAAGTGATTCCGTGTGAGAAGCAGGACGTTCTGCACGGCTCGGTTCTTTTGGTTTGTCGATTGTCAAAATCGATTTTCTCGATCTATCGATAATCAGGGCGTCGTGTGTTTGCTTATGCACTGGGCAACTTGTGGAGGGATTGATCGGTTGATTTTTTTAATATTGTACTCTGTACTATAGATGGAGAGAAAGTACGTATAGGCCTCGAAATTGATTCAGTGTTTCAAAATTATTGGAGATATGTGTATGGACTCCTTTGACTTTGCGTTCTAATGACGTTCCCGTGTGCAATATGGACTTTGTTTCAACATGCCTCTGTTGATTGGATTATAAATCAAGTGCATCAACATGGACTCAAAAAATAAACATGGACTACTACTAAACATGGACTAAAAAAATAAACATGGACTACTACTACAATTCTATGTCGCTGGCTATATTTCCATTTTGTTTCTATTTTTTTTTCTCAAGCACGTGAGCGTGATTAGTATTTGTCATAGAGTCCTACTTATACACGCCACGTTATGGTTGTAGCTATCCTATATGGACACGAATCAAATTTCTAGTCGTGCCTCGTGTGCATCTTTTTGTAGATGGTTCTGCACGTTGATGTTTAATGGTCCTTTGGCACACATCTTTTTAGTTGGACGTGACCATATTTATGTAACTTTCATTGTTCCTTTAAATCTCAGCCGTTACAATCAGGATCAATGGGGTAAAAAAATTAAGCCTATGTAGACGAACGTGGTAGCTTTATTTTCTATTGTTTTAAGTATATAATAGATACCTAAAATGGTATAAGTAATACCTAATTTGGGAAAATCATAATTCGTTAAATATTTAACCAAAAATTATGAATAAAATATCAAAATGATCAGTGCTTCAAATGCTATCAAATAATGGTAATATAAACTCATGATCCCAAATATTTATTTGATGTTATTCATAAATTGGTTAAAAGAATTAAATTCAATTAATTATTTAATTCGATAACTATTCATCGTTACTCGAAAAACTACAAATGAGGTACCAAAACAATCGGAAGAACAAAATCTACCCAATCATGTCATGATCATGCATATTTGATCCATTTCTTTTGTAATTTAATAATTTACAAATAATGTGGTCACTAAGATAAATATGGGGTTGTTTCCAAATAATTGCACTAATTATTTGGAACTCTATTTAATTTTGTATTTAAACCATATGATGATATCTCTGCATAAAATTGTCATGTCATCATGTGATTGTGCATTGCACCTTGTCTTCTTGTGATTTATTTGTTCTTTTGTATTATTTTTGGGTATCGCTAGATTCCGGAGTTGAGGGTTCCTCTACCTACCCCGACGAGCCATACTACACGCCCCCACAGCAAGGCAAGAGATAACCTAACCTTCTTGGTATCTAGCATCCTATTGTTTATAAACTTATTTTATCCACCATAATATTGCATACGATTCCAATGCCAATTTTGGTCGATGCTAGATTATCCGATGTATGCATGTTTATCCCCGAACCAATACATGTCCCCCCTCCTATGAACCCTAGGTGTGATGTGTTGGCAGGATACAAATTATAATTGTTGTTTATATGCTTAGCTATGCTTAGCCATGCTTAGTCAAATACTAGTTATGTCCGTTGTTTAATTCCATATGTTTATGTTGATGGAATGATGCGGGCATGGTGGTTAATGGTGATGCTTAATTAAAATGCTAAGAAGTCTTGGATGAGTTGCCATCGGGGATGGTGTTTTGTCTCATTCCTGCCCCTAGGTGCGGGTTCTTTACCTCTTGAATCAAGACGAGCGTGCTTCCATTGGTGGGGGTATGGGCTCCTTACTAACTGAATAACTTGTGCGGGCGTATCCAAGGGTCCTCTAGTTTGCTATTTCCATTTGCCGTGTGTGTGAGCGGAAAAAGAAATGATGAGGATGGTGGTGTTTAGGGCGTGGTGATGGGGCAGGGGCTGAAATAGGCTGGGTAAACTTGTCCTGTCGCCACAGATGACTCTTGCATAGTCTCATGCGAGGTAAAGGTTTAACCGCGCCCACTCGTCGGCCTTCCCCGGAAGAGGGCCAATTAGGTGAGCCGGACGGTACCAATGGGTAAATTAGTACACCCCTTCTGGGTTTAATCTTTTCGAAAAGCCGCGTCCATGGTTATGGACGACTTGGGAATAGACGATAAGATCATAGAGAACCTTAACTTAATTGATATGGCAGCTAAAGGTTGCATAATCAACATGTGATAAAGGTTCATTTCCTCGAGGGTGATTCGAGGGAGTGCCTTGGTGGAGATGAGTGGGTTATGGCTAGAAGTTGGTTCGACGAGAACCAAAGATGAAAAGTTTACTCTCTTATCCCCTTTAGAAAAACATTCTGAGTAGACGATGCCATTTGAGTCACTTATACTTTTATAAATGAAAACTAGCTTTATGCAAATAGCTACATTACAGCTTTAGAGCCCCCGTCAGCATTGGTCCTATATCGCCCTACTAAACTTGCGAGTACGTCGTACTCAGTCTCTCTTTGCTGCCTTTATACTTTGTTTCAGAGGAGGACGACACCGAGTACACAGGTGGGTTCTTCGTGGACGTCAACGAGTAGTTCGGGGTTCCCAGGTGGCAACTTGGGACCGTGGACCAAGCTGGCTTGGGTTTATGTTTATTTGTAGGCCTCTTAGGCCATATTTGCATCTTGTTGTACTAGACAACACTACTTTGCTTTCGCATGTTGTATTGATGGTCTGTGACCCTTTTGTGTGTAATATTTGTATCTTTCTCGAATATGAGTTTTCGTGTCGTAGAGTCTGCAATGTGCCAGTTGTTCCACAAGTCTTGATCTCTTAACTATACATGATAGCTATGTCTGAGCTTATGGCATGATCGAGGTGTTGTGTGCCGATGATCCATTCCGAGCACACCTGCCAAAGGTTTTGGCCTGGGATTGGTAAACCCAGTAACCTTCGATTGTGTAGCATGACCGGTTGCACAAAGCTTCATTGTATAGTTCTGGGGTCGGGGCGCTACAAGTTGGTATCAGAGCAGGACTGTCTGTAGGAAACCCTTTCTATTGGTCGATGTCGAGTCTAGTTTGAAAATTATTTATAACCTAAAAATGACTTGTGAAAACCTTCTTAGGATTCTTTTTACTCCTCATCCAACTCGCTCTACTCTGATTCTTATCTCTATTTGTTTTAAGCTTGGTGTCGAAGTTTAGGTTCTCGGAGGTTGGGTTCTTACCGTCCAGTTATGTCTCGAGTCCGTTGTATCCGTTTGCTATCGCCGCGATGACGTGATGTCACCGTGGTTGCCTAAATCTGTTTTCGGTGCTAGTGCCATCTCAAATCGCTATATCTGGAAGAACTCTTTTATCTATCCTAATTATTCGGAGTTGGTTACTAACTATGTACTTGTTCCAAATCTTCAGAATGGCTCCTACCCGTCGTGGGGAACAAAGCAATCCTGATGCACCGCCGCCACCCTCAATGGCGGAGGTCCTGATAGCCATTGAGAAAAACCGCCTGTGCAACGAGCATCTGCTCGAGCAGTTGGTGCAGCAAGGGGCAAGGAGGAACACGGACTGCAACACTCTCACCGAGTTCTTGCGGTCCCAACCTCCTACCTTCACCGAAGCTAAGGAGCCGCTTGATGCGGATGATTGGCTCCGGGCTCTTGAGCGCAAGTTTGCCGCTCTGCACGTTCCGGTGGCGGAACATGTCAACTTTGCCACCTACCTGCTGAATGGAGCCGCCGTCTCCTCGTGGGAGAGCCACATGTCAATGTTTGACGCGGGCCATGTCTTCACTTGGGCAGATTTCCGTGCCACTTTCCGTATGGCGTACATCCCCAAGCCCATCATGGACCTCAAGAGGAGGGAGTTCCTGGACTTGACCCAAGGACGCATGGACGTCCAAGCCTATGGGCGGGAGTTCAACCACCTCTCGCATTACGCCCCTCGGGACGTGACAAACGATGAGGACAAGCAATACCTCTTCCGCAAGGGGCTCACCCCTCGCCTCTGATACGAGCTCCTACCCTTCAAGTTCCAGTCCTACCAGGAGCTCTACAACCAGGCTCTCACTATGGAGCAGGTTAGGAAGGAGCTGGAGGCTTCCAAGAGGCCAGCTCCAGCTGACAACCAGAGCTCCTCTTCCTTTGAGGGCAAGAAGCGCAGGGTCTTTGTGCCCTTCAGCGCCGTGCCTCGTGCACCCTTCGCGCCAAGACCTTTAGGGTTTAGGCCACCTCCGCCTCGCCCAGCTACCTCAACCTTGGGTGCGGCTAGGAGTGGCTTCCGCCCTCAGCTGCCTCCACCACTGCCGAGGCTCACTTGCTTTAGCTGTGGCCAGCCGGGGCACTACTCCAGGGAGTGTCCCCAGAAGGCACCGGCTGCCGCAGCACCTGCATCGGCTCCCTCTACCCCAGCCGCCAAGGCCATGACCGTCAGTCGTGGCCGCCTGAACCACGTCTCGGCTGAAGGAGTCGAAGAGGACCCCGGAGTTCTCATGGGTATGCTTCGAATCAATGCATACCCAGCTTCAGTATTATTTGATTCTGGAGCATCGCATTCATTCATATCCATATCATATGCACACAACCATCAAATACCATTTGAAAATATGGACTCCCCGCTAGTGGTCAAGACCCCAGGCTCTAGTTGGCACACAAATTGGATAGCTCCTGAGGTTCAGATTTCAATAGGTTCAATACCTTTTCCGTTCCAGTTGATAGCCCTGAAGTCAGAGGGTCTGGATGTTATTCTGGGCATGGACTGGTGAGTCAAGTATCAGGCCAACCTGGACTGTGCTGCCAATACTGTCACAGTGATCCACCCTAGCTATGGGGAAGTGCGTTACTGGTCCCCAACTTCTGCAACTCCGTCTGCAGCCACTCCTCTCTCTCCGGAGATCAGTCTATGGTTCCTGGAAGGAACTACCCCGCCAGAAATACATGAAGTTGCTATGGTGTGTGATTTCCCCGATGTTTTCCCGGAGAAATTGCCCGGCATGCCACCTGATCGCAACGTGGAGTTTGTGATCGAGTTGGTTCCAGGAACCGCCCCAATTTCCAAAAGGCCCTACCGCATGCCAGCGGAAGAGCTAACTGAACTAAAGAAGCAACTTGATGAGCTACTAGAAAAAGAATTCATCCAGCCGAGTAGCTCACCTTGGGGATGCCCGGTCATCTTTGTCAAGAAGAGGGATACCAATGTTCCTCGGCTGGTTGTTCATTACCGCCCTTTGAATGCGGTGACCATCAAGAACAAGTATCTCATTCCTCAAATAACTGACCTATTCGATCAGCTAGCTGGTGCAACGGTATTCTCCAAGATGGATCTGAGGTCAGGCTACCATCAGATAAAAATCAGAAAGGAGGATATTCCGAAGACGGCTTTCACCACTCGCTATGGCCTGTATGAATACACCGTTATGTCCTTCGGCCTCACAAATGCTCCGGCTACATTCATGAGGCTGATGAACTCCATCTTCCACGAGCACCTTGACAAGTTTGTCATCATTTACATCGATGACATCCTTGTCTACTCCAAAACCGAAGAAGAACATGCTGAGCATCTTCGACTAGTCTTGACCAAGCTTCGAGATCACCGCCTCTATGCCAAGTTCTCCAAGTGTGAGTTTTGGCTAAAGGAGCTCATTTTTCTCGGTCATGTGGTGTCAGATGCTGGAGTAGCGGTGATACCTGACAAGATTCAGGCAATCCTGGATTGGCCAACTCCCAAGTCCGTCAAAGATATCCGAAGCTTCCTTGGGTTGGCGGGTTATTACCGCCGATTCATCGAGGGCTTTTCCAAAATAGCCAAAGCATTGACTGACCTCCTCCAGAAAAACAAACAGTTTGTGTGGTCAGACAAAGCTGAAGAGAGCTTCCAAACTCTCAAGGTCAAGCTCACTACCACCCCGGTACTTGTCCTTCCTGACACCGACAAAGACTTTGTCGTCTATTGTGATGCATCTCTCCAAGGCTTGGGCTGTGTTTTGATGCAAGAAGGCCATGTGGTCGCTTATGCTTCCCGTCAACTCAAACCACATGAGCAAAATTATCCAACTCATGATTTGGAGCTTGCCGCCGTGGTACATGCTCTGAATCAATGGAGGCCCTACCTATTGGGCAACCGTTGTGAGATCTACTCCGACCATCAAAGTCTAAAATATCTCTTCACCCAGCCGGATCTGAACTTGAGGCAGAGAAGATGGTTGGAATTAATAAAAGACTATGATGTGACTCTCAACTATCAACCCGGCAAGGCAAATGTCGTGGCCGATGCTTTGAGTCACAAAGCCTATTGCAACACCGTGATGGTGGAAAAGGCACAACTGGCTCTCCACGAGGAATTTGCTAAGTTGAATCTGGAGATTGTTCCCTCCGGTTATCTAGCTAACCTCGAGATCAAATCCACTCTTGAGGATGAAATCAAGGCCGCCCAGCAACATGATGCTGGCATCCGCCAGATCAAAAAGAATGTTGCAAGTGGGAAGGCCAAATGTTTCTCCGTTGATGATTCCGGTGTGGTCTATTTTGGGAACCGCCTTGTGGTGCCCAAAAGGGGAAATACCAAGCAGTTGATATTCCAAGAAGCCCATGAATCTCCTATATCCATCCATCCCGTTAGCACAAAAATGTACCAAGACCTCCGTCCCAAATTCTGGTGGACCCGTATGAACCGGGAAATTGCCAAATATGTTGCTGAATGCGACGTCTGTCACCGAGTGAAGGCTGAACATCAAAGGCCAGCTGGTAACCTTCGCCCCATAGCCGTTCCCGAGTGGAAATGGGATGAAGTTGGTATGGATTTCATCATCGGCTTTCCAAAGTCACAAAAGGGCAACAATGCCATCTGGGTCATCATCGACCGTTTGTCCAAGATCGCCCACTTCCTTCCGGTCCGTGATGATATTCGAGCAAGCCAACTTGCCGACTTATATATGGCCCTGATTGTTCCTTTGCACGGGGTTCCTTTACGGATCATCTCCGACCGTGGAAGCTTATTTGTGTCCAAGTTTTGGCAAAGTTTCCAAACGGCTCTTAGAACCCGTCTCAACTTCAGCACCGCCTATCATCCTCAAACCGACGGTCAAACTGAAAGAGTAAACCAAGTTCTTGAGGACATGCTTCGAGCCTGTGTCATCTCCTTCGGTAAGGGTTGGGAAAAGTACCTCCCTCTCGCCGAGTTCTCCTACAACAATAGCTACCAAGCCAGTTTGCAAATGGCTCCCTTTGAAGTTCTATATGGGAGAAAGTGCCGGACTCCCCTAATTTGGTCTGAAACCGGAGAGAGGCCACTCTTCGGTCCGGATGTGATCAACGAAGCCGAAGAGAAAGTCCGTGTCATTCGGGATAATCTCAAGGATGCTCAATCCCGTCAGAAAAGCTATTATGACAAGCATCATCAAGAGGTACACTATGAAATTGGTGATAAAGCCTATCTTCGAGTTTCTCCTCTCCGAGGCGTTCGTCACTTCGGGATCAAGGGCAAATTGGCACCTCGCTATGTTGGCCCTTTCACTGTCCTAGCCAAGCGAGGAGATCTCTCCTATCAACTTGAGTTGCCCTCAAACTTCCCGGATGTGCATGATGTGTTCCATGTCTCCCAACTCCGTCGTTGCTTCAAGGATCCCATCCGTGGGGTTGATCATGAGGCATTGGACATTCAGGAGGATTTGACCTATCGCGAGCATCCTATCCGCATCATGGATGAAGCGGAGAGGAAAACCCGCAACAACACTATCAAGTTCCTAAAAGTTCAATGGTCCAATCATTCCGAGGAAGAAGCCACATGGGAGCGAGAAACTAGTCTCCGTCAGGAATACCCCGCCTTCTTCACTCAAGCCTAGAATCTCGGGACGAGATTCCTGTAAGGGGGGTAGAATTATAACAGCCCCAACTTGGTATTGAAAAATACGAAGAATTTTTCCACTTTTTGTTTTCATGTTTGCATCATAGCATCCATATGCATTTGCTATTTCCACCAAACAACATATGCAAGCTATTTAAAATGAGGAGGCAAACTTCCCAACAACCAAAGCAATGCAATTGATCAACTTGTCAACCAAAGTAAACTTGAACTTCCAAATTGTTCAGGAAGTTCCAAGTGTGCATGTTATGTCCACTTGATGAAGCAAATTCTTATTAAGCAAGGAAATAAAATTGATAATTCAAATTGGCTTAATTCAATTTCTATTTTTGGAACCAAGATAAACATTCCAAAAATTCAAACTAAAATCATGGGGATCTTCTATATTATTGTGAGAGCCTCCATGGATATTTTCATTATTTTTGGAAATACTTAAGTGCTTCAAATAAATGTATCTTGCAATTTATCAAAAATGACCATATAGCAACAATACAAATAATTGTGGACCTAAACATTTTATTTGAAGCCCAAACTTTTTGTGGAGCTTCCTCAGGTTATGAGAAACCTATGTGAATTTTTGTAGAATTTTTGACAATGCTTTAGTTCCTCTTTTAAAATCCCTAAAAGTGCCCTGGACCTTTTTGCAATTTATTCAAAAATTGCCAGGGGGTTTTTCGCGAGTTTCTTTCTCTCTCTGTCCTCCACAGTGCCGGCGGCACTGGCGCCATGCCGCCGAGCTGGCCGCGCCCATGCCGCCGCCCACTCTCTCCTGGCCGTGCCCTCCTGGTGGACGAGGACCCCCACTTGCTCCGCCCCTTTCCCCCACCTGCCCCTCACCCTCTCGTCCTCTCTCTGTTGCTCTCCCGAGGCTCCTCCATTGCCGCCGCCGCCACGCACCGTGCCGTCATCTGGTGCCGTCCCCGAGCAGATCAAGCAGCACCACGAGCTCCGCGTCGGCGTCCTCTCCCTCCCCACTGGAGGAATCGGGCCGGGAGGACAGCCATCGACGGGTGCGTCCTCGTCATCGTCAACTTCGGCCGCGCCGTCCGCCGGGGTCGATTCCCGTCGATTCCGGCCGCCCCTCACTTCACCGACCACCACTTCGAGATCAGGGTGAGCTCTGCCCCTTTCTGGCCCTCTCCTGCGCCATTTTCTTCTCTCTCGCCGCTGAGCCGCCGGCGGCCACCGTCGAGTCCCCGTCGGCGCCGTCGAGTCCCCGTCGGCGCCGTCGCTCACCGTGTGCCCGGCCTGGCCGAGGCTTGGGCCGGCCTGAGGCCGGATGCCTCGGGCTGGTGCCCGGCCTGGGCCGGCCAGAGGCCGGCCGCTTCGGCCACTGCCCCGGCCTGGAAGCCCAGCCTGGGCCGGCCAAAGGCCGGGCCCTTCGGGTCATACCCCGGCCTGCACCCCGGCCTGGCCGGCTCGAGGCCGGCCTGCCAGGGAAAATAGTTTCTCTTTTTGATTCTTGAAACAATTTTAAATAAATGATAACTATTTGAATTTTGGTCCAAATTTGACAAATCAAATACCAAAATGTTCAGAAAAACAAACCCTATGTGTTAGAAGCATTGTAATAGTCTTTTGAAGTTATAATCATGCTGTTTATATATGATTTCCAAAAAGGGTTCGAATAATACCTAATTCGGGGAAATCACAATTCATCAAATAATTATCCAAATTTTTTGAATAAAATATCAATGTGACCAACACTTCAAATGCAATCAAACCATGCTAATCTTACACCATGATCACAAATATTTAATTGATGTTATTCATAACTTGATTAAAAGAATTAATTTCAATTAATTATTTAAATCACTATTTATTCATCGGGGCTCCGAAAATTACAAATGAGGTACCAAAATGATCGGAAGGGCAAACCCTACCCATTCATGTCATGTTCATGCATATTGAGCCACTTCTCTAATAATTTAAAATTTTATAAAGAATGTGGTCACTAAGGAGAACATGGGTGTCGGGGGGCAACCCCCGGATATGGGCAAGGCGTCGATATAAGGGTTGACTCGGAGTTGACCGGGTCACTGAAACCGACATAACTGTACCGGCTTACTCGGAGCTGACCGGGTCAAGACTAACCGACATATGGGTATGTCGGATCATGCGAGTTATATGTCGGGTCTTCCTTTGTTCCTCTTGTGTGCAGGGAAGGCAAAACCGAGTTGAGGAAAGGACAAACCGAGTCAAGAGCACGGAGCATGCCTATGCCGGGTAAAGGTTATCCCGGGCAAGGGACAGGGTTCCTTGAGACACGGAGTGAAGCAAGGGCGGCGGCGTGCTGCAAGTGGACGGCGTGCCTCTGACCCGGGCGGCGCGGCATAGTGGCGCTAGGCCTAGGCGAGGGCGTGCTGTTGGACGCAGAGGGGACCGTGGCGACCGGCGCTGCCACGGTCTGGGCATGGTGCAACGACGCCCGTGTCGGCCGGAGACCAAGCGGTATGGCATTAGTAGTAATGTTTCACACTGTAATCCTGGGTTTCCCTATATAAGGAGTACCAGGGGTACCTCTTAGAAGGACGGGCAGCACTTCATTTGAGCCTAGACGCTGAGCAAATACGAGAGCTAGAGGAGAGCCAGAGAGTTGTTCCGAGACTCGGCAGAGGCTTAGATCTTGCAGTTCTTCGCATACAGCTCGAGGAGCAAGTTTGTAACCAGTTGTAATCCACATATAAATCAAGTAGCAGGCAGGAGTAGGGGTGTTATCTCCTCACGAGAGCCCCGAACCTGGGTAAATCCTGTGTGCGTGCGTGTGTGTGTGAGTTGTGTTCTTTGTGTGCGTGTTCGTGTGCGCAAGCCCTCCCCGGGTGCCTCCAGCGTCTATCGGCCCCACATCTTAAGCCATCCTATGGCATCTGCCGTGACACCACCACGACAGTTGGCGCCCACCGTGGGGCCAGCAGCGGCGCTGGCTGGAGTTTTCATCCGGACGGGCTCTATCATCGCGTCGGGTGAGCGCGTGGTCTGTGGCCTGGTCCACCGATTCGGCTCCCTCAACGTCATCAGTGACAATGCAGGCTGCTTCGGCAGCAGGCCACTGCCCCGGAACGGATGCCTCATCGACTTCGGCGCGCTCACGGTCTACGTCGCCACCGAGGTCCCTTGCAGGTTCCCCGAAGGGGTGCAGCTGGGAGCGGATCCACCCGCAGTCTGCGCAGCTCGCGGCCGGCATACCGCTCGCCCCGCTAGTTGCGTGGAAGTCATGATGACCGCCCCGGGCGCCGGTGTCGGCAAGGCCATGGCGGGCGATGCTGACCCCGGCACGAGGTCGGCGAGAACGGGGCGTCCGCCCTTGGAGAAACCGGAGAACCGTGCGGCACAGGCCAGCACATCCAGCGTGCCGGCGACGCCGAGTCCTCTTCAGGACGCGATTCAGAAGCTGGCAACCCCAGTCGCACCGAGTGCGGATGTTGCTCTGACTCAGGCGGAGTTAGAGCAGCAGCGCCAGGAGATACTCCGAGAGGCTCAGGAGGTGGCCCGAGTCAGGCAGGAGTTCGACATATCAATGCGTGAGTATAACTCGGCTCACGGTTTTACTCCAGTAGCAAACCCAGTTAGTCGCATTGATGAGGTGCGTGCCCGAGGTAGAGACCTTAATGCAGAGATAGCTAGAGATGGTAGAACTAGATCTGCTAGAACTCCTAGTTACGTGTCGGCTGAAAAACCGAGATACAGCACACCCGGAAAGAATCTTAGGGCAGCAGAGGCAGCCATAGCTGAGTTGGCCGGTCTATCCGGAGACGCTCGCTCTAGGCAGCAGGACCGAGTAAACGAGTTGGTGGCTGTCGCTAACCGACAGAACGAGGCCTACCGTAAGGCTAACCCGGATGCGGGTGGATCTCGGTTCCTTCACTCGGATGGTGGAGCCGGAGGAGTGTCCAAGGGACAAGCCTCCTCGCCGTATGTCGGTAGGAGCAGAGGCCAGAGTGTGAACTCTGGCAAGAACAAGCAGATACAAGCGTACGATCCGGCCTATGCCGGAAAGAAGGTAGCCGAGCAAGGCAATACCGGTCGGGGAAAGTCAGGACCCGCCCAGGGCAGACAAGAAGAGAACCAAGTTATCCCGGCGAATCAAGGCCAGCCACCTCGGTATCCGGTACCCATTCCACCTCGCCGTCAGGCGGGTGCCGGGTATGCCGAGCCGGCCGCTGACCGATATGATGACGGTTACTCGGCCATGGAGCGGGCCGGGTACACAAGATACCGAGATCTGGCGTCCGAGGGTGCCCTCGGCGCAAGGCTGGGAACTCGCCAGTTGCCGGCACATGATGTCCAGAACAAGCTTGACAGAATCTATCTGTCCGAGCTCTTGGAGGAGCAAGGTCCACCGGGTCCGGCATGTTTTGGACCCCGGATAATGAAGCAGGCACCTGTGCCGAATTTCCAGCTACCTCGGGGTGCCAAGATGTATGACGGCAGTACTAAGCCGGAGGACTGGCTGACAGACTATGTCACCGCCGTGCACATTGCCGGCGGAAGTCGCAGGTGGGCAGTGCGGTATGTGCCGCAAATGCTTGAAGGACCAGCCCGGATCTGGCTGAATAACCTGGAGGAGGACAGCATTGACTGCTGGTTGGACTTCTCCGAAGCATTCGTCAGCAACTTCTCCAGCACGTACAAGAGGCCGAATCGCCCTCAGCAGCTGTCCATGTGTCGGCAGAGAGAGGATGAAACCGACCGAGAGTACCTGACTCGGTGGAGCACGATCCGCAACTCCTGCGAAGGAGTGATCGAGTCGCAGGCCATTGCATGGTTTGCACAAGGGTGCCGACATGGCTCCATGCTCTGGCAGAGACTCCAGAGAGAGATGCCGGCCACCTTGGCCGAGACAATCAAGATCGCAGATAGCTATGCTTTGGGTGATCCGACACAGCCCTTACTGGCCCCGGTCGACAGAGACAGATCGGGTCGGCGAGGTGATCGCTCGGATTACCGAGGAAAGAGAAGGGAAGAGAGGCCGGATTACCGGTATGGGTCAGACCAGGTTGCTGCCATCGACCAAGATCAGATGGGTGCCGGCAGCAGCCAGAGACAGAAGAATGACGGTCCCGTGTGGGGCCAGAACTCGGAAGGAAGGAGGCCGTGGGACGGCGAAAAAAGACCGTGGAATGGCGAGAGGAAGCCATGGAACGGCGACAAAAGGCAGTGGGCTAACCCTAGTGGGATGATGCCGAATGATCCCTGCAGCTACCACACCAAGCACCCCAGCAGACCAGCTCAGCACTCAAACCGGAACTGCAGCCGGAACAGGCGCCCGCAGGAGAACACCGGTCCGGCGACTCGGCCAGCACCACTCACGGGTGTGAACGCTATCCCGGTGAACGCCCAAGCCAGGCCTGAAGATGTCAACCAAGTGGCCAATATGGCCAACACCAACAACAACTCCAACTACCCCGGTAGCAACGCTGGCCCGAGTCGGCAAAATCAGTACCGAGAGGCCCACCAGAGTTACATGGTCTTTGTGACCGAACCCAATGACAAGCAGAGTCAGCACAGGCGTGCGATGGAGGTAAATGCTGTTATGCCGGCGGTGCCGAAATTCATGTACTGGTCTGAGGATCAGATCAGTTGGAGTGTCAAGGACCATCCCAAGGTCATGCCGAATCCCGGAGGTTATGCTCTGGTGGTGGATCCGACATTCGTCGGACCCAGCATTAATGTCAGGTTCACCTGGGTCCTTGTGGACAACGGGAGCAGCATCAATATTATGTACCGAGATACCATGGTCAAGCTCGGTATAACCGAGAACATGATGCAGCCAAGCAGAACTACCTTTCATGGTATTGTGCCGGGTGTCTCGCATGCACCTATGGGCACCGTGTGGGTCGACGTTGCCTTCGACGACAAAAGCAATAGCAGGACCGAGAGTCTGCTGTTCGAGGTTGTGGACCTCGAAAGCCCATATCATGCCTTACTCGGTAGGCCAGCACTCGCCAAGTTCATGGCGTCCACTCATGTGGCTTACTTGAAGATGAAGATGCCGGGTCCGAATGGTGTCATCACTATCTCGGGTGATTACAAGCGCTCCATGGAGTGTGCCTCTGCCGGATCAGTGCTGGCCGAGTCACTTGTGATTGCTGCCGAGAAGAAGAGAATCCATGAGGTGGTAGCTCTGGCCCAATCTGCTCAGCTCGGTATGCCGAGTGTGGCCAACCCGCAGCAAACTGCAACCTTCCAGGCGGCGAAGGAATCGAAGAAGGTCGGCATCGACGAGTCTAACCCGGACCGCTCTGTCATCATTGGTGCCGGGTTGGACAAGAAATAGGAAAGCGAGCTCATCAACTTCCTCCGTGAGAATCGGGATATCTTTGCATGGTCCAGTCAGGACTTGCCGGGTGTCCCGAGGGAGTTGGCTGAGCACTCTCTGCATGTCAGGCCGGATGCCCGGCCCGTGAAGCAACCGACTCGGCGTCTCGCCGAGGAAAGAAGAAAGGCGGTGGGTGACGAGTTAGCCAAGCTACTCGCATCAAACTCCGTCGTGGAAGTAAGGTATCCGGACTGGTTGGCTAACCCGGTCCTGGTGGAGAAAAAGAAGGAAGAACCGGATGCGCCTACTGTCTGGCGCATGTGTATCGACTACACTCACTTGAACAAGGCTTGTCCTAAAGATCCTTTCCCGTTGCCCCGGATCGATCAGGTGATCGACTCCACGGCCGGATGTCAGTTGTTGTCTTTTGTGGATGCCTACTCTGGTTTTCACCAGATCCCGTTAAACCCGGATGATCAAATAAAAACTGCTTTTATCACCCCGTACGGGGCTTATTGCTATCGTGTCATGTGTTTTGGTTTGAGAAATGCCGGCGCTACTTATCAGCGCTGTATGCAGAAGTGTTTGCATGATCAGATAGGAAAAAACGTGCAAGTATATGTCGACGACATAGTCATAAAAACAAAAGAAAAACATACTCTGTTAGATGATCTCAGAGAAACATTCGCAAACCTGCGGAAATTCCGACTAAAACTTAATCCGGATAAGTGTACATTCGGCGTGCCGGCCGGCAAGTTACTCGGTTTCCTCGTGTCGAGCCGAGGTATCGAGGCAAATCCGACTAAAATCCGGGCAATAGAAAATATGAGGTTACCGAGATGCCTCCGAGATGTTCAGAAATTTACGGGTTGCCTGGCTTCCCTGAGTCGGTTTCTAGGTCGGTTGGGAGAAAAGGCTCTACCTTTGTACCAGCTAATGAAAAAGTCTGATAGATTTAGCTGGACCCCGCAAGCGGACTCGGCATTCCTTGAGCTAAAAAAGGTGTTGGCTACTGCGCCGATATTGGCTTCGCCATTACCGAGAGAGCCCATGTTGCTTTACATTGCAGCCACTAACCGAGTCGTCAGTGTCGTTGTGGTGGTAGAAAGGGAAGAAGGGGGAACCACCGTGCAGAGGCCGGTGTATTACCTGAGTGAGGTGCTCTCAACCTCGAAACAAAATTACCCACACTACCAGAAAATGACCTATGGTGTGTACCTGGCGGCCAAGAAACTGAAGCATTACTTCCAGGAGCACCCGATAACCGTGGTGAGCGCGGCTCCTATCTCGGAAATCATCGGCAACCGAGATGCAAGCGGCCGAGTAGCCAAGTGGGCTATCGAGTTGGCGGCATATGCGCCGCAATACGCGAGAAGAGATACCATCAAATCTCAAGCAATGGCCGAGTTTCTTGTGGACTGGGCCGAGATGGAATATGAACCATCTCTGCCAGACTCCAATTACTGGAGGATGCACTTTGACGGGTCCAAGGTAAAAGAAGGCCTGGGTGCCGGCGTGGTTCTCACCTCGCCGAAGCGAGACCAGTTGAAATATGTGCTGCAAGTTCATTTCGCGGCATCCAACAATGTAGCCGAGTATGAGGCATTGATCCACGGACTCAAGGTGGCCAAGGAAATCGGGATTCGCCGAATAATATGCTATGGTGACTCGGATCTGGTGATTCAGCAAACCTCGGGCAACTGGGATGCCCTGGATGCCAACATGGCGGCATACCGATTCCATGTCCAAAAGATCTCGGGATTCTTTGATGGCTGCGAGTTCAATCACATCCGGCGGACCGAGAATGAAAGTGCAGACATGCTGTCCAAGATTGGATCATACCGACAGGCCATTCCACCCGGAGTGTCTCTGGAGCATCTTCACAAGCCATCAATTAAGCCTTCACCCGAGTCAGACTCAATATTCATCCCGGGTAATCCGGAATCCGATGTCATCCCGATGGACGTTGACGTCGGGAGCAAGCCACTAAACCCGGGGACTGCTCCGCACGACTCGGGGACTGCTCTGCAGGACCCGGGAACTCCCATGGATGTCTCGTGTATTATGTCGGACTCAAGAACAGAGTTGGAAAATTGGAAAGCTGCTTGGCGGAACTCGGGAATCCTTTGGGAGGACTCGGGGACTCGTCAGCCTATGTCGGATGTCGTTATGTCGGCTGAAGCCATGGAAGTCGACGAGCCTGAACTCGGAACTCGTCCGGTACCGACATGGGCCCAACCCATCATGACATTTATGTTGGATGGCACCCTACCGAGTGATGAGGTCTCGGCCAGGCAGATTCAGAGACGATCCAAGTCATTCACCATCATCAACCGAGAGTTATACAAGAGAAGCGTGACCACCGTGCTTCAGCGCTGTGTTGAGCCAGAAGAAGGAGGAAAGATCCTCCGAGATATCCATCAGGGAGAATGCGGACATCACGCCTCTTCCCGAGCCATTGTGGCCAAAGCATTCCGATATGGGTTTTACTGGCCGAGTGCTCTGCAGCAGGCAGAGGACATAGTGCGCAAGTGCGAAGGATGTCAGAGATTCGCAAACAAGATTCATATGCCGGCCTCGGCACTCAAAACTATCCCCATCACTTGGCCCTTTGCGGTGTGGTGTTTGGATATGGTAGGACCGTTTAAACCGGCCCGAGGTAACATGACTCACATCCTGGTGATGGTGGACAAGTTCACCAAATGGATCGAGGTAAAACCGATAAGAAAGTGTGATGGCCGTACTGCCGTGTCATTCTTAAAGGATATCATCTTGAGATATGGGCACCCACACAGCATCATAACTGATAACGGCACAAATTTCGCCGAGGGAGCCTTTGCTCGGTTCTGCCAAGAAAAGAGAGTCCGACTCGACCTGGCGTCGGTCGCGCATCCGCAGTCGAATGGACAAGTGGAAAGATCAAATGCTCTGGTCCTATCCGGCATAAAACCCCGGCTAATCGAGCCACTGTTACGTGCTCCGGGGTGTTGGCTGGACGAGATCCCGGCAGTACTGTGGAGTCTACGGACTACACCGAATCGCTCTACCGGCTATACGCCATTCTTCCTGGTCTACGGAGCAGAGGCAGTTCTACCAACCGACATAGAGCACGACTCGCCGAGAGTTGCTTTATATACCGAGTCAGAGGCAAGAGAGGCCCGAGAGAACGATGTCGATTTGCTTGAAGAAGCACGAGAGTTGGCGTTGTCCAAGTCAGCAATATATCAGCAGAATCTCCGACGTTACCACAGTCGGAAGGTGAATCCTCGCAAGTTCCGAGAAGGAGACCTCGTGCTTAGGCTTGTGCAGTGCACCGCCGGGATGCACAAGCTATCACCTCCGTGGGAGGGACCGTTTATCGTGAGCAAAGCTTTGAGCAATGATGCCTACTATCTTATAGATGCTCAGAAGCAGGTGAAGAACAGGATGGACCGATCCGGAGAGGAGACCAAACGCCCTTGGAATGTAGCTCTTCTCCGCCCTTTCTACTCTTGAGGACCCACTGTATGTATCTCGAAACCCAGAAATGAAATGTCGGCACCCCGAGAACAGACTCGGGGACTGCCTTGTTGAAAAAAAAAACTGTGTTTATCCTTGTATTTATTTCCTTGTGTCGGATGGCTCTAAAAACTGTATCACCATGTCTGTAAGTAATGTATGCTGTGTTCTTGTGATCTTGTGACTCGACTGCCTGACACCGAGAAAGGTAGGCAAGAGCAAAGGTTACCAGGTGCAGTATACAAGAAAACCGACTCGGGGACTCGGTTCAGGAGCGATTCGGCTTCCTTTGTAAGTAATGTGCTTGTGTCGGATGGCTCTAAAAACCGTATCACCATGTCTGTAAGTATTGTGTGCTGCGTTCTTGTGATCTTGTGACTCGACTGCCTGACACCAAGAAAGGTAGGCAAGAGCAAAGGTTACCAGGTGCAGTACACAAGAAAACCGACTCGGGGACTCGGTCCAAGAGCGATTCGGTTTCCTTTTTGGTATGCTTATGTCGGGTGGCCTTGGCTACTTTCCCAAGTTTCTAAGTACTGTATGCTGTACAACGGTCGTTGTGTGACTCGACTGCCAATACACCAAGAATGGTAGGCAAGAGCAGAGATGGCAGAAGTATGGTGAACAAGAAATTGAACTCGGGAACTCGGTCTAATGCGATCCGGCATACGGCTTAACTTGTTAAAAACATGCAAAGTAAAAGGCCAGATATTAACTATAAAAAGTAAAAAGTGCAAGGTATATATTACATCTGCACCCGGCATTCCGGGGATTTGACGAATTAAGTTTCTTCTTAAAAGTTTAGGCAGCAGCATCTGAGGTTTTGTGTGCAGAGGGAGAGGCTGGAGTCTCGGTCGCGGCTTCCTCAGCTGTGGACTCGGTAGCGGTACCGGTGGCAGACTCGGGTGGAGTGTCGGCTGCGATTTCTTCGTCGACGGCCTCATCTTCCCCTTCGTCTCCTTCAACCGGGATCTCCTCGGATTGGGGAACCCGGTCGCCAGCGACAAAGGAATGCACCGGGGCATACTGGATGAGGGCATGAGCAAATTCCTGGCGACGCTGAATATGATCCGGATCAGTGAGCCACTTTGACCCGTCGCGCAGAGTCTTGAGCTTGTCGAGATCGAGCTTCTCGTACCAGGATAGCACGTACATCATCGCCTCGTCTGCACCGACCCGGGCGGCGGATGATCGCCAGTCATCAAGCCTTGCCTCGGAGGCCAGCAGGCACGTAGCCAGCTCATCAACAACCAGAGGGGCCTCGCACCCGGGCCAGAGAACGTTGTAAGCTCGGATGGCAGCGGTGAGGAGGTTCATTCCGATTGACCTCATTGGGACCAAGCGAGCCTTCAGAGCCGCCAAGTGGGCATCCATGTCCCACTCGGACGAGATCGGGCCACCTCGGATCTTCTCGAACCGGTGATCCGTAGCACTCTTGTCCGCAGCAGCCTTTGTGTGGGGGAAGCGCTCTGAGTAGGGAATGGCTAACGCCGAGATAAGTTATAGGGGAATAAAAGAGATAGAGTGAATAAGGGCAGAAGGGAAAGGAGGCTCACTGTCCATCTCGGAGTTGATCTTGGAGATGTCCACCAGCCACTGTGCGATCTTGGCCTTCAGATCTCGGAGCTCGCTTGCAGCCGAGGTCGCCTCGGATTTGGATTCTTCGAGAGATTCCTTGAGCTTCCGAGTCTCCTCTTCTCGGAGCTGCTTCTCTGCGGCGGCGGTCTTGTCCGACTCGGTGACTCGGCTCCGAGATTGCTCTAACTCGGCTTTCAGCCGGAGCACCTCCTCCTGCTCCCTCTTCAGCTCGGCTTGAAGTGCAAGCTCGCGCTCCTTATGTGCGGCTGTGCCGAGGTAGCAAATGTTAGAGTAAGAAAATTGATGCAAGTGTTGGTGGAAGGGCAAGTGTTGCTTACACTCGGTTTCCGAGATCCGTTTCTCCAAGCCTTCAACCTTGAGTGCCGAATCAGACACCTGGTCCAACTTGGCCCGGAGCAGCTTGAACTTGTTGGAAAGCACCTTATGTTCCAACAGCAACTTGCGGTGTATTTGTGTCCGCTTGGTCATGCAAGACTGAAAAGAAGAAATGTCAGTATGGTTGATGAAGATTCAGACCGAGTTACCCTCACTCAACCGAGTCATCCTTACTCGGCCAAGCTCAGTCACTCAACCCGAATCTCGGGGACTGGGGATAGATGATATCTATATTAAAGAAAATGTAACCGAGTTATCTTGACTCGGCACCACTTACCGCAGTTGCTTGTTCGGCCGTGAGGAGAGCAGTTTTGGCTGCGGCCATCTTCTGGGCCACCAGACTCGGTCCCGCCGGATGCTCCGAGATGATTTGGCCTGCTGGTGACCTCGAGCTCACTTCGCTCAGGTCGGCAGCGTTCCAATCCATGTGATAATGCTCAAGGGAGCCCAGACTTTGCCCGCTTGAGGTTTTTAAGGGGCCAAACCCCAGCTAACTGCAGAGGTCTGGGCGCTGGTCATCGCCGTGGCCGCCCCAGATGATTCTTGGAGAACTATTCGGCGCTCCGGGTTAGGCGGCAGGTCCTTGGCAGCGGTGGCTTTCTCTGGAGCTTTCCCGGTTGCAGTGGACATTTTCCCAGCCGCGGCGGGGACAGCTTTGTCTGCTGTTGTTCCGGCTGTGCCAGGTGCAGTTTTCTTCGGTGGAGTTTTTCCGGCCGTACCGGGCGCGGGTGCCTTCTGTTTCTGATGCTGCTGCTGCGGAGGAGATGGCTGTGGCGGCTGTGTCGGAGCTGGCTGTGGCTGCGGTTGCGGCTGCGGTATCTCATGTTGCTGTTGCTGTTGCGGTTGCTGTTGCTCTTGCTGTTGCTGTGGCTGTGGCGTTTCTTGCTGCGGCTGACTCGGAGGTGCTGAGTCTTCTAGAGCCGCAGTTTGCTCTATCTCGGGGGCCGACGTGCTGGCCCCGAGATTCACCGATATGTCGGTCGCCGCCGACTCGGCGTCACCGGTCCCGGATCCCGGAACCATTGGAGGCGCTATCGGGCTGGTCCGTGGCGGACTCGGCAGCCTTGTATCGTCCGGCCGAGGCGGCGTCGGAGTCCTGGCAGGATCCGAGTCAGTGGGCTCGGTGGGAATCTCCAGAGGAGTGGAGCTGCAAGGCAAAGAAGCAAAGTGTATCGTCAGAAGGGGAAAAGTGCGGTCAATCATAAAAAGTTTATGTCGGTATGACGGGAGTCTTACCCCTTAGTGACTGGCGCTCGCGGCGCTTCGCCGCAGTCTTTACCCGAGCTTCTTCTTCGCGGGAGCGCCGAATGTTCGGCACCGGCGGTCGCTGCTGCCGGGCGTTTCCGGACTGCGCCCTTGGATCCCACGGCGAGGGGCTCCACATCGAGCACCTGGTCGTCCGTGTCAGCTGGGGGCGAGCACACCGGGTAAGCAAACGAAACCGGGAGAGGATCTTCTACCTCTAGGAATCCGACAGTCGTCATCATCATCAATCCGACCAGTCTCGGACGCGAGCCTTACCAGTGACAGAACTGAGCCGACATCAGGATCGACATGTTGTCTTCATTATCCAGGTCCTCCGAGTCAGCTTCGACCCGGTCTGGACCCCATTTGGCAGCAGGATCCCGTCCGTCCTCCTTCTGCTGCCCGCCCGACCAATCTCTGAACGATGGAAACAAAGAAAGGTTAAGGCCAAGTGTAAAAAGGGAAACCGACTTAAGAGTTTATATCGGCAGGAAAGTTATGTCGGTGTAAGTCGTTTACCTGGGGCGGAAGGTTGCTCCGGCTGTGGGGTTCTTTGCCCCACTCCCAATCCTCCGTCATCTTCGTCCGAGCTATGGCTTTGACCCACCGCCGGATCTGGGCCTTGCTCAGATCGACGGTGCTTATCCGAGTCGGATCAAGAGGGCCACTCATGTGGCAAATCTTGTGGACTCGGCGCTGAAGGGGTGAGACCCGGCGGCTAATGAATGTCGCCAACAGATCGTCAGCAGTCAATCCTTCTGCTCGGAGTTGTCCTACGACTTTATGGATCTGGTTGACCTCGACCCTCTTTGTCGGTTGGATTGTACCCCCAATTGAGTTGCGCTGTAGGGGGGCCGATGACGAAATTCGGCAAGTTGATTTTATCTACGTCGGTCGAATTCTTGACGTAGAAAAAGGAGCGCTGCCATTTCCGGCATGACTCCAAGCCGTTGATGATGCCGGGGGAAGATTTCGCCCAGGCATCATCTTGGGAGCGGCCGGGTCGGCAGGATTCGGAATGACCTGCTTCCGGAAGGAGAAGTACTTTGACCACGCGCGGACAGAGGCTTTGAGACCGAGATAACCCTTGGTGAAGGAGACGAAGGAGGAAAGGTGGTGATGGCGTTTGCGGGTAAGTGATGAGGTTGAAGACCGAAACTGTCGAGGAAGTTTCGGAAGAACACGCTGGCGGGCAATCCGAATCCCCGCTCGAAGTGTGCGACGAAGACGACGTGTTCGCCTTCCTTGAGACTCGGCGTGTCTCGGTGCCCGGCACTCGGCACTCTTACCCCGGGCGGGATCCGTCGGGTCCGGACTAGCCAATCTAACTCGGCTCTTCCGACATCGGAACCTTTCCCAGGAGGCCCGAGTGGATCCCTCCACTTGTGGTTTCTTCGACCGAGTCGATCACCTCGAGGCGGCGTCGTCCGGACATCTTGATAAAAGGTTACCGAGATCTGCAAAGAAGGTTCACCGGCGGTGAGCAAGATGTGCCATAGTGAAAACAGAAAGAAAATGGGAAGAAGGAAGATGCGAACAAGTGTTAGATCTAGAAGAGAAGCGAAGAGGAAGAGAAGAAAGTGCTATGGTGGCTAACCCGCCGGCTGCACACCGCAACCGCGGCTGCGAGGTCACCGGCGGCGCGCGATGCGTGCCGCGGTGAGAACAAGAACAAAGCAAAGAAACAAGGACGGAGGAGTTCCCGTAGATTCAAAGCGCTAATGCGCAAGGAGGAGAAGAAGGGAGATCTTACCGTGGTGTCGCGGCGTACGGCGGCGGTGCTGTGCGTCGGCGCGTTGGTGCGCAGGTGTGTACGGCGGCCGTGATGTGTGCGGTGGCGTGCGGTGTTACTTGAGCTCTGCGCGCTGGAGAAGAGAACGAGGGCAAGAGAGAGATGGAGCGAGGTGAAGACAGGTGCCCCCTCCCTGCTATTTAAGGGCGATTTGAGGAGATCGTGGGGCCGCGATCTGCTGTGCACGATCCCGTAACGGACGGGGAGTTATGGCCCCACGATCTCCTCCACGATTCCTCTGCGGCTTAACCGCGCCCGATCGGCCACACGAGAGGCCACAGAATGCCAACGGTCTAAGGATGGCACACGTGATCGGGCGAGACTCGAGGCGACGCACGGCGGAGTGGTCAAGACTGCCACTTGAGTGCTGTTGTATGCACAGTTTCCGAAGCGACCGGCGTGGCGCAAGTGGCGTGCGTGCCAGTGGCACGTCAATCCGTGCACAAAGACCGAGGCGTCAAGCAGAAATGCTCTGCCACGTGGTGAACCGATGACTCGGAGGAGCTAGGGGGCTTTTTCCTGTAAGTCTGATGATCCGACGCAAGATGAGAATCGAGTTGGGATACATAATGTTTTCCGACATACGAGTGTCGCCGGCACGTGTTATGTCGGAGATCAATTGAGGATACTGGTTTTTCGGGTAAACCTGCCGTGGCCCTCCATCCGAGGCCTGCAGGACCGCGCCAGCTTCGGGGACTAATGTCGGGGGCAACCCCCGGATTATGGGCAAGGCGTCGATATAAGGGTTGACTCGGAGTTGATCGGGTCACTGAAACCGACATAACCTGTACCGGCTTTACTCGGAGCTAACCGGGTCAAAGACTAACCGACATATGGGTATGTCGAATCATGCGAGTTATATGTCGGGTCTTCCTTTGTTCCTCTTGTTGCAGGGAAGGCAAAACCTAGTTGAGGAAAGGACAAACCGAGTCAAGAGCACGGAGCATGCCTATGCCGGGTAAAGGTTATCCCGGGCAAGGGACAGGGTTCCTTGAGACACGGAGTGAAGCAAGGGCGGCGGCGTGCTGCAAGTGGACGGCGTGCCTCTGACCCGGGCGGCGCGGCATAGTGGCGCTAGGCCTAGGCGAGGGCGTGCTGTTGGACGCAGAGGGGACCGTGGCGACCGGCGCTGCCACGGTCTGGGCATGGTGCAACGACGCCCGTTGTCGGCCGGAGACCAAGCGGTATGGCATCAGTAGTAATGTTTACACACTATAATCCTGGGTTTCCCTATATAAGGAGTACCAGGGGTACCTCTTAGAAGGACGGGCAGCACTTCATTGAGCCTAGACGCTGAGCAAATACGAGAGCTAGAGAGAGCAGAGAGTTGTTCCGAGACTCGGCAGAGGCTTAGATCTTGCAGTTCTTCGCATACAGCCGAGGAGCAGTTTGTAACCAGTTGTAATCCACATATAAATCAAGTAGCAGGCAGGAGTAGGGGTGTTATCTCCTCACGAGAGCCCCGACTGGGTAAATCCTGTGTGCGTGTGTGTGTGTGTGTGAGTTGTGTTCTTTGTGTGCGTGTTCGTGTGCGCAAGCCCTCCCCGGGTGCCT